>CM060923.1:424480970-425080970 GCA_030737875.1 Allium sativum | reverse complement strand
CAAAAACAGTACATATTCATGTTAGAAATTTTATATATGATTTCCATAATTCGGTTAACATGATAAAAATGATGATTTGAAATAGATCATGTTTTTAATGGCTAATTATTTCCAATGATAACTAAATTACATTGAAAATATATATTCCTAATGTTCACTCTTCATGTTGAAACCAAACGATAACAACAACATGTTTTTTTACTTTTACTTTTTATTTCATCTAAATTTATAATAAAAATATGACATTTAAATCTATTCTTTTTATTGTCTCTAAAATGACAATAAAAATGTAACTTTTGACTTTACATCTAAATTGTCAATAAAAATGTAACTTCTGATTTTACATCTACACGATGAATAAAGATGTGACTTTTTATGTATTCTCTTATTCACATTTTATTTGACAAATAAAGAAAAGAAAAATGATACTTCAATTCTTATCATTTTGCTATAACTAAAATGTAACTTTTAAATCCTATCTTTTTATTGTCTCTAAATTAAAAGTAAAAATGATACTTTTAATTCTATTCTTTTATTTACATTTAAAATGCGAATAAAAATGTAATTTCTTAACCTATGTTTTATTTGCATCTGAAATGCAAATAAAAATGTAACCTTTTAAAATTGTGTTTTAATTCACATCTAAAATACAAATAAAAATGTAACTTTTTAAATTATGTTTTATTTGTATCAAAGCATGCAAACAAAATGCAACTTTTTAATCGATGTTTTTATTTGCATCAAAGAATGTAAATAAAAATGCAACTTTTAATTCAATGTTTTATTTGCATCAAAGAATGCGATTAAAAATACAACTTTTTATTCAATGTTTTATTTGATTCAAACAATGAAATTAAAATGTAGCTTGTTAATCAATGTTTTAATTTGCATCAAAGAATGCAAATAAAATTCAACTTTATAATTCAATGATTTATTTGCATCAAAGAATGCAAATAAAAAAAATGTAACCCTCAATTTCATGTTTTATTTGCATCAGGGAATGAAAATAAAAATTCGACTTTTTATCTCATGTTTTATTTACATCAAAGAATGCAAATAAAAATTCAACCTTTTATTTCATGTTTTATTTGCATCAGAGAATGCAAATAAAAATTTAACTTTTTCCTACGATGTTTATTTGCATCTAAATTTGCAATATATATATATATATATATATATATCTTTATAATAATTCAAATACTTGACCCATGGTGAAGCTTTTATGGATTTCCACAACACCCCTTGAACAATCAACAACCGAAATTGAGCGACTGATTAAAATTAATGGCATCAATGTCATTTACCCTCCCACTACCCCCATGACTCAGTTCGTTGTCGTCAACGCATTTACTATTTTTTTTCCTCTCGCCGCCTTTCTTCTCTCCCATATCCAGTTTCTTCCGCGTTTCTCCCTTTGTCAACTACCTCTCAAACCCTAAAAATTCTACTATTTTCTCGTATTGCTCACCGTTTGCATCCTTCCACCGTTTTTTTTAATGTTTCAGTCCTCCTGCCTTCTTTCCCTCACACTTGCCATGTCAATTTCCTTCCTCGCCGTCTACCCAGCCGATCCATGCTCAAAACCAACTTCTCCTTTCCACGTTCGGCCAGATCGACAACGCCTCTTCGCCTCTACATCTGGATTTGCCGTTCATTTTCAACGACGCCGACATGTCAGGTACCTTTTTTAATTGCTTGCTTCGTTCCTACAACTTTCTTTAACTTTTTATCTTCATTGTCCTTTTACTCCAGATCTGCCATTCCTCCTTCCTTCTGCGACCGGATCAACCCTTGCTCTGCCTTCACAACGACATATGCGGTGACTTCCGTTGCTCTTTAACTATTTTACACATCTTTATTTCCAATACCCATAGATTTTTAACTTTCTGCTCAGCGTATAATATCATTATGTATCGACTATCCTTCTTCGTACTGTAAATTATATTATATCATTGTGATTTTCATATATTTGTACCGTCCTCTTGATGACTGAGTTGTACTCCACTGTGAACCATTTTTGTCATTTCACTTTTTTACAATACAGTTGGAGTTCACCGGTTGCTTCTTCCATGTTCGTGCTATGTTACTAATTTGCAGCGGGTATTCCTCCTAAAATCAGCTATTACACTATAATGTTTATTATTCCTTTTGATTTTCAGATTTGGGTTTTGCACTGTTCATCGACGCGGTGATGACATGCTGTATGTTAGGTAAACTTCTGAGTTTTCTTATATTCGTACTTTAATTTATGGTTGAGACGACTTCAAATTTGCGGTTTTTGCGTAACGACCGAGATAGGTTGATGTATTTTTGTTAAACAATCTAAAAAAATTTCTTCATCCACTGCTTGCTTTACTGACATATTAACAGTTCGTATACACGTATACTTTCTGTATATATTTTTGCTCAGAATTCCATATTTTATGTTTGTTAATACATTTTCTTTACAAAAATGTCAACATAATATATTGTAATTGTTGTTTTGTTTACCAGTAAAATAATGATTTTGATGCTGCGTGGATTACCCTCACAATTAAATATATGTTTTACCCATAATGTTTACAATTACTTTTATTATATGTAATGCAGTATATTAAATCATTTCATCAACTTTTGAAAATTTGTCCACCTTTTATACATCATTGGAACTGGCATTACAATACATAAAACAATTTTACTTTAAATCAATTTTTTATATATTTCCACTTACCTTTATTCCATACAACATAATTTATTCAATTTGCTTAACTATCAACGATTTTTTCGCTCATGTTATTGTAATATACAGTTATAACCATGAAGCTCTTTCTATTGACAGATGTAATAACTTTATATCGACACGAGTCGGTGCCAAAGAAGACAAAATATACTCCTTCGTTCACTGAACACTTAAATGAACACATGCAGGTTTTGTTTCTTCTTATTTTTTTACGTCAAACTTTCATTATTTTCAGTTTTACAACAGGTTTTGATTTCATATAATGTTTTATAAAGGTAATGCAGTTGCTTGGTAGGTTTTCGTCAGCATCTAATTCACGCTCATATACGTATTGTTTCCATAGATGTTTTATGTTACAACTTTTTATCACTATACATGTATATTGACTATATGCTTTCTTTTCTAATGTACGTACTAAAGTTACTATACATTAAACTTAGATAATGAACCACAGTTGATTTTTTTATGTTCTAAATGGCATGGTAACTCATCTTTGTACCAACTGATGTCCTCAGGTCCTGGAACACACATATACGTACTTATGTTAGTATACATGAATGCATGTACTTAAGTTAGTCTACATTTCTTTTGGTTTTGTAGGACATTAATATATGTACCAGCTGAAGTCCTGAGGAACACACGGAATTGGAAGGCCTGGATCCTCATATACTTAGATACATTAAGGCAAATATATGGATTATTTATTGGCCTAGATGGCAATGTATTTTGTTTACTTAGTCTTAAACTGTTTAATCAAAGTTCCCATTATTATTATTATTCCGTACACATTATTATTCTTAACTTCAAATACATGAATATTTTATTACTTTATACTTAACTGTTATAAGTTATCAGACAAAATAGTTGTTTATTGGATTATGTTTTTGTCTGATTCATACGGCTTTCAACTTTCATCTGACGAAGTTCTATGATACCTATTTCATTCTACCCTTACGTAGTCTTTAAACTTCTACCGATCATCTTTTAACAGATCATTTTTTCAGTTCTCCACCATTCACATTGTTCACTTTGGTTGAGATTAAACTTTTTTCTTGTGATAACTTTCGTTGCATTTTATAGCAGAACCAGTTATGCGCATAATTTTCTTACTACTGCCCTATTTACCTGATCTTAAGTTATAACATTTCATGCCTTTTCATCTTCAACATATTATATCCTAAATCATAACGCATATTTGTTTTATACCAAAAGGGGAATGAGTTGTGGACGTTACTCAAATAACCTGACATTTAAAACCATATATATTCTACGACAAAATGCATTGTTAAGCATTGACGGGATGGTGTCCATATAACAAATATCACACGCAACTCTATTTACCAACTCTTCAATCTTTTTGCTGCCCAACGAGGATGTTGTTATTTAATATCAACAGTTTCTGAATATGGCATTCCACTTTCTTTTGTTTGCAGATTATAAATGATTTGAGTTCAAAGATTATTTTTTTCTACTGCTATTGTCATTTTATAAACCAGTGTACTTGCAACGCAACAGATTACTGGGTAACATTACAACTGTCTGAACATGTACGGTTTTCACATTGGTTTATATAGACTGTTTATATCTTACTCATTGTCCGCCTACTTTTACGCTATATGCAATTACATTATTATTTTTAACTACATAAATGAATAATATACAAATACTACACTTGATGCTCTTTTTGCAGATCTACCACTCCTCCCTTCTACCTGCGGATCAACCCTTATACTATCTGCGATCTTACAGAGGTTTGCGCTTCACATATTTACTGATGATTGTGCTGAATATTTCTTCATGTATAACATGTTTGCTATTATACAAATAATGATGTCATGCATGTCTACAGTACTTTTAACTTTGGTTATGCTGCTATTTATTTGTTTTTACTACTGTTTCAAATTCAACAATATTTTTGTCATGCTAACTGGGACAAAAAAATGGCTAATAGTTTGAGTACCCCTTTGAATGCAAATTTTTTTAACCTATATTTAATATTCCATTTTATTCTCATGTCACTACATTTGTCTTCTTTGTTACACAAACTTTTTCTACGACCTTCTCCTCCCTTTCTTTAAACTATTATTGCACGCAGAAGCATACATATAATACACCTAATGACATTATAAATTTGCTCATACACATATTTATATTCCAAGTTTCTGATTTGAATGCTGATTTTGCTGCTGTACTAATATTTACTTACCTACCGTATTTTTTTCCCATTTAAAATACCACTCCACGCTGCTACAGATTTTTTTTTACATCAAACAACTTAAATTTTTAAATACCACTCTTTTAACTTGCTTACTTAGTCCTCCTTCAAATAATCAAATATATTTTAAATTCCCATATTTAACCCCTTCTTTTTAGCAATTTTATTATATGTGTATAACGACTCTTGCCTTCCCTTCACATCTTTATCTTTTTCCATTCAAATTCTTTCTTCAACATCTACTCTCTGTTACTCACTTCTATTCCTCTGCTCACAAACCTCTATTCTACCGCCTTCTTCTACCAATAACCTCATGGATTTTGAACAGCGTGAACACCGTCGCGTTGCTCAAAGAGCTAAACGTGCTAGGATGTGAGACAATGAACATGAACACCATTTGGCAAACCGTAGAGAGCGACGCCATTCACAACGAGTTCAGTCTACTAAACAACAACCTATCAATGGTACCACTTGAGATAATATTAATATATTCTCTTACATTCTTCATGCTTCATTGCATTTATTTATCGTCATAACTTTATTTTTTTATCTTTCTCAAACAGTCCAAAACGTTCCTGTTCGGCTTCAAACAATTACAACATCCCGTAATTGCAGACGAAACTTTGTTGCCAATATTGCCTTTCGTAAACATGTTTTGCCAGAACCAACTATTTGTCCGTTTTGCACAGCAAAAAAAATTGTTTTCGAAAATTCACAATCCTGCTGTTCAAATGGTAAGAATAATGTTGTCCTACCTTCCGCTACTTCACAGTTGCTTCACCTCTTTACCGATCAAACCGAAGTTGGCACCCACTTCCGGACTAACATACGATCCTACAACAATGCTTTCGCTTTCACATCAATGGGTGCAAATATTGATCAAAATTTGGCTAATGGAATGGACGGAGTTTATTCATATCGTGCTCACAGTACCATCTACCATCGCATTGGCAGTGTGTTGCCTTCCGATGGAATTAGGCCACGATACTTACAACTTTATATTTACGACACAGAACATGAAACTGAAAATCGACAGCTGGATAGTGAAGTGTTAAGACCATACCTACTTCAGCTTATAACACACATTCTGAATTCGGTTAACCCATTTGTTCCCACTCTTCGTCAGTTGGGACATCGTCCTGATATGAACATGTGCAGAATTCAAATTAAAGAGATCACAGTTGACCGACATCTTCATGAGTTGCCTACTGCATCCCAAGTTGCAGGCATAATTGTAGGCGACGAAGCAGATGATGTACACGGTAGAGACATAATTGTCGAATCAAAGTCTGGAAATCTACAACGTGTTCCAGATACAGCTGGATATTATGATCCACTTCAGTATCCATTACTGCTACCTTACGGTCATCACGGTTGGGATTTGAACTTACACGATATTCAAAACAATCAAATTAGCTGTGCATCTTATTACTCCAATATTATACAGGTACATTTACGCTCATAAATTATCACATTTCACCGAATGCTTATCTGCATTTGATTCCTACATCATTTCAACCTAAATCATCATACTTTTACCTTTGCACACCTTTTACTTACACTTCTGAGTACACTATCTTCGTGCACACTTATATCCTCCAAGCTTTCTGCAATATCAATTCACGCTGCATTGTTTTTTTTGGTATGCATGTTCATATTAGTAATTACTGTTTTTCCCTTTCCTGCATTCCCATTATTCTCTCTTTCATCACTTCAATTTCCCAACTTTTATACTCCGTTTCGTTATATCGATGATTAAAAACCTATCCATATTTGATTACGGACTTTGAAATGCTAAATTCTTTTTGACCCATCAGTTTTTTTACTATACTGGAATAAGATTCACTTATATATCTAAACAATCAATTTTACGTGCACATTGACATATATATAAAAATAACACATTTTCCTCTTCGGTAAAATTATTTTCTGTCAACAATTTACATAGCAGTGTGCAGAATTTTAGGGTACTGTCACTCACTTTACTACGACAGCTCACTCATGAATGATAAAATGAAAAATACAGTCCATTTTTTTAAATTTACTTGCTAATACATCTATATGTACATAGTTTCAACATAACATGCAAATATTTATGTTCCTAGATTATCTTCTATCTTAAAGGAATTTTATTTCGATTCCCTTGCACACATAAAATTTGCAGCGGGTATTGCTGCATATACCATCAATTAAAGTATAATGAAATTTATTGGATAACCAACACTGCAGATTTTTGCAACATTAGTTACATATATATTTGTACACATTTATGCTACCTACATGTTTCTTCGATATCCTTTAAACACTAGTGAACTATTCTATTAAATTTTAAATTTCACTTTTGTTTATTTCCATTTCAATTTACAACAATGTTAGCTTCATACGCTTTCATTTCCCGCTTCATACTTATGTTTTTTTATGCATGCTCTTCTTACTAACTGTTTTTCCTGCATTTGCACTGCCCTCCCTTTCATCTATAAAATTTTTCATTTTTAATATTCCGTTTCTTTATATCGATGATAAAAAACCTATTTAAATTTTTAATAATGCTTTCCACTTGCTAATACCTTTATTTCCTGTCAGATACGAGCAGGGCACACGTCGTTGCTCCTTCTAGGTGGTCGGCTTTTTCAGCAGTATGTGGTAGATATGTCTGTTAAAATAGAAACAATGCGACTTAGATATGTTCGCAGTCATCAAGACAAAATCAGGGATGATTTGTACCAGGGGTTACAAGATGCGTTGAACGCAGGCGAAACATCTACGGGTTTGTTCATAATTGCACCACTGTCCAATTTCTTATTTTCCCCTTGCGTCATACACGTTTATTTCCTACATTCTTACACATGCCTTTGTTGTAGCCAATGTTGGTGTAAAGAAAATTCTTCCATCGTCGCATATTGGCAGCCCACGAGATATGCATCAACGCTATCAAGACGCAATGGCAGTAGTTCAAAGGTATGGAAACCCTGATTTTTTTGTTATGATTACATGCAACGCTAAATGGCCTGAAATTACCAATGAATTGCTTCCCGGACAGCAACCACATGATAGGCCTGACTTAACAACTAGAATTTTTCATGCCAAATTAGAACAATTAAAACATGATTTATTTGACATAGGCGTTTTAGGCAGCACTATTGCACATGTACACGTTGTTGAATTTCAGAAAAGGGGATTGCCACATGCACATTTTTTACTAATCGTAGCGGACAACGATAAGATTTATAATCCCGATGATTATGATGCCATTGTTAGAGCTGAAATTCCATGTAAAGAATTAGAACCTGATTTACATGCGGCTGTTGTAAAACACATGATTCATCATCCATGCGGACGTTTTAATGTTAATGCCACATGCATGAAAAATGGTGAGTGTAAAAAAGGGTTCCCAAAACCATTTGCTCTTGTTACTTTACAAGGAAACGACTCATACCCAATATATAGGAGACGTGATAACATGAGACAAAATGATTCAATGGAAAACACAATTGACAATCGTTGGGTTGTGCCATATAATCCTTATTTACTTCTGAATATGACTGGCATTTGAATGTTGAAATCTGTTCAAGTATTAAATCAGTAAAATATATTTACAAATATGTTTACAAGGGGTCTGACCGCGTTTCGGTTGGTGTTTCTACCTCATCGTCTGATAACAACAACAAAATATCCAAATTTGCTAACGCACGTTGGGTTTGTCCACCTAAGTCTTTATGGAAAGTCTATGAATTCGCACTTAATGACCTTACACCCTCCGTTATTGGTCTACACATCCATCTCCCTAACATACAACAATTACATTTTTCTGCAACAGAACAAATAGACGATATTTTGAGTGACGAAACTAGAACCAAAACTATGTTTACTGAATATTTTACTACAAATGCTACCGATGAAGAGGCAAGACAGTACTTTTACCACGAGTTCCCATAGAAATATTGGTGGGATAATAAACATAAGATGTGAATTCGTAGACAAAATAATTGTCGGGTTTTAGGTAGAATTTATACCGTGTCCCCCCTTGAAGGTGAACGTTATTTTTTGAGATTACTGTTAACACACGTTAGAGGTGCATTATCTTTTACTGATTTACTTACCGTTCACGGAACATAATACGACACATTTAAAGAAGCTGCTCAACACAGAGGTTTACTGGAAAATGATGACGCAATTTACGACTGCTTACGCGAAGCATCAAACACCCATATGCCAGCTGCACTTAGAAGATTATTTGTCACAATTTTAGTGTACTGTGAACCAAATCATGTGCGTAACATGTGGGATTTTTTTTTCAATAAATGATAGAAGATTACCAACATACATCTTACATTACAGACATTACCTATTTACTCATCTTTGTCTTTCAGGCCTTAACAGCTTGCTCCACCAATACAATAAGTCAGTGTTTGACTATGATTTTCCGCATGCTTCAGTTAATTTCCGTACTGACATCACCATTTCTGCAACTGTTTTCAATAAGAAATCTACCCACATACCACAAGAAGACATTGACTCGGTTAACGACTTAAATTTCGAGCAACGACGGGCATTCGATGTTATCATGAACTGTATTTACCAAAACACAAACTCTGTTTTTTTCATAGATGGGCCAGGGGGTACTGGGAAAACATTTATATACAAGTCTATTTTAGCTCACTCACGAACTAAAGGTTTAATTGCACTTGCAGTTGCCACATCGGGAATTGCTGCTTTAGCATTGCCCGGTGGTCGCACTGCCCATTCTCGATTTAAAATCCCGATTAAACTTGATTCTTCTTCCACATGTTACATTCCAAAACAATCTGATAATGCAAACCTACTTCGTGAAACAATGGTCATTCTATGGGATGAAGCAACAATGGCTCGTCGTCATGCTTTTGAGGCCGTAGACAAAACACTTAGAGACATATGTAATACAGACAAACCTTTTGGTGGTAAAATCGTAATTTTAGGTGGTGACTTTCGCCAAGTTTTTCCCATCGTCCAAAATGGTACTAGAGCTTAAACTGTTGATGCATGCATTATACGATCATACTTATGGTCAGACGTAATAGTTTTTCACTTAACACTAAACATGCGTGCTTTACACGATCCTTCATATGCTAGCTTTGTTTTGCGTATTGGAAATGGAGATGAACCATATGTGCATGATGACATGATTATACTCCTTGATGATATTACTATCTCCTCTGACAGTTCAAACCCAATAAATTCATTAATTAGCCATGTTTTTCCATCACTTCCACAAACGGCATATGATGCTGCTTCTATTTTGAACAGAGCCGTTTTGGCCCCCACAAATGAAACAGTTGATGCTGTTAACAATAATGTTGTTACCATTTTTCCCGGACAGGAACATACCTACTACTCATTTGATTTCGTTGAAGATGACACACATAATTTGTATCAACATGAATTCCTAAATTCTCTTGCTCCATGTGGACTACCTCCACATAAACTTATTCTTAAGGTTGGTTCTCCCATAATGCTTCTTCGGAATATTGACCCTAAAATAGGATTATGTAATGGAACAAGGTTAATATGTCGTGTTTTCCACCGACATGTTATTGACGCAGAAATTGCAGTTGGTCATTTCCGTGGAACTAGGGTTTTTATTCCTAGAATACCATTACAGCCATCGGAAAATGTTAGCATGCCTTTCACGCTTATTAGAAAACAATTTCCGATTAAATTGGCTTTTGCTCTTACGATCAACAAATCTCAAGGACAAACCATCCCTACTGTAGGTATCTATCTACAACAACATGTGTTCACTCACGGTCAGTTATATGTAGCTTTATCCAGAGGTGTTGCACGAAGAACAACAAAATTTTTAGTCCAAAACGGAACCATACAGCGAAAACATGGAACTCATACTAGAAATGTGGTCTACAAGGATGTTTTACAGACATTCACTTCAAACATGACTTAGGCCTTAATTTATGCTACCTTTTATATTTAGCTCAAATTACCCACTACTGTTACCAACATCTTTTTATTTACATTTTTATATTTTGTCTCCTGAATTCTTCTACGTTTACACTTCTTTTTCACCACCTAAATACAGTTATAATTTCCTACAGTTACACCTCTCATTCGTACGCATTTTTTACTTCCTGCGAAAAAAAAAAATTTAATAAACCCAAAAAAAACATTTTTAACTCCGCCATCGAATATTAAATCATTTGATGCCGGTCTCAAGCCCGGAAAAGGAGGAGAGAAAACGTTTGTTTACTAATCCACTCCCTCCAAACAATGCCGACGCAAACTGCAGGTACAAATGCCCATTTCAGCATGCCAATACTTCAATTTTTTTCATTGTTGACTCCTTGCTTCATTCGGTCAACCAGATTTAACAACAGCACACAGTTCGACAATCTACTATCACGGCACAATGCTTACCAAAGTGGCAAACTAGATAAATTTTTATTAACCTCATTCCCCCTTCTACCAGTCCATCGCTCTCAAACATGCAGGTCATTTTTTTAACTCATACAAATGTACTTGGTATGGTTCTAATTATGTTGCTTATTTTTAATTCATACATCTTCATGCATCATGCAGTTGTGGATGTAACATACGGTGCCTCCTTGGTGCCTGTCAGTAGGGGTGAGCGTTGGTTGGTTTGGTTTATCCGATGATAAATTTGTCAAACCAAACTAAAACCAGTAAAAATGAAAACCAAACCAACCAAATTAAGTTTGGTTGGTTCGGTTGGTTATCCGATTAAACCAAAGTAAAAATGTTTTACGCTTTGTGTTTGAAATATTCTCTATAGTTTGAAACAAATTATAAATATATGATTACAGTGTTATTATTTTTTATTTTTATGCTTTTTAATATTAATTTTGACACATAGGTGATGATTAATATATACTTAAATAACTAAACTAACCTAAAATATTTACTATAATACCGATAATTTTGAAAATATAGTAAAAAGTCGGTTAATTTGGTTAAACCGATAACCGAACTAAATATTTTTTTGGGCCAATTACAAACTGATTTAATTTCAAAACTGAACCAAACCAACCAAAATAAATTGGTTCGGTTGGTTTATTTGGTTTAACCGAGTAATGCTCACCCCTACCTGTCAGGACTATTGCCAAATGTTAACGCGGATACATAAACGAAGCTCTCCAGATCTGCCACTCCTCTCCACATCTGCCACTGGAGTGTCTATTGGTTTTCTTTTTAACCCATTACACTAATTTGAATTTTGGTTTAATCTACGTTAACTCTAGACTGTTTCAACCCACTTGATGCTTCGGCTTTTCCTCAAATCAGCTACTCCTCACAAGGGTATTCATCACAGCATCATCAGTTGCCACAAAAATACCTTTTAGACCATCATGATTACTGCAGCATATTGAAATCAAGTAGGATTTCACACTTGAACATGTTTCACGATGTTGTGTATGATCATTGTTTTCAACCCAGGGAGATATGAATTGATTCGAAGTCCAATATTCATCAACAAATTAATATTTATCACTTAGTGCAAGAAAATTATATTGTAACTACTTTAAGCATTGACTATTCAAATTAGAGCTTTATAAACCCAATTATGTGGCAATAGTGAAGAGAATTTTAGCTTTAATTTGCATGTTAAACAAGTTATACATGTTTAATATTAACAATGATTAATGTTTTTTTGACAAATCATAAAAGTCAACAACGTGATGTTGGAAGTGGCAATATAGTTTATTCACAAACACAATCATTGACAAGGTAATGTTATTAGTTTTCCTCCACTTATTTAATTTATATATTTTGTATCATTACAACATAGCTGGAGTGATTTAGTTCTGCTCTTTGTTTTCATACCTTCATTTTTTAATAGGTAGAGGCTTAATAGTTGTTGTAAATTGATGTTTTCCCCCAAGATACCTTTTGCAAATTAAGATTTAATGATCATGCTAAGTGATAGAGATTATTAGTAAGAAAGAATTAAATGTTTAGCCTTTTAGTTTTGACAGGTAACTTTGCCGTTTTTTTCCCAACAATACAACAAAAGGGTACAAATTTAGCCTTTTAGTTTATATGCTTTTTTTCCAGTCGATATTAACTTTTTTGCTGCATTCGACTTCTTCTGCACATTATCACATTCGCTCATTTCATTTTACAGACCTGAGATGGTAAGAAGTATACACAACAATTTGCCTTGCAAGTCTATGTTCCTATTCAAAGCTTCATTACGACAACAATAAATATGATGGCCAACTAGAGCAAACATCACTTGGTATATTGATTTCTTAATCAGCCTTAAATTTCTATTTTTTTCCCCTTACATGCACATACTTTAAATGCTAATACTATGTACGTAATTTCTGCTAGTAATACAACAATTCCAATGGCTATAAATAAGATTTATAGAGACATATATACCCAATTAAGGTGCTCTTTTTCAGTACTATATTTTTAATTAACTCCATTTACATTGCTATTTACCTGCTACTCCATAAACTACAATTTTCACATTCTAATATCATTTACATTGGATCTTAACCTCATGATACCGACGGAAAGTAAACATACAATGAAAACAAATATCTTGAGAATGTTAATGAATCAATATCTGTAATTATTTATTTTCATGGTTTTGTCCTTAATTTTATTTAATAACACCTTTTTTAGACATCCATTACTTTCGTGTTTGGAACTAACAAGTCCACATTTTACGACTTTTAAGTCCTGCATTATTTATTTTAGAACACATTTCTTTGGTACACTCAACACGTATTACAGACAGACAAATAAATCTCAATTGTTCTTTCATTCGTCTTTACCACGTTTTCATGCTAGCTTCTCTCCACAGTTTACCAATTCCTAACCTCTTCCCATTTACATCTCCTGTTTTTTCTCCTTTCTACTGCCCCTTTTTTCCTACACGTGTTAACAAGCATTCCCACTACACTATTTTAGTTCTATATATACCTCCCAACATAACATTACTTTATTCTCATCTTCCCTACTCTTTATTTTCACTGCAAACTACTCCACTTTCTTAAGCAAGATATGACAAAGGTACTACACCCCTACCAGTTCCATTTCTGTATTTACAATTTACCTTTTTTTCCCTTTTTTCCGCACTTCTACAACTGCCGACTAATACTGTTATACACAGGCCAAAAATTCTGCCAAAGGTAAGCACGTGTCAACGCTAGCTGAAGAAAGGCGGACACGCAGGAGCTCCCGTATTACAAAACATCATGCATCTACAAGCTACGACACTCCTGCTGAAATCCCGAACGAGTTGAACCACAACAACTCTCACACTCATGAATGTACCCATGACCAAGTTATACACGATCATGCCACTTCACACAACTCAGTTCACAATGTCCATCCTGACTTTGATGATGATGCGTGCTCGAACGACCCGACAGTTGTCAGTTCTCCTTTTAACTTCATTACTTTTTTCCTTCCCTATCGAACTGCCAGTTTGTAAACCCACGTGTTAACTCTTTTCTTTTATTCCTTCCAGATTGCAGAAATTGGTAGGGTTTTCGCAGAGCTTGAAAGCCGTTCACGTTCCCGATCACATTCATATTAACGCTTCTGCTCCTGCTTTTGCTTATCAGTTTTTTTGTGATCCCATTTTTTTTTAAAACTGTTGTCCTTTCTCATGTTTGTTCCAGCAAATAAGTTGTATCTGCTGATGCTAACTATGTTATAAACGGTTATTGCATTTGTTTTGCTTCCTTTGTTACTTCTTTCCCACTAATTTAACTTTCACGCTTTTGCTTCTTTATAAAGCGGTCATGTTGTCCTTTTTTCCCGCTATTTATGTGTACACACTCAGCTGATCCTGACATAATACTGACATTGTTGCATGCGGTTTTTTGCTGCAAAAACATTGTGGTGTTGTGTTTATTTACTCTTACATAATTTCTGCATACACATATATGAATTTACTGCCCTTTCTATACTTCGTTTCCATCTTCGGTCAAATACATCCATGCACACGCCCATCGGGCGTGCGTATGTACTGGTGTGTGTGTGTATATATATATATATGTAATCTTTTTCTACGATGTTTATTTGCAGCTAAATTTGCAAATAAAAAATGTAATCTTTTTCTACGATGTTTATTTGCAGTTAAATTTGCAAATAAAAAATGTAATCTTTTTCTACGATGTTTATTTGCATCTAAATTTGCAAATAAAAAATGTAATCATTTTCTACGATGTTCAAACAATAATAAAGGTTTTTTTTATATTAATCAACACAAAAAGTGATGTATTTTATATTCAATTGAAAGTTCTAACTCAATCCAATGACATAAACAAAGTGATTCATTTTGTTTTTGAATTGACAATTCTAATCCAATTCAATAACATAACAAAATGATACTTTTTTTATTAAATTGACTATTCTATTTCCAGTCAAACATATAAGCAAAATAATATTTTTATTGAATTGATAATTCTACCTCAATTCAATCATATAAGCAAAATGATATTTTTCAATGAATAGACAATTCTACTTGAATTCAAAAATATAAGCAAAATAATATTTTTCAATGAATTGACAATTCTATTTCAATTCAAAAATATAGACAAGAATGATATTTTTCATTGAATTTACAAACAAATTTAATTCAATAAATATAAACAAATTGATATTTGTAATTGAATTGACAAGCAAATCCAATTCAATAAATAGGACCAAAAATGATATTTGTAATTGAATTGACAAGCAAACTCAATTAAATAAATATGACCAAAATGATATTCGTAATTGAATTGACAAGCAAATTCAATTCAATAATTATGACAATCCATTTTTGTTTAATATAAATTATTCAACAAAATATTGACAAACATGATGTATTTTAATTTAACTAACACATACAGACCTATAATTATTCATCACCAATCAATAGATCAATCATCCAAAATTTCAGAACATAGTAGATCTAAATCATATACATACAATCATTACATAGTGAGTAAAATAATTAAATTGATTCGTTATTTAAAAATCAGAAATCTCACAGTCGTGTTGCAAATTTGTTCAAAATTCAAACAGCTCGGAATCACTCCTTTTCAGTCTAGAGTCGTAGATCTCGTCTCTACGATCGCACAGGATCCGAAATCGTTAATTTTCGATGTCGTATGAATTAGTTAGGATTTAAATAAGATAGATAATAACTTTAAAATTAAATTATTAAAATATTAAAAGGATTAAACCTTTCTTCCTCCTTACAGTATACGACCACGTTAAACCCAATTGACTTCGATTCTAGGGTTCCACCTTGCGTTCAAATCAACAAGCTTCAGGACAATCGGGTGATGGCACGTCAGAAAGGAGGGGAGGCGTGCCTGGGTGTACCTGCAGCCGTGGGTGCGATCAACGCAGGAGGGGTTGACGGCGGTGGTTTTGGCGCGGGTTTGGGTGCACGGTTCTGGAGTTTTACGGCTTGAGGAGGAGATCCAACCGTATGAAATTAAAGAGGAGGAAAATCTCTTTAATAATGTCAAAAGGAAGAGTGGTTTTCAGTGAATGGATTTAGAGAAATTGGGAACTTAGTTTTGAAGCACGGTGCCAATTGTTTCATGTAGTGGTGGCGGCTCTGTTTAATAGTATTAGGGTTTTGAGAAAAACATGTATTTTTATATTATTTTAATGCTAATTTTGCAATTAAATCCATGCACTCTTAACAACTCCGATTTCAGTCCAACCAGAGTTGACCCCACCCAATAGCCCCCGTTCCGGATCCAATGGGCTAGGTCTCATCAGCCCAAACGACTGTCTGTGGCCTGAATTCTTTAATATAATATTTAAATCCTTTATTAAATTAATTCGATCGTATAATTAAATTCACCGGGGCCACATACGGACTTAGAAAATTCCATAAAAATTATTTCTGGCTTTGATTTGACAATACGGTCCTAACAAAATTGATTTCGTTGAATCCTGAGACTGTAACAACCCGGAATTCTGAGTCAATTTAATTTTTTTATTTTGGCTATTTTAATGAATTTTGGTTATTTAAAATGATTTATTTTAAATAATAACAACAGAAAAATTATTTTCGACGAAGTTAAAACGAATAAATTTATTTTAATTATATAACGAGCCTGAAATGGCGCGGTAGTTTGAAAATTCGATTTCGAATTTCAAATGAATATACAGAATTCGTTTTAAGCCGGAATTGGACAAAACCAGAAATATCTAAATCGGTTTGACAATATATTTCTAACGGATGTAAGAAACTGAGATTTCACTTTATAGAGTGTAAGATATGTCCAGTTTAAAATTCAGAAAAGTCGCTATGGAATTTATATATATTTTAATATATAAAAGGCCCTTAAAAATGGAAATTTTGCAAACGACCTTCGTTTTCGACGAAACCACTTTCGTTGGATCCGGGATGTCAAATTATTGCTAGGTTTCAAAATTCATAATTTTCTGAATCAATATGTGAGTGTGGCGAAGTTAAACGTGTTTTGACAGTTTCACTCAATTTGGATCGACCAGAAAATGACCATTTTTCAAATGGTCTTGGAATTTGATGAAATTAGTTTTGTTAGGACCGTATCATTAATACAAAGATAGAAAATATTTTTCGGGAATTTTTAGGGTCCGTATGTGGCCCAGGTAAATTAAAATGTACGTTCAAATTCAATATATACTGTTTTATATTTTGAATTTGATAAAAACTGATAGTAACGGTCGAATCGGGTTACGAAACGTATCCCATTGTATTTGAAATGAGGGTGATTAGCTAGGGGCGACAGTCGTTGGGCTCGATTTGGGGTTCGAAATTAAAAGTAACTTTTTTGATTAAAATAATAATAAATTTAATATAAATATATATATATATCTCTCCCTTTTCCCACTTAACCCCCCCGTTCATTTCGGATCTAAAAGAAAAAAAAACGATGCCCTCCATCGAGATCCCGTCGCTTGCCTCCGACCCCACTCCAGCCGCGCCACCGCCTCCATCGAGGACTACACTGCCTAACCCAGCCCCCCTCTTCTCCAGTGCCGCGACGCTCTCTTTCTCACCCTCACTCGAAGACTGCGACGCAAGACCGCCCCTCCAGAGCCACCGCAGGCCACAACCGCTACCACCCATCACCTGCGCACCCCCCTGCACCACTGCGACCTCGACGCCGCCCATTTCCGATCACCTTTCACCCCTCCCCCCCCCCCCCAACACTAAAAAACCACTTAAGTCGTTTATTACTTTATTTTACTTATTTTATTTAGTTAGTGTAATTAAAAATATGATTTTGACTGAAATAACCTTGTTTTAAAAATACGATCTTTATATATAAGGAGTTGGAAAAAAATGCGATTTTTATTATATGAACAACATGTTAAAAGTTGGATCTTTATATAAATAACATCGGGTTAAAAATAGAATTTTTATCTATATAGTAGCGGTATAAAAATAGAATTTTTATCTATATAGTAGAGGTATAAAAATCGAATTTTTATCTATATAGTAGAGGTATAAAAATAAAATTTTATCCATATAGTAGCAGAATAAAAATGTGATTTTTATCCATATAGCATAGTTATAAAAATGTGATTTTTATATACATAGCAGCAATATAAAGATGTGATTTTTATATATGTAGTGGAAACGGACAACGAAAGTGACAAAAGACGACCACGGCGAAGATTTTCTACATATGAAGAGTCGCGGCGTTGGTTTAGCTTTTAGGTGACAACTCCTCACTTTTAATTTATTTTCTAGTTGAAATACATACTAGGATGCAGACGGTGCTTAGCAGCACCCGACACCCGTCGTCCATAGACCATGGATGACATGTTTGTTTGATTGCTGTGTTGTGAAATTTGATTGTGTGATGTTGAATGAAATAAAATATTTTATCGTTATAAATATTATATAGTTAAAAATATAATTTTTAATGTGTATATAAAAAAAATATTTATAAACAAATCGGACGATTTGTTTACGTACACCCATTTGACTGGTATTGATTGGGACGATAAATTTTACACATCGCCCAACTGCACAAATAAAAATATGTGTTTGTTGATTTGAAACCCTACACGGGTATTAGGATGATATTTGACGTACACTAATCCCGATTGTTTAGTTGTATGTCAATCGATGGGTTGAGAGACTGTGTAAGCGTTAATTATTTATATTTAATGCTTATGCAGTTGTGTGATGCACTCTGGATGATGGTTGATGATTTATCGTTGCTATTATATACATGTGTTGTAGGGAATCCATATAATTAACATTATATGGTAATTGATTGGGCCTCATTCCAATTTGGAAAATAAGGAATATTATAAAAGAAAATTCATGTGTTGAATAGAATAAAAATTCATGTGTTGAACAGAAGAAAAGTCATGTGTTGAATAGAGAAAATTCATGTGTTGAATAGAAGAAAATTCATGTGTTGAATAGAATATAAATTCATGTGTTGAATAGAATATAAATTCATGTGTTGAATATAATAAAATATTCATGTGTCGAATAAAAATATAAATTCATGTGTTGAATAGAATAAATATTCTTGTGTTGAATAAAATATATATTCATGTGTTGAATAAAAATATATATTCATGTGTTGAAGAAAATATTCATTTGTAGAATAGAATAACGAAGTTATTTAAATATATAAAGCCGTGTTGGTTAGATATGCGCCATTTTGACGCGAACGATATTTATATCGATTATATTCGTTTTTATAATGATTATAGAGAAGGAAGTGATTTCAAAATATAACGTTTTGAAAATATTATCATTTGTATATCGATGATGTGGAATATTCAATTTTGATTCGAAATTGAATATGAAGTTGAAACGTTTCGAAAATGAATTTAAAACGATTTATAAAATACATTTTAAAAGGAAATCGACGAAATATATATATTATATATATTAAATGGCCTGAATAGAACGCGTCGCGCCGCGGCAGTTCGCGAATTTCTACCACTGACTTCAAATGGATATTACGGGAGATCCGACCGTCGGATTCTCCTAAAACTGGAACCAGTGGGTTTGTATCGAAAAGAGCTTTCTAACGAATATTAGAGATTTGAAATCTAACGGTTGAATTTGGAGTTATGTCCAAATCAAATTTGGAAAAGGTCGTTGTAAGTGCAGTTCGATGGCCGTTGATGGAAATCGACTGTACGGGCCTTGATAAATTATTAAAAATAATAATAATTTGTGTAAAATCATAAGAAATGATTTGGAAAGAATTGGGATGAAAAATTCCATATTTGAAAAGATAAAAATAGATTTTTATCGAAATGAACTAATTTTGAACTTGAATTATAATCCCATTTATTTTTAAAATAAATAAAGTGGATTTGAAATGATTTTCAAGCAGAATTTCCAATATATAAAGTGGAAATGGATTTGAATCGAAATTGTCCTTGGAATATTTCGATGTTGGATTTTGTGATTATACAGATATTGTTATGGAAATTTGAAAGATATATTTATATCGTTATTTGCAATACGATATTTGTTGGTCGTAGGATTTGATATTGAATATAAACCGATATATTTTCTATTCAGAGTTTTGTATTTAATATCAAATGGGATTTGGGTTTGTCATGAATGGTGTTTTCATTAACACTGTTCTTAAACCCAGTTGAGAAAAAGATTAAATCTTTTTATTTAGATTTAATGAAGGGTACCAATTAAATGATATTTAATTGGAATTGAATTAGAATGTGATTTTGGGTTTATAGTGGACCGTGTTTTAAATGACATTGGTTCTTTAACCCAGTTAAAGATAGGATATGATTTCCCAAGTTAAGTAATCATTGATAGTGATTTTTCGGAAGATTAAAACCAAGTGGAGTTTTAACGAATCTTTAATTAGATTGAAATGATCGAGAATGGAGTATCACTATTTTTGCTCCAGGCGATAGTTAAATCTTTAATTAGATTTGAACGTGAAATGGTAATTGAATTTACCGATAACACCGTTGTGTTAGATATGAAGTATTACTAGATTTACTACATGGGATGAATAGGTTGGGATTGGGAAATTAAAACAAATCATTACTTCGGTAAGGTTCGTTAATCCCGACTAGTTTGGATAAACCATAATTTGGTTTGAATTGATATTCAAAGGAAGATTAAAGAATAAATTTTAAAGAATTTATCTTTGATAAAATTAATGGAAACCTTTCCCAAAGTGTAAGAATATTTGAATAAAAGAATATTCTGAATTGGAATGAGGCGTATGTTGTGTTTGTGTAACACTTGTTTATTATATACGCGAGTTATTCAGAAAGACCGAGTTTATCCCATTCTGAATAACTGATTCGACGAAGTGTCGAGGATGAAGACGGTGGTCGAAGACCGGAGGTCTTAACATTGTTTGGATAATTACTGATGATCTTGATTGGGTTGTACACCCGAGAGGAGGGAATCAGTTGGTGATCGTCCAGACGTACTTGGAGATCGATGGATATGCGAGGTACAAGGTGCCTCCGGTTTTGTTCAGACCCAGAACGAACTTGTAAATGGACTGTGTGTCTGACATTGGATTTTATTCTGTGTGATTGATTTCTATTAAATATATATCTATTTGGCGGCGGAGAATTTATTCTCTTTCTTAACGCCTTTCTCTGAGACGTACGGGCTCAGGGGTTATATATTGATGGATATCAATCACATGGAGTGAATTGCCTGTGTGGCATGCCTAAGTGGCAAATGATCAAGGCTTTTGTTGAAAAGAAAAGTCTTGTGGGTGATGATCAAAGCACCGCCTGTGTGGCATAGCTTTGTGTAACGTTGATTCGCGAGCCTCACACCCTGGTTGTGAACCAGAAACGAGAGAGGACCTCAGGGAGGGCATGTGTTTCCTTCTAACTAGGGTGGTGTCAGTGACCTACCAGCCCTGACATTTATATTATTTTCAGCTGTGTGGTTGTTACTGTTGCGAGGCGCCTCAGATATTTCGGTGACTATGTGGAGCCGATGGATTCATTTGGCTCATTTACGCCCCAAAGGGCGAGGAAACGCAGTGTTCAGGCATTTTAGTCCACATCGGTGGACCGGCACTGAAGATCCAAGGGACGATGCGTTCTGTTCCTAAGACTCGGGCTAGACAGTCTCGAATTCATTAGAGGACGATCCCTTGCCTTGGTTCACAGATGGAAATCCAACTTCCAATACGTGACTTTGCGGTTTTGATTGTAGAACATATAAATGGCGACATAGTGGTACGGGGAACTTATGCCGTCTATGATTGATACTTATGATTTAAATTGTTTTGACACTATACACTTATAGTAATAATAAAACATGAAATTTCACGTACCAAGCATTCTTGGCTATTATAAGGTAAAAACCCTATCCTCCGACTTGTGTTGCATTGTGTGATGGGACCTGGGTCTTATAATAGCTTCATTGTTCTTTATTTAGCATTGCGCTGTTGTTTTATGCACTGGTGTTCCGATGTGGCTTGTTCTCAAAACAATCAGGGGTTTCGAACGGTCTTTGTCGGTTTAGCGATCGATTCAGATCGAGTGAAATTTCTTATCGTTACAGAGACTGTTTGAAAAATGGTCGTTTTCAAGTCGATCAGATTTGACTGAAATTGACAAAACACATTTTCGTTTGCCACGCCCACATATTAATTCCAAAAATTCCGCAAAATTAATATCAACAATAATTTGACATTTCAGATCCAACTAAAGTGGTTTCGTCGAAAATGGAGGTTGTTTGAAAAATGGCCTTTTATACGGGCTATAAATTATACTATAGCGACCATTCTAAATATTCAACTGGCCATAACTTTTGATTCCCGTTATAAAATTTTGATTTTTCGGATTCATTGGAAAGATATTTTCAAACAGTTTTAGATATTTTTGGTTTCACTAAAATCCATTAAATTTTGAATCTGGTACATTCGGTCAAAGTACAGGTTTGACTTTTCAAACGACCGTACTATTTCTGATTCCTTTAGAAATCAAAATAAATATATTTACTCTAACTTCGATTAAAATAAATTTTTAATCGTTATTATTTAAAATAAATTATTTTAACTATTCAAAATCTACTGAAATAGCCAAAATAAATTTTTTGAATTAGTTCGGATTTTCCGGGTTGTTACACAGAGAGAGGTCACCCATGTCATAAGATAAGGAAGAAGAAGGCAAGAACTCCACCAATTGAGGCCCGGAAGGATCTTTGGTGTTAACCTGCTCAACTCCGATATGCCAGAAGGATCAACGGAAGCCACCATCCAGAAAATCAGGGTGACCTGAAAGCTCTATCGGAAGGCTAACCAGGACCCAAGCAGAGATTCAGGCTACCCTTACTAATCTACCTAGTGTAGGAACCAACAAGGGTTTCAAACTAGCATCTCTCCAAATACATCATGAGGGCAAGCTCCTCTAAGTATCCGTAAGAAAGCCAGAAGCCTACATCCATAAGCTTACGTCCGGAAGCCTACATCCACGAGCTGCTACAAGGAGTTCAAATGCCGTCCAAAAGCCACCTCATCAACAAGCCCATACCTATCTCAAAGGATCCCAATTGACCAGAACTCTTACTTTGAAGACTATAATTAACACCATAAGGACAACCGGAAAGCAACCGACAAAGGCCCGCACGGGCCCAATAACCTAACGGCAGAAGGGGCTACAAATCCTCTATAAATAAGACCCCAGGGGTTACACTAAAAGGAGGAAAAAATTCTTGTACTCTTCTCTTAAGGAAATAAACCAAAAAATGGAGATCAATTTAAGGATATCTTCAATTCTGTGCGTGTAAGTAAAAGATTAATAAAGAGTAAGAACTGCACCTGTGGTATTTACTGTGAGTTTATCATTTTTAGTCATTGTGGTTTAGATTTACTATTTACTACCTTTGTACGCCTGGATTCCCGCCTGAATCTATACATGTAACGGAGGAAACGATTCCTCTCAGTCAACTTAAGACCTCCCTATGAACACAGGAAGGATCGACGAGCTTAGATCTCCTGGCGAATTTGGTCTAGATGCTTAGGAATAGTAGTCTGACCAAAATTCATGAAAGATATATAGACTATTTCCCTCTTAGGTCCATCCCTGCTGACCTGATTCTGGTGTTGATGAAAAAATATCGTTTAACATTAATAAATTAAAAATACCTTATTCCTTAAAAATCCATTTTCAGGTCTTAAACTGCAAAATCCGCATTTTTCTAGAAAATTGATTTTGACTCATATCACAATCTAACCATTGGATTTTAAAACTCTACATATCATTTGAAAGTTCTTTTCATTTTAGTCCCAATGTTTTTCATTTCAGGAAG
The DNA here is from genome assembly GCA_030737875.1 of Allium sativum. Lineage (NCBI taxonomy): Eukaryota > Viridiplantae > Streptophyta > Magnoliopsida > Asparagales > Amaryllidaceae > Allium > Allium sativum. The sequence goes on along the minus strand of CM060923.1, from coordinate 425,056,772 downwards.
ATCTAATGGTCGGATCTCTCGGTACGTCAGTTTGAAGTCAATGATTGAAATTTGCGATCTGCCGCTGCTTGACCAGTTCTATTCTGACCAAAATTCATTTTTTTAAAATAAAATTGAATCGACTATAATTCCAAACTATTTATTAACTATATATATCGCATATCAACAACTAATGTAACATCAAATCCACATATTGTGGTATATACGCCATAAAAGCCTTCAACCATTAATGCTTGTATGGGTCTGTCAATCAACAAATTAACCGCAATATCGATCAATGTCAGCCATCATTGTCCGACCAATCATCATCCGATTACCCATATAGGGTTCTCATCAATATCCATTACCTAATACTTAGTTAATTACTTTCTAATGACTATTTAAGGTTCAGCCAATTTCCAGGTCAACACTATTAGTTCTAAATGTCACATACCAAGCAACTACATGTCATTAACTTAAAAATTGAATCGTTTCCACAATAGACCTTATTAAATCATATAATAAACCCGTATTATACATCACAATCAGTACATATCTCAAACCAGTTCACAATAGCAATTTATAGTTAACTATCCCTTAATATCGTTAAAGAGTTATCACATAGTACTACACTTTGTCAATCTTTAATCGGAGGATATCCTAATGTTCCTAGATGATTTTTGTAGACTCCCAGTGTCACCAAAGATTTCTAGAATTAAAATGGGCACAGGTTCGAAGCTACAAGATTATATAAACTAACTGGTGTGTATATAGGTAAAAATTTGGTTCGAGGAGCAAACGATTAAGGATCTCTTAGTGTTAGGGGCTCGGGATGGAGGTGGGAAGGCCTTTGGTCGGGACCAAGGGGGTGGGGAGGAGGAAAAAGAGGGAGAGAAAGGAGGAAAGAAAGGGAAAGAAGGAGGCCAAGAAGCCATGGCCATGGAGCTTAGAAATGGGGAGAAGGAGGAGAAGGAAAGAAATAAGGATGTAATGAAAATAAGAGGGGGGTAAGTGCCTTTTGTATAGCCATGTTCAAGGGCATTTATGTCATTAACCTAGGGACACTTGTCATATTTCTACCATTACTTAAATTTGAGTATATATGTGTTAAGGCTTCCTTAAGCCATAAGCTTAAGGAAGAAAAAACCAAATTGTCTTCTTACACATATTCAGCTTCCTTAAGAAGCCATGGACTTAAGGAAGAAAAAGAATCAAATTGTCTTCTTACACCTATTACCCTCTTTAGCTTCTTTGATAAGTCACAAAGAATTGGCTTCCAAGAGAAGCCACTAAGATATGACTAGGCTTTTAAGAGAAGCCACCAAGAATTGGCTTCCAAGAGAAGCCACTAATATATGACTAGACTTCTAAGATAACAGCTAAGAATTGGCTTCCAAGAGAAGCCACTAAAGGAAGGCACTAAGCATAAGATAAGTTTTGAGAAGCTTAAGGAGGAAGGCACCTTTTAAGTAGCATTTCACTTAAAATGCTATGGAAAGTTGTATGCAATACTAGGCTACCGTAACCGTATTAAACTTCTAACTATCGTTTGACAAATCCGATCAAGTAACAAAAAGTACTAACGAATCCCATCTTATTTAAATCCATATTTTAAATTGACCAAAAATTCGGGTCGTTATGTCTATTCTTCAAATCTTCACACCTTTCGAGTTAAAAACTCAAAACATAAAACACAAAATGAACCAAATACTACCTAAAATTTTCGAATACAATTTGATTTCAGTCTCCCTCTTCTTCAAGCCAGGAAGTTGATTTCGGCTCTATCCCTCTAGTGAATTAGCTTCTGCTTCAGGCGAGTGATTTGATTTCGGACTCCCTCCTTCTAGTGAATCAGCCTCTTCTTCAAGAGAGGAATCAACCTTGACTTTATTCGATTGTAGTTTGGCAATGACTTCTCCTTATTAGACTTCGACTTCAAGAGATTAGAGTTCAACTTCATGAAATGGCCCCTTCAGGCAAATCATAGTTACCAATTAGTATTAACATTTAGTATTATCGTTTTTTTAGTTTCAATTTATATTTACCGATTTCTTTACTTCTTGGCACACTGAATCAAGTTGTTTTCTGAAACAATAGTTGCTTTGATTTTACTTTGAAATAATAGTTTCCCAAATCAAATTGCTTTGGTTTTACTGCTTAGCACATAGAATCAAGTTATTTCCCTATTTCTTTAGTATTATCCTGCTTGGCATGTTAAATCATTATACTCCGAATTTGTTTGGATCAGTAATTGCTGTTTGTGTTTAATAATGTAGTTTTGTAATTTTTTCTGGAAGTTGTATATGGAGTTTGTGATACCTGTTGTGCATTTGCATGGTCATAATACATATATGATCAAGGTAGCTTTATTTATAAAGTGTGAAAATTGATCCTATGTACTCCTTGAGATTTAACCCAACTAGCCGACCCTCTGTTGAAACAGGAGACCCTTGGAAACAATGTTTGTCACCATTATTTCTCTATAGGAGCACCTTAGGTTGATGGGGAAGTAGAGGATTATCAACCTTATATTGAAAAGGAGAATCTCCCTTTTTAAGGTTTTCATTCAATGAATTAATGTGTACATGAAATCGTGTTCCTTTCAAAGTTCGTACCTGAGTGTTCTACAGGTTGGTCACTAAGTTGATATGTAAAAGGTGCAAATCTTGAATTCTGGTTATGACTCACAAACAATTGATTAAGATTTATGTTAGAGATGAACATATATCGTTGGAGTTTATAATTGAAGCCTAGTTCTCCAAATCTCACTATATATGTTTAAGCTTATTTTGTTTACATTCAGTGACTCGGTAGATAGCTAATCTTACTTTTATATTTTTTAAGATTTATTTTCAGTTTTTTTATGATAATAAAAAATTAAATGTAAGTGTTGGATGTGGGTGAACAATCTGTGCAATTACAACTTTTTAACCAAAATGGAGAAGAATAGTTCATAAATCTTGTTTGATCTGTAAATTGATACAAATGTTATTTTGATTTCCTATCTACTATTGTGTCGATCGCCATCACAAACCCTTCTTTTCAGTTTAAGACTCTAAAGTCCCTACCAGTGTCATTTATTAGCGCAAACAATTAATTGAACTTTTCAAAAGTCTGTGCTATCACTTTGGGTACAAAGATATTGTCTTTTCAATACAAAATGTTACTGTAGGTAGAATTGTGAGAAAGGGGACACCAAAGTCATAATCACCGATTCAGTTATATTGTATACATTACAACGCTTACTATATAATCACATAAAAATGTAGAAACTGATAAGGCATGCACACTCCCTGTACCAGAATTATTTGAAGAACAAATGGAAGCATCTGGAAGAGAGAAAACAATAGCATGCACCATTGTTGCTTACAAACATATTGTCCAAAATAATAATCACTTTAATGACCATACATAATTTACCTTTTGTAACTTTATAGTGTAAAATCAAATACAAAACAGATTGTAGCCCGCTCATGCATATTTTATTGAAGGAGCATCACTTTTTTTTTACCATAACCGCTTATCCGATTATGATATATCGGCATATCTTGATTTGTATAACAGTACACATTCAGGGCATAAACACACACATGTTTATTTATATGCCTACGTATATTTTGTTCATAGTAATTTTGATGTTAATACTTCCAGTTGATGTAAATTCTTCGGCAATTTGTCTAATAATTTTTTATATTTAATTTGTTTCCATCTCTCCATTTTAAAGGACATGTAAGGACAACCCAGACCAAGGGCAAAGCCGGCTATAGGCCGGAGGGGGTTGTCGCCCTATCAAAGAAATGAATAAAGAAAAGTGGAAAAAATTAAAGAAAAGACGATAATTTTCATCAAACTTTTGTATATATTGCCCACCTTAAAGTTTTGACCTCTTCATTCTTGCATTCCTAGTTCCGCCACAGACCCTGGCACAACATTTTCTAACTGCTCCGTACCACAAGGGAAATCTAATAAAGAGATTGATGCTGAACTGGGAATTCATGATGAGGATGAACCTTTCAACAAGAGTAATGGTTCTAGTGCTGAGTGCAAATCTTAAATTTAGAAGGTTGGGATTATTTTGCATAACACTATGAGCATTTTTGCAAGCACAAGTTGTAGTTTCTTCATGTGTCTATACTTCTGTTGTACAGATGTTGCTGCTTCCCAACATGACTCGTGGACTGCCATTAAATCTAATGTGTTTTTGCATAGGAGTCATAGAACTTAAAACACTTATGAAGTTTGTGCTAACCTTTAGATGTGAATTATATGTGAAGTTTTCAGTGGTTGTATTTGGTTTTATTTAAGTTTTATGAATTTCGAAACTTTGACTCTTTTAATAGATTTGCAATTCGGATAAATACTTTCTTAACACGAACTTGTCACGGTTTTCTGTACAAATGCAATCTTATGGCGTACTAGAACTGTAAGTAGACAAGGTTAACATGCCATGTCTCCTCATTAGGCAAATAAGTGCGTAACGGCTTCTTTCTGTAAGTCTAGATCGGTTGTTGATTTGGTTTTATACATACATACATACATATGTATGCACATATATATACACACACACATAGACAAATATATTCATATACATACATACATATACATATATATATAAGGGAAAGTCTATGTAGACACAAAATTTAGCACAATTGGTGACAAAATTGATCTCCATCGTTGGATTGCTCCCGAATTCCACCCCATCATATAAGGAAAATAAATTAACGGTCGAGGCTTTTTGTCTCTTGATTTTTGTCTAATTTTATGTTCAAATAGCCGCCAATACACACACACACACACACACACACACACACACACACACACACATATATATATATATATATATATATATATGTATGTATGTATGTATGTATGTATGTATAGGAAAATCTAGTTGGACACAAAGGTTTGATACAAATTGAGGGAACAAAAAAAATCTAAACCATAGGATTACCCAATGATTTACACCCCTCACATAAAGACAAATTAACCATATGGCTGAGACTTTGTGTCTCTTGTTTTATGTCAAACATTTGTGTTCATGTAGCCACTCCCTACACACACACACACACACACATATACATATATATATATACCCTAAGCGCAATGCACGTTAAGAAGCTAAATGGTTTAAGGAAGGGTATTTCTGTAATTAATCTTCCATGTAAGGCTTTGTCGTAGGATAGCGATGGGAAAATAAGTAGTATAAGCTGTAAGCGAATGTGTGAAATAGATCACAATTGTTGATTCTCTCTTTATTGATCACTTTGTTGACTACATAGAAGTTTCTTAGTAAAATCCCCAAATCGATTTACAAATTAGGGCTTACTCTCTAAGAAAATGATTACAAGATTTGAGAATGAGAAAGTCCCCTATAATGAGACCCTTGAGGTCTTATTTATAGACCAATTAGGTCTACTTTTGTTAAGATCAGCAGAAGCCCGATTTTGGATATTTGGTGTTAGTGTCGGCCGCACCAATGGCTTACGGTGCTAATTATTGGGTTTCGACCTCCTTTTCACTTCCGAGTATGGTTATCGGCTTCGCCTTTCTTTTGGAGTTGGTGCTTTCTCCATGCCATGTATCGGTACCAAGCAAGTTGGTATAGATAACTTCTTGAGCAGCTTTCAATTTCGGTGATAAGACTTGGTTCTGATAGCCAATCCTAAGCTTTTCCCGGCTTTGGTAATGTTTGTGCGTTGTCTTATCTTTAAAATTTACCTTGATATTGGTATCGACACTAAGCATGTTAGTGTGGATGATCTCTCTTTCCTCGGCCAACTTCAGTAGTCTCTAGTTTTGGTATCGACCTTGCGATAGCGTTGCTTATGGATATTTTTCGATGACTTCTGAATTGCTTCCTGGTGTCGGTATCGATACCAAGCATATTGGTAGCTCTATACTCCATCCCAGCTTGGCTTTGTGTTTCCCTTTCATGACTATGGATTTTTCTGTCGAAATGTGTGCTTTTGGAATCAAAGCCAAATTAATTATCTTTGGTGGTGGTACTTTGACCACTCACGATTGCTCATTGTTTCCATGTTGCTTTTGGTGTCACATTGCAGCTATCTCCCTTGTATCAGTACCAAGCTTTACTTCCTTTGTTGGTACTGATAGCATATTGGCTAGATCCTTCTCTTCTTGCTTTCAGTATTGGGTGTCTTGGTGTCGATTATGTGCTTCCGAAGTAATCTCTTGGTGTTAGATGTGCCTCGATGCCCCTTCGCCTTCATTTGGTTTCAGTGTCGAAATCTGGTAGTAACATTTACCCCCTAGTGAAGAGATATTTTCAACTTTTCAAGTCAAAACTCTAGTATAACAGCCCGCATTTTACGTATCGAAGGATCGTTTTATGTGATTCCCTTAGGGTTGGATCATTCTCGTATTTTGGTATGTTGGTTATGGGGTATGAGACATGTCCATAATTTTTACCAATTTTATTTGTGATCATTTCCCCCTGTCAGTCTTACACAGGGAATAACCTTTGAATGAGATCGAATCAGATGTTGAGATTAGTCTCATTGGAAAGGAAATGGTGTTGCCAATTCCGTAAAGTGGTCACATTAAAGATTTGGTTCAGCGGTTTGGGACAAATCGCTGTTTAAGTGCTTCACAATTTATGTTCAGGTTTTTAGAGCCATTGATGGGATGATTTAAGGAAGCCCATTAGTGGGCTGGTTGAAGGCTATAAATAGGTGGTTAGAGGCATGGAGAATAGTTTGCTTTCTTCATTCTCTCATTCGGTTGAGATCATGATCCTCCTTGCTCAATTAAATACACCTTTCCGCCATTAAAATTCTAGGTCTACATAAGAGAATAAAAGATCTACATCGTTTGAAGCTAGATCTACGTCAAGTGAAGAGAGAGCTAGATTTACGTCAAGTGAAGAGAGATTGCATCAAATCAAGAGGTTTAAAGCATATTCTTCGCTGTCTGAATTGAGAATTTAGCAGTTTCGAGTCAATTCGGAGAATTGGTGAGTGATAAGCATCTCTCACACAGACTCAATCAAGTATATGGGTTGTTTGTTCATATTTTCATCATTTTAAGTTGTTTTCACCTAGACCTACATCATTGTAAGTATATTTTCATTTGAATTACCATAGGATCTAATCTAGCAACTTAAAATCGGTAATTCTTACGTTAATTCATCATATGTTTATGCAGGTTAGATCTATTATTTTAGTTTATTCACTCATTTATCATGATTTAGCGAATTGTATATGATTATTGATGAATAATTGTCATTTTGATGATGTTAATGGTTTCACAAAGGGTTGATTGTGGAATTGGATAATTTGGATGAGTTGTTTGCATTGTTGCTGTCGTTTGGTGATGATTTGGTTAAGATTGGAGCTATTTTGGTCAGATCTGGAGTTGGGTCGTTTTTCTTAGGTCGTTGATGAAGTGGCATGGAGTTTGGGTCATGTGGCTTGTTGCTCAAGAAAGGTATGCAGGTCAGGTCATTGGTTTTAGGTCGTTAGTGTGTTAGGTTGTTAGGTCTTAGGTCACTAGGTCTTAGGTCGTTAGTCCATAGGTGTTAGGTCTAAGGTTGTTAAGTATTAGGTCTTAGGTCTTTAGCTGTTAGGTCTTAGGTTGTTTTTAAGACTTAAGTTGCAAAACCTAAGGAGTTCAAGAGCTAAAGAATTTCGACCAAACGAAGCTCGTTTTTGAGTCGACGATGGTTATGGATTCGGTGTGAACTCAAGGAGGAATGTCTGAAGCATCGTGAAGTGTTCGTTGATCGTCGTATTGCAACGAATGTGAAGACAACTCAAGAGTGTTGAGTTCATAGATAATGTTTGCACGAGAAGGTTGCTTTAGCTATGAATAGCCATCAGGGAGGACGACTAGAGATTGAAGGCTGAGAGATTATCGTTGTCATTGGTTCCAGCGGACTCAAATCAAGAGTACAAAAGGGACGTTTAAAAGACCGGTTGAATGGTCGAGTACACTGGGCATTGTTGAAAGGCCCGGATACGTATCGATGAAAGGCATATTTATTTTTTGCTAGAACCGGGGTTACCATTAGCCCTTGAAGTATGGCAAGGTTGTCTATCATATGATTAACGATGGTTTCAAAGCAGGATAGGAAGTGATAGCCAGGGTCATGGATGTTGGTTGTCCTGCTTGTACCGTCTCACGTAAGTTGTTTGACGTCGAGGAAGATGTTTCTTACGTGCTTGTCTGATTTTGGTTTAGGCCTTCGGGGCTTGTTCTTGAGGGATGTTGATCTCGATTAGGATGGTTTACGTGAGATATAACTAGTTGCTATGATTGCTATTGTCTGGTTGCTTTTGATTGCCATGGATGCATCATTGTTTCCAAATGCTTGTTGTAAAGGCTATCACTGTCAGATGTGGGGAAGATGGGTTTGTGTTCTTCTATAGAGTTTTGGTAGATCGGTTGATTAATTTGTCTATTCTCATATCCTTTATTGATGATGCTAGATAGTTGTTTTATTGCTCATTAAAACTATTGTCTGACTCAAGGTTTTATGTTTCCTCTTATTACCCCGGGTTGTTCATCCGGTTTTGGATGGGTAGACTGAGTAGCAGATTACAGGTACCAGAACTTAGTGAGGCGAGAATGCAGAGCGATGACGAGCAGGCGGCTTGCGTATCTGTTTTTCTACTATCTAGTACTTGTTGTTTCTGGTGTTATGATTGGTGTTTTGTCTGAGTGTTATAGTAAGGAAAATTTGTACAGACTTATATTGTAATCCAAAGGTGTACGGATATTCTCTCTAGTTGTTATGAAAGTTTAAGTTTCTGCTCAGAAATACTTCACTATTATGGCCTGTTGTATATGTTATATTATATTTTATACTTGCGCTATGGGTTATGCGACAGGTGTCGCATTGTGTTATCTTACCTTACCTTAGTGGTCGTCCATAGCTGTCTGGCACGTCTTTCAGTGCTTTATTCCTCCTGTTTAGTGCAGGAGTTATGGGCGGTCGTCACATTTGCTATCAGACCTCTGGTTAACGATTTTAGCCAAACTTTGAAGACGTAATAACGTATGAGAGACGTACATGTAGATTTTTGATGGATGCTTACTATATATTAGGGTATAGTAATAGTGTTTGAACTCTATAGCAGTTTTCTCGTAAGTGGATAATCATTCTATATTACCGATTTAGAATGAGTCATCGACCATCGAGACACGCTACTAAGGAGGAGGCTGCTCTTGGAGGTGGAAATGGCAGTATACTGGGCAACCCATCTATGTTCAAGGCTATGATGGCAACAATCATGAGGAGGGTAACCGCTCAAGAGGTAGCAGTGGTAGATGTAGGAGTTCAAGTGCAGGTACCGAGGGCTGTGGACTTCGCAAAGCTATGCAAAGACTTCACTTCTCTCAGAGGAAGGCCATTCATGGGGATATTGCCAAATGAAGCAGTGCAGAGGTGGTTAGATGCTTGTGTACGAATTTTTGGAGATTTGGGTATTGACGATGCAACGAAAAGGAAGCTTGCATCGAGACAATTGCAAGGTAGAGCCATGGATTGTTGGAACTCTATCACTTTGGAGTCTCTAGAAGAAGAGATAACGTGGGAACAATTCCAAGTCAAGTTTGAGATTAAGCTTATCTCTACTGCTCAGAAGTCAGTTCTTTTCAAGAAGTTTATGGAGTTGAAATAGAATGGTCGACCAGTGCTAGATTATGTTTCTGATTTTAAGGCCTTGTCCAAATATGCTCGTTCATATATTGACTCCCCTTATCAGAAGAACGAAAAGTTTGTTATGGGTTTGGATACCTATATTGGGAATCCATTAGTGGATTATCTTGATGATCCATATGAGAAGATAGCAGAGAAGCTATTTGACATGAAAGCTTGTTTCCTAAAAAAGCAAATGTTGTCGCTGCAACCAAGGAAGCTTTGAAACCACATCAGGGTGGTAATAACAATAAGAAGAGGAAGTAGCAAAAGCAAAAAAGGAAAGGATGGAAAGAAGAAACCTAAAAGTGAGGTGGTTTGCTACAAATGCCAACAGAAGGGCCATTTCGCTAATGAGTGCAAGAACCTAAAAGCTGAAAGAAGTGCTTCAAGTGTGGAAAACCTGGGCATGATAAGAAGGATTGTCCGGAGCCAGCAAAGGGAAGCAGATAGTGAAGGCTTACTCTTTGGAAGCTATACCGTCTTCTTTAAGAGCTCCTACTGCAGAGGAGAAAGGAAAGTGTGTCATTGTTCAAGGTACTGTTTCAGTTAAAGTTGTTTTAATACATGTGTTGTTTGATACTGGAGTATCACATTCATTCATTTGTAATAAGCTTGTGTGCCGCTTGGGTTTGGAACCTAAGATTTGTGATAGACCTTTGGTTGTGACTAATCCAATTGGGGGTTCGTCCAGCCTTTATATGCTTTGTCGTGGTCTTGTATTACCTAGTTGTGGTTGATCTTTTGTGTGTGATTGATTTATTTTGAACTTCGCTGGGTTTGGGATCATCTTGGACATGGATTGGCTCAAGAGATATGCAGCAAGAGTGAATGCGAGAAGCTTGAGGTGAGAGTCGGGGATGTGGAAGGGCGATAGGTTTTGATTCAATGTAATCCCAAAGATGGTGTCTTCGTGAGCTTTTTATATTCTCTTGTGATTACACTAGAAGAATTGCCATCTGTGCTGATTACTAATGAGTTTAAGGATGTCTTTGAAGAGGTCAAAGGTTTACGGCCACACGTGAGATTGAGTTTAGAATCGATTTGGTCGAAGGTGCTAGACGTATCGTTATGCCTCTTAGGCGGATGGCGCATAAGGAAAAGCGAGAGTTAGAGGTGCAAGTTCGTGATCTTTTGGGAAAAAGGTTCATTCGGAGAAGTGTATTCAAATGCGGAGCATCAGTTGTGTTTGCAACTAAGGCCGATGGGTCCTTGAGATTGTGTGTGGACTATCATGAGCTAAACAAGGTGACCAAGAAGAACAAGTATCCGTTGCCGAGGATCGATGACTTGTTCGATCAGATTCACGAAGCCAATGTGTATTCTCAGATGGATTTGGCAATGGGATTCCACCAGTTGAGGGTGGCAAGGGACCAGTAGGTCAAAGACTACTTTTAGGACACCATCTGATTTCTTTGAAAGGTTGGTAATTCCATTTGGGTTGACTAACGTGCCGGAATATTTTGTGGATCTTATGAATAGAGTTTTCAAAGATCAGTTGAACAAGTTCGTGCTTGTGTTTGTGGATGATATTCTGGTTTACTCCCAGAACGAGGAAGAGCATAAGACACACTTGAGAGTTATTTTAGAAATCTTGCGAAAGCATCAGTTGAGGGCTAAGTTTTCAAAGTCATTCCTGAAAGAGAGATGTGAGGTTCTTAGGCCATGTTACTTCTGGAAATGGAATATGGTTGACCTCGCTAAAGTGGCAGCAATCCAGGACTGTGATAGGCATAAGAATGCAATGGATGTTTAGGTTGGTGGTATATTATCTCCGTTTTATAAAGGATTTCTCCAAGATAGCTGCGGTATTAATAGGATTGATGAAGAAGAATCGGGTGTTCACATGGGATGCAAAGTGTGAGCAAGCTTTCAGAATCATGAAAGAGAAACTGGCAAGTGCTCCTGTTTTGATGATTCCAAGTGGGAATGAAGAAATAGTGGTATAAATCGATGCATGTGGTACTGGACTTGGAGCAGTGCTGATGCAGAAGGATAAGGTTGTGGCCTACGCAAGTCGACAGACGAAGTCGCACGAAAGGAATTGCCCAACTCATGATTTGGAGTTGGCAGCGATCGTGTTTGCTCTGAAGATATAGAGACATTACCTGTTGGGAGTTCGATTTGATTTGTTTACAGATCATAAATTCGTTAAAGTATTTGTTCTCCCAAAAGGATTTGAACCTTCGGCAGCAGCAGTGGTTAGAGTTTCTGGCATTGTATGATTTTGGTATAGCCTGTACTACTAGTAAAGGTAATACAGTTGCAAATGTGTTGAGTCGAAGACACGCAAGTTTGGGAGTGAGGTTTTCGAAATGGAAGCACCTCGAGTACTTGGCAGAATTTGATTTCAGACCACAGTGTGAGTTGGAACCTGAAATGTTGGCAATCTTATCGATATGACCTACTCTCATTGAAAGGATTAGCGAGAGCTAAAAGTAAGATGGAAAGCTTGTTGAGACTATCCAGAAGTTGGAATCAGAGGATAAAGAGTTCGAGGTCGATCAAGAAGGTTGACTTCGAAAGCAAAGACGATTGGTTGTTCCAGATATCGACAGACTAAGAGATGAGGTTTTGAGGGAATGTCATCACTCGATGTTAATGATTCATTCTGGTGGTAATAAGATGTATGAAGACATGAAGCAGTCTTCTACTGGGAAGGGACGAAAAGGGACATTGGAAAGTTTTATTTTCAAGTGCATGAACTGTCAGTTTGTGAAGCTGAACAGAAGAAGCTGAGTGGATTGCTTCAGCCATTGGAAGTTCCAACATGGAAGTGGGAGCTGATATCGATGGGCTACCTAGAAAGAGGGCAGGAAACGAAGGAATTTGGGTCATCCTGGATCGCTTGACCAAAAGTGCAAGGTTTATTCCTGTCAAATCGTCTAGGACAACATCGAAGTTGTCTGAGCTTTACATAAAATGGATAGTTCAATTCCATGGTATCCCGAAGAGCATAGTGAGTGATCGAGATCCATTGTATACAAGTGGATATTGGAAGATTTTGCAAGAGACTTTGGGAACCAAGTTGTATTTGAGTACGGCTTATCATCCCTAAACCGATGGTCAAACCGAGAGGGTTAACCGACTTTTGGAAGATCTCCTAAGAGCTTGTGTATTAGACCCCGGAGGATCATGGGAAGACCATCTATACCTGTTTAAGTTTGCATACAATAATATCTACCAGTCAAGCATTGGGATGGCACCATATGAGGCATTGTATGGTAGACCGTGCAATTCTCCGGCATGTTGGTTAAAAACTGGAGATAAGTTGACACTTGGGCCAAAGATGATTAGAGAGACATTAGATTGTTTCGAGATCGTTTGACAACGAATGAAGGTAGCCCAACATCGTCAGAAGAGTTACGCCGACAAGTGTTGGAAAGATTTGAAATTCGACGTTGGCGATATGGTTTTCGTGAAGATTTCGCCTTTGAAGCATGTTGTTCGGTTTGGAAGCAAAGGGAAGTTAGCCCAAGGTTTGTTGGACCGTTTCCAATAATCGAGCGAATTGGGAAGCTCGCATATAAGTTGGAGTTACCCAAGAAGATGTCGAGTGTTCATAATGTTTTCCATGTGTCGTTTCTTCGGAAGTATGTGCATGATTTGAATGAGGTGGTATCTCTAGAGCAGTATGGAGACCTAGAAGTCGAGACCATAGCTACGAAACCTCGTAAGCCACTTCGCATTGTGGGGAATGACATGAAACAGCTTAGGAGCAAGACAGTTAAGTTAGTCAAGGTACAATGGAGTGAGTATGATGACGATTGTACGTCGGAAACAGAAGATAAGATGAAGGTGGCCCACCCAAAACCTTTCGTTCGTATGACCCGTAAGCGTCGTGTCATTCTTACGCTGTTGTAACTTGTACTATTGATGTTGTTGTTATTGTTGTTACTAGAATTCCACGTGCTAGTATAAGGCTTTGAATGCATGGATTGTTGGATGCTAGTTTGGATAGTAAATTGGCTGCTCGTGGATGATAGGCATGCAGAATTGTTTTGGTTGCTTGTGTTTGCTTATGATTTCAAGGGTGAAATTCCTAAATGAGGGGATAATGTAACAACCCACATTTTACGTATCGGAGGATTGTAAAATATTTTTATTTAATTCCATGAGGGTTGGATCATTCTCATATTTTGGTATGTTGGTTATAGGGATGTAAGACATATCCATAATTTTTACCAATTTTATTTGTGAACATTTTACCCCTGTTAGTTTGTATAAGGAATAGCTTTTGACTGAGATCAAATCAAGTGCTGGGATCGGTCTCATTGGAAAGGAAATGGTGTTGCCAATTCCGTAGAGTGGTCATATTAAAGATTTGGTTCAACGATTTGGGAGAAATCGCTGTTTTAGTGTTTCACAATTTCTATTCAAGTTTTTAGAGCATTGATTGGCTGATTTAAGGAAGCCCATTAGTGGGCTGGTGGGTGGCTATAAATAGGGGGTTAAAGGCATGGAGAATAGTTTACTTTCTTCCTTCTCTCATTTGGTTGAGCTCATGATCCTCCTTGCTCAATCAAATACACCTTTCCACGATTAAAATTCTTGATCTACATAAGATCAGAATCGAAGATCTACATCGCTTGAAGCTAGATCTACATTAAATGAAGAGAGATCACATCAAATCAAGAGGTTTGAAGCATATTCTTCATTGTTGGATTGAGAATTTTGCGATTTTGAGTTAATTTGAAGAATTGGTGAGTGATAGCATCTCTCACACGGATTCAATCAAGTATATGGTTTTTTTTGTTCATATTTTAATCATTTTAAGTTGTTTTCACCTAGATCTACATCATGGTAAGTATATTTCCATCTGAATCACCATAGGATCTAATCTAGCAACTTAAAGCTGGTAATTCTTACGTTAATTCATATGTTTATGCAAGTTAGATCCATTATTTTAGTTTATTTACTCATTTATCATGATTTAGTGAATCTTATATGATTATTGATGAATAATTGTTATTTTGATGATGGTGACGGATTCATAAAGTGTTCATTGTGGAATTGGATGATTTGGATGAGTTGTTTGCATCAATGTTGTCGTTTGGTGATGATTTGGTCAAGATTGGAGCTATTTTGGTCAGATATGGAGTCGGGTCATTTTTCTTAGGTCGTTGATGACATGGCATGGAGTTTGGGTCGTGTGACTTGTTGCTCAAGAAAGGGATGAATGTTGGGTCGTTGGTTTTAGATTGCTAGTGTGTTAGGTCATTTGGTCTTAGGTCGTTAGGTCTTAGGTCGCAGGTCGTTTATAAGACCTAAGGAGCAAAACCAAAGGAGTAAGACCAAAGGAGTTCAAGACCTAAAGAATGCCGACTAAACGAAGCTTGTTTTTGAGTCAATGATAGTTATAGTTTCGGCGCCAATTCAAGGAGGAATGTCTGGAGCATCGTGAAGTATTCATTAATCCTTATAATGCAACGAATGTGAAGATGACTCAAGGGTGTTGAGTTCGTAGATAATGGTTGCTCGAGAAGGTTGCTTGAGATATGAATAGCAGTCAGGGAGGACGACTAGAGATTGAAGGCCGAGAGATTTTCATTGTCATTGGTTCCAGTGGACTCAAAGCAAGGGTACAATAGGATGTCTAAATGACCGGTTGAATGGTCGAGTACCCTAGGTATCGTTGAAATGCCTAAATACGTATCAAAGAAAGGTGTATGGATTTTTTGCTAGAACCGGGGTTACCATTAGCCCCTGACTTTTGGCAAGGTCGGTCGTCATATGATTAATGATGGTTTTGAAGCAGGATAGGCAGTGATAGCCAAGGTCATGGATGTTGGTTGTTCTGCTTGTACCATCTCACGTAAGTTGTTTGACGTCGAGGGAGATGTTTCTTGGGTGCTTGTTTGATGTTGGTTTAGGCCTTCGGGGTTTGTGCTTAAGGGATGTTGATCTCGATTAGGATGGTTTACGTGAGATATAACAAGTTGCTATGATTGTTATAGTCTGGTTGCTTTTGATTGCCATGGATGCATCATTGTTTTCAAATGCTTGTTGTAAAGGCTATCACTGTCAGATGTGGGAAGGAGGGGTTGGGTTCTTCTCTGCTGTTTTGGTAGATCGGTTGATTAATCTTTCCATTCTCATATACTTTATTGATGATGCTAGATAGCTGTTTTATCGCTCATTAAGACTGTTGTCTGACTCAACTTTTTATGTTTCAACGTATTACCTTGGGCTTTTCATCTGGTTTTGGATGGGCAGACAGAGTAGCAGGTTACCGGTAGCAGAACTTAGTGAGGCGAGGATGTAGAGCGATGACGAGCAGGAGGCTTGCATATCAGTTTTCTACTATCTAGTACTTGTTGTTTCCGCTATTATGATTGGTGTTTTCTCTGACTGTTATAGTGAGGCAAATTTGTACATAAACTTATGCTGCGTAATCCAAGGGTGCATGGATATTATTTCTAGTTGTTATGAAAGTTTAAGTTTCTACTCAGAAATGCTTCGCTATTATGACCTGTTGTATATGTTCTATTATATTTTATCCTTGTGTTGTGAGTTAAATGACAGGTGCCGCAATGTGTTATCTTACCTTACCTTGGTGATAGTCTATAGCAGCCTGGCACATCTTTCAGCGCTTTATTCCTCTTGTTTAGTGCAGAGTTATGGGCGGTCATCACATCTAGCCCTGAACTATCTTACCAGCAAAGAATTTCCCACCTTTTGGTATTTTGGAGTTGATCTAGACTACTGATTCCTAATTGTTTGTGTGGTCGGAATCAAGAGGCGCTTTTTAGTACAAAAGATTCTTCTTCTTTCTTTATGAGTCTAGTCTTATTACTGTATCCCTTTTTTTAGTATTTGGTGTTGTCTCTCATGTTGCTAACTTCTAGCATTTTGCTTTATCCTTGCCGTTGTCTTATTAATTACGAATCTGTAATCCGACCTTCAATTATGAGGCTTTAGTTCTGCATCACCTTGGTATTATTTTGCTCATATGATGCTTTCATCAGATTGGTTAGTTTCGTTTCTCTTTCAGTACCAGTCTTGTATATTTTCCTCATTGTCCCGATATCGACATCGGATTAATTGCTTGTCATTCATCGGTACCGATATCATGTCCTGTTAGTTCCAATTTCCTCTTGATATTTTTGTACCGCTACCATTATTTCTCCTGAACTTTTTCTACCATTATGTTTTTGTAGCTTCTTCTCTGTGCTTTCTACTATCGTTGTTGGCCTTGAAACCCTTTGAGTTTATGTTTTAATGTTGTTCTTTACAATCTTTTCTTGCTTTGTTTTGGTTCCGTTGTTTCCAGACCTCTTTTCTTCTGGGTTTGAAGCTTTAACCTCATTATAAGTAACCAATGCAAATTTTGGTGTCAACATGGTTCCTACATTGCCTGTCTGCAATTTTAAAAACATTAGCTTTATATAACTCAGGATAAAGATATGAGAGTAAACATGAAGTTTCTTCAGTACCAGAATTTTAAACTTGGGATTATTTGCTTTTTTAGGAGCTAATAACATTTCCACTTAGGTTTTTGAGATGAAAATTCGTAAACTTAGGATCTTCATCTCCCATTAGGGATAAGAAACCTAATATTTCAATTCAGGTATTTATTATCAAGAATCCGTTCCTGACAACACGGGATATTGTATCTAGGGTTAAGGTATGAACATATGTAATGGAAGTTTTGAAGTCAACTTTTGGAGATATAACAAGAGAAACATAAACTCATATATAAGGATTTTGGATAGAAAACCAGATATTCATTTCTGGAATAACAGGATTCCTAAAGTCCTGACTTAGGCATTTATTATAGAGATCCAGAATCCCGCTTCTAGAAATAATAGAAATCTTAACAAGGATATGCCAATCTTGTACAGATTTTCTTTGCATGTTACTGTATAGAATGTAATAATCAATACTTCATACATTAGTCTTTTGTATAGTAAATGAGATAAGGGTAGCATAAAGTTCAAATTCTTGCATCTGCCTATTCACGAAATGACTTTGCGAATAGTTCTTTGAATCGCACATGCACTGCTTGGCGTATAACTTTCGTTTATATTTTGAATATCCCTACCTAGGGTTTTACCATTTCATTCCACATAAAGCTTAATACATAACGTTTAGTGTTAAACTTGTAGGATATATATATATGATGATGTGCTTGTTCTATGCAAGACAACATTTGAATTACAACTAAGTAAATAGATGGATTTATGATAAGATGACATTATTATTCGTATTTTAAGTTTTGTAATAGCAATTCCGCGTAATATATGTTTTAGAGAACTTCCCTCATGAGGTGTTAAGAAAACATAACCCTTTTTATAAGGTTTCCAATTGGTAGACTCGAGCTACCTACTCGAGTATTTGTTAAGAAAACCATCTTTTCGAAAATAAGATGATAAGTTTGAGTCCTTATTAGGAGATAGTAATGGGAGTCTAGAAACCCTTATTTCCTTGAAACAAGGATGGGAAATTACCACCTAAATTTAAGTGTTTGAATTATATCGATTCGGGGGGTATCCCAAGATTCTCATTTGGAAGCAGAAGTCTATCATTATAATTTGAATTTGTGTTTAGAAAATCTCCCTATGAGATATTGAAGATCACGATCTTCTTTTGAAGGTTTTAGATAATAGATTCGAGTTACCGACCTGAGTGTTGATAGTAAATCCTTTTCAAAGGATAGGAATTAGAGTCTTGTGACCTCGATTAGGGTATTTAGGGTTCCTCTGGAGATAATAAATGGATATCCCAAAATCTAGATTCAGTATTTGATAGAAGACCAGATATCGGCAATAATAGAGTTCCGAACCATAACTCAAATTCTGATATTTGATAGAAGATCATATATCCTCATCTGGAAATAATAGAAGTCCCAAACCATAACTTAGATTCGAGTATCTGATAGAAGACCATATATCCTCATCTGGCAATAACAAAAGTCCTGAACCATAACCTAGATTCAGGTATTGGGTGACCTTGGTTTGAATTGCCTTTCAATCTTGCGAGTTAGCCTTTGGGCTCTTATTAGTTTGAGAACCATTTCTTTCAAGCTTTGATTTGCCTTACAAGCCACTACCCTGGGTTTCGGCTTAGATTTACTGTGCCAGTTTCTCGGCTTTTATTTGATTTTGAGGAAAAATCCTTTTGGCCTTTGATTGGATTTGAGCCTTGTTCTTTAAGGCAGAGGTTGTATGTGCTTAGAGTGCTTCCTTCGAGCTTCGTTCCCTTCTGCAGGACAGTGCTTAAGCAGAGGCATGTGCGTACTTAGATCGCTCCTCCAAAGCTTTGTTCCTTCTTGTGGGGTAATATGTGAGCAGAGGATGTACGCGTTTACAGTGCTCCTTTCGAGCTTTTGTTCCCTTCTGTGGGACAAAGACATAAGCAGAGGTAGAGCGTGCTCTTCTACGAGAAGAGACATGACGTGCTTAGTCGAAGAAGAGGTAGGGCATGCTCTTCTACAAGAAGTGGCGTGGCATGCTTATTCATTCCCTTCTGTGGAAACAAAGACATAAGCAGAGGTAGAGCGTGCCCTTCTGCAAGCAGAGGCAGGGCATGCTCTTCTGCGAGCGAAGGCAGGGCATGCATATTTAGATGCTCCGTCCTGACCATTTCTACCGTGGATCAGAGGCTTACGCTTTTGATGATTTAACCTGGCCCTTTTTGATTTGGACGTGGATAAAGACATACACCACTCATCCCTTCAGGAGATGCCTTGCCTTGGCCATCTTGGCAGTGACTAGGGTTTTATTATCATTTTAGGATGTTTCATCCCTTTCAAGTAGCTCCAAATTTTGGGAGGGTTTCCATACCCTTAATTGTGTAGGAATCTTTAAGAATACTTCCCCTTATCCATTTTCCACTGGAAAGTAGGCTCTCATATTCCCTTCATTTTATGCCTCAGGTATTAGAATTCTCTCTAGTTTGTAAAGCCGATATGTAATGGCTATGTGTTCTGGATAGATGACCGAGAATTTTTTCTAGCCTGGGTCTTTAGTACTCTATGCCGATTTTAATCAGACCAAGTCTTCTATTTGACATGCCTTTATTCTTACTTTTGAATTGTACTATTTAACAATTTCCCTTTGATTTCCAGCCGTTCTAATAATAGCTTCATTCATACTCTTGAAATAACCCTAAAATTCTTTCTTTAAGTTCTGACTTGGATTGAGTGCATAGGCTACTCTTTTGTATGAAGGGAAACTCATCTTTGGTTGGAAGGATAGCCTCTCATTAGTACTTTGGTGGATATG
This sequence comes from Allium sativum, assembly GCA_030737875.1. Classification (NCBI taxonomy): domain Eukaryota; kingdom Viridiplantae; phylum Streptophyta; class Magnoliopsida; order Asparagales; family Amaryllidaceae; genus Allium; species Allium sativum. The sequence goes on along the minus strand of CM060923.1, from coordinate 425,036,909 downwards.
GGGTGCACCCTGCCACCATCATGGCAAAAACTCTATATGTCTAGTGTTCCAATGGTAACTCATCTGCATAATTCTCTTCAGCTCAACTTAATTTTTTTCCTTTTAAACTATCTTTGTGATCCAGTTTCCAACCTTCATGACTCTGTTTACCCTTTGGTGCACTACGGAAGAGAAATTCTTTACGATTCCATTTTCACTATAAAACCATGTGAACCTTTCACTTTCAAATTGTGTTGCATCATCTGATTTGATTTTACGGGAGACTCCAGATTTAGTAATGATACCCTTTATCATAAATCTTGATATCCCTTTTCTGATGTCATGTTTGGGAGTAGCTTTGCTTATGCTCATTCGGTAAAGTAATCAATTGTCCCATTACACAACTAATCCCTCTTTCAATTTTATATAGGAGTCCAGTTAAATTTCTTTCACATACGTGGAAAGGCCACGGGTTTTGAGATGGTGTCTAAATCCCGGAGATACATAAGGAGGTACTTAAGATACGCTAGAATCTTTTTGATGCTTCTTATGCTTTATTGCTTGACTAACCATTTGCGGTTGATAAAAACCTTGTTGTATAATCCATTCTGCCAATTTAATTTTGTTAGACTGGCTCCTACATAAGTCCTCAGGTATTTTCTTTGACAACTTGGATCTATTTCTCATGGATTATATCTCTTGGATAGGGAAATGAGTACTCTTTTTTTCTCAGAGTGTTTTACCTGCAATAACCAATATCGGGGCGCGACACTTGATCTTCTGTGCACTTTATCTGTCAGTAATCAATGCTCCATTTATATTTTAATATGCTATGAGAGTTATTAACAACTTAATAGTTTGATTCTCCTTCAAAGTAGTTTTGTTAGGTTATCTAGCCATCCACACATTTATCTAGTTATTCTCACTTGATTATCCATTTGTCGGGATACTAATGTATAATCTCATTCCTATCCCACATGATATGCAAAATGAATATGATGCGTGAATGACTAATGATATGCATATGAATGATCACTTTCTGAGGGAGTTACACGAAACCCCATATTCAGGAGAATGCATTTATTATTATTAGCCCTACTCAGGAGGTACTCACTTATTGGAGGTGTAAATACCATTATTAATATTAAACCTACATTGAGGAATATGAAAACATGTAATCTCTTTTCTTGAGAGTTTTATTTAATTTGCCTTTTCACTATTGCTTGGTTTTTACCTGTAATGACACTTGGATTTATGTTAATACTCATTCAATTGTAACAAAAAGACGAAGCTATACTACAAAAAAATAACTATTTAAGATAGGAGACTTATTGTTTAAATCTACTGTCATCTTGCGGCGTCTCTGACCATATTCTACTGGTTATCTTTCATCCCTTCCAAATAAGCTTTCTTCATTCTTTGGCCTAGTTTCTTTCTCATTAGATCGCAACATTAACTGGTATTGTTCCCTTGTGCCTTGTGGTAAGAGCTATGATTTTTCCTTTTGTCCAGTTTTGGAGAACCTTTTGAAGAAGAACCAGAATCTAGCTTTTTCACCTTTTAATCTTGACTCAAGCTTTTCTTTGTGTTAAATATTTCTTCCATACGGATAAATCAGTTGGCACTAGAATAAAAATTGTTCCAACTTTTGCAATCGTTTAGGGCAAGCTCCTTTCAAAAAGGGGATGGTATAGATAGTCCTGATCGAAAGACGATTAGATTCTCTCTATCCGTTGCCCCTTCCACTCTGAGCTACTTGGTACTAAATCTCCTTAGATAGTTGTTGAGTGATTCTTTCGGCCCCTGTTTAACACTGGTTAGATCATAAATGCTAAGTGTCGAGTCTTTTTTGTTCATGAAATCGTGTGCTGAATGCACTAGATAATTGTCTCCAGGATGTGATGATCGAGCAGTGATAAAGTCTGCACCATTTGCTAGCTTCCTCTTGAAGAGTTGTCAGGAATACTCTACATCGAAGTGTTCCCGGGGCATTACGTAAATCCGTCTAACTTTCAAAGCTAGTGAGGTGAACTTATAAATCTGTAGTCCCATCATACATGTGAAGGAATTTCCAAATTAACCAAAACTTTAGTCGTCACCATCTTTCTGGAGAAGGAGATTCCTTGCAAATTTCAGTCCTCTGGTGACACTAGATCCTCATTTCCTTTTAAACTGGCTATTTGGCTATTTCTTTGCCAAATGGTTAGGGTTGTCAACGGATACTTTCGGATATAGATAGTGTCATATCTGTATCTGGAACCAAAACGATTTTGGATATTGGATATCTGTATCTGCGGATACAGACAGATATCAGATAATTATCCTATCCATTGACAATTGATAATTAAAGAAACATAAATTGAATAATTGGGTATAACATGATACTTTTCTAGTGTCATGAATTATAAAAGTATAGAATAATAAATAATTTTGATCAGTAATATGCATTAAATGCATAAAATATAAACTATTAACTTAAGAAAATAATAAATTATCCTCGTTTATTATGCTAAAATAAATATAAAATAAGCTATAATTTTGACAAAAACCGCACAGGTAACTTTCGGATGCAAATACCTTCATATCCATAACTCTATCCACATTTCCGAATATCAGATATTTATCGTCTTTTCGGATATGAATGCGGATGAATTTCGAATTTTTTTGATATCCATTGAAAGCCTTACAAACGGTATTGTGCTGAAAGTTTAGCGGGAATCTTGTTTGGCTCTTAAGTTCTTGTGGAGTGGTTGTTTTTTCTTCTATTTTATAGGGTTCCACCCTAAAGGACCTTTGGATTAAACCTACTTTGATAACCCTGTTGGTGGAATCAATCTACATGGCCAAATGTAATATTTCCAACTTATCACTTGCTTCTTTTACTGAGATCGAAGGTCCTCCGATTTCCAGCTTTATTGTGTTGTATTGTGAATGCATTCTACTTTCTGGAGCGGGTAATGCATTGGAATCTCGTTCCCAGTTTTTTTTGGTTTAGCCATCTTCAACCGATTCAGATAGCGTCTTTCCATGATGGAATGTGGAATAAGGATGGTGGTTTAAGGCTAAATGGTTTTTGGGTCAATGATGCTCGGTGTAGTAATCCAAAATTTAGAAAATCCTTGTTGAGACCTTTTAAATGGGGCTTCGCTTCCTTAAAGCTTAGTCCAACCGACACGGAACAGTCAGGGATGTGGTTGTTAACCACAAGGTCGGAGGTTCTAGTCCTCCTTCTAGCACCAAAATGTTAACGATATTTTTCGTCAACACCAGAATTAATTCTAAGGATGTGGATATAGGGAGATTGAGGGGTTATTTAGTTCCCACAAGTTGGAGTTAGTTCACCGTTTCCTAGATATCAAGGTCTTAAGCCCAAAGATTAGTTACTCTTCCTTCAAGAGGTTAGTATCACACTTACGAGACTCGAGAACTAACATTTACCTTGGAATAAGGGTTCCCAAAGCGCAATGCACGTTAAGAAGCTAAATGGCTTAAGAAAGGGTATTTAGATATTTATTCTTCCATGTAACGCTTTGTCATAGGAGAGCAGTAGGAAAATAAGTGGTATAAGCAGTAAAAGAATGCATGAAATAGATCACAAGTGTTTATTATCTCTTTACTGATCACTTTGGTGAGTGCATAGTAGTTTCAAAGTAAAATCCCCAAATCGATTTGGTTTACTCTCTAAGAAAATGTTTACAAGATTTGAGAATGAGAAATTCCCTAGAATGAGACCACGGGGGTCTTATTTATAGACCAATTGGGCCCTCTTTTGGTAATGATAAGCAGAAGCACGCTTTTGGATTCGACAATGATATTTGGTGTCGGTGTCGTCCGCACCAGTGGATTTCGGTGACAGCTATTGGGTTTCAGACTCCTTTTCAGTTCTGAGTGTTATCATCAGCTCCGCCTTTCTTATGGAGTTGGTGCTTTCTCCTTGCCATGTATCGATACCAAGCAAGTTGGTATTGATAATTTCTTAAGTTGCTTTCAATTTCGGTAATATGCCTTGGTTCCGATAGCCAACCCTAAGCTTTGCCTTGCTTTGGTGACGTTTGAGTATTGTCTTTGCTTTAACATTTACCTTGGTATTGGTATCGACACTAATCATGTTAGTGTGGATGTCGTTTCTTTTCTTGGCCTACTTCAGTAGTCTCAAGTTCCGGTATCAGCCTTGCGATAGCGTTGCCTATGGATCTTTTCTGATGACTTTTGAATTGCTTCCTGGTGTTACCAAGCATATTGGTATTGATAGCTCTTTGCTCCATCCCTTCTTGTCTTCGTGTTTCTCCTTTTATGGCTCTGGATTTTGGTGTCGAAACATGTGCTTTTGGAATTGAAACCAAATTGATTGTCTTTGGTGGCGGTACTTTGACCACTCTAGATTGCATATTGTTCCCTTGTTTCTTTCGGTGTCGCCTTGCCGCTATCTCCCTTGTATCAGTACTAAGATTTACTTCATCCGTTGGTACCGATAGCATATTGGCTAGATCTTTCTCTTCTTGCTTTCAGTATTAGGTGTCTTGGGTTGATTATGTGCTTCCGAAGCAATCTCTTGGTGTTAGCTGTGCCTCGATACCCCTTCACCTTCATTTGGTTTCGGTGTCAAAATCTGATAGTAACAGTTATAATTAGAATTCAATTTAGTATTTTTAACCCAAATTCATTCAAATTTTGATGACGTCTAATTTGCAACGATTTATTAAATGTTTAATTAAATTAATGCAAACAGAATGAATATGCGTATTTTTCTACGAAATTCATTCCTCCGCCATGTCTAGTTAGGCATATCTCAAATATGAATTTTCGGAATTTTATTTCAAATTACAAATTTTATTGTTGTTTATAATTTATTGGTTGTGGCTACAGCAAATCGATTGTCAAAAATCACTTCAAACAGGAAGAGTGAACTTTGACATTTTTGTCATGTAATTGTTTAGATAACTTCTACATGATAGTGTTAAGCCTTAAGGATCAACGCTACATTATAAACCGATTACTTGTTTTGAATAGATCAGTTGTTTCCCTTCTTATTTCTTAACCAACATTCCTATTTAAATTTATATGTACAAATCAAATTCACACTTTCAAATTATATTAAATGTTTAATTTTCAAAGTTAAATTCCAATTGACGATATATTTTAAAACGTTTAAATTCACAAGTCGTTACACTCTTCCTCATTCAGAACTTTTCATCCTCGAAAATGAACAAAAAAAGTTTTAGTACTTAAATTGTATTCATTCCCATGCATCTCAGATTTCGCGGCTTGTTCATTTTTTTTTTAAAATTTTCAACTAGTATTGGTAACCCGACCACTCAAGTGCAGATTCTAATTCAATTTCTTGATTAGAAACTTTCGTTCTCCTTGCATAGAAATAAATTGTGATAGAGAACTTCAAATTCATATAATTTTTGTTATCAGTGTTCATCGTGGAGAATCGAGTGATTACTTCTATTTGGAATCAAAATTGTATAGTCTAATTGAATCGAAACTATTATGTGAATTGAATAATTTTCACATATTCTCGTATTATATTTCATTGGCCTTTTAGTTATACCAATATATTTAAATAAGTTTTTTCGTTTGTATATAGATTTTAAAGTTTATAAGAAAAATTCTTTAGAAATATTTATTTTATAGCAAAAATAGTTTTTTTATAACTCGATATTGCCACAAGTTCATCCTCGTTCCTCAAGAATTTGGTAATAGGATGATTAGGTGCAAAAATGAAAATCTCGAAGTACTAAATAAACTTATTTCAACATCTAATGAAAATACCAGGAAATATTAAAATAAATAGATAAGTGAAGTACCAACCGATGCCAAGCGATGAAACTATTCATGAATCATAAACACACATTGGTTACTCCTATATCCCCTAGGAAACATCCGTACACGTAGAAAATCACGTCCCAGCGAATTTCCTCATGAACAAATCAATGGAATGCATCTAAAGAAGAGTAGAATAACCTGAGACATCATGGAGTGCAGTCCCTAGGGTTGCTCTATCACTAGGTCGAGAGGAAAAGGTGTCGCGGCCCAAGGTGTCTAAGTAATCACCACCGTACGCATTTCGCCATAATACCTCATAACAATCAGATGGATTACACTCTACATCTAGTAACTCTAGTGGTTACATCTCTTTCACCAACAAACATTAGGCAACCACTGCCCTAAGAATCATGCCATGTGGACCGCATATATTCAATGGTTGCGTCTGGATCCGTAAGAAACATCCGTACCTATAAGCCTTCACAACTTTACGCATTTTTACATTGTAAAACTACCATAGATCGCAGCAGACACAATGGTTACGTCTAGTTCTCCCAGGAAACATCCATCATCAGCGAATTTTGCTATGCAGTCGAGTTCAAGGGAAACTCGCGAGTATTATGTGAATAGGTCCGCTCTTTTGAAGGAAGGTATTTCCCTTACCTTAGTTTTCTAGGAAAATATACATAGTCATAGTTTCGTATATAGCGTTGTCATATCAATTCCATTATATAAGATTTATTGTAACACCTCGTATTTTTAAGATAATAAAATAAGAATAACTTAATTAAATAATGAGAATTAAGTAAAATGGACTGCGTCATTGCGCCCATCTTGGAATTTTAGTCAAAATAGACGCCTGGTTTACGTATAACGTACATCATATGAAGAAGTTATCAAGCCTAGAAGTTTGTATATGCACAAGAGAAATATATATATACAAAAAATAAGGATTGCATGTAATAAATACATGCACTGAAAAAATGTAATGCATGCATTGAAAGAAAGGATTGGTTGCATGCAATGTAAATATGTTGCATGCACTGTTTTGCAAACATAATGCATTAACATTAAAAGAAAAATAAAAGAAAAAGATTCGTGCAATGGTTTAATTTAAGCATTGTAACTAACATGAAAAAGAGAAGTAAGGAGAGAACAATAATTACCAGTGTTCTAAGACTTATTAACAAAAGACTTCATAGCTCAGTTGGTTAAGGCATTAGATTTGTAACATGGAGGTTGGGGGTTCGAACCCTGGTGGTGGCATAATTTTAATTTTTGTTTTAGAAAGGGCCAACTGAACATGCAAATAGATGAACGTATACAAATTCAAAATTTGAAAGGATAAGAATGTACATATAAGAAAATAAAGAATATATATACATATATATGTAGAAATATATGTATATGAAAGATAAAATTCAAGATAAGGATACAGTCAATGAAATATGGCAGGAGTTGTATACATATAAGAATATTTCATGTGAATAAAACAGTTAAATAAATTCTAGAAATTCAAAAGTTCGAAAATCAAATTTCTACGCCAAAACAATTCAAACATTCAAAATTCAAATTTCTGCGCCAAAACAGCTTGCGGGACCCAATGCTGACTCAGCACTGCGTGTATGATAAGATTTGGCTAGATTCATCTACAAATCTAGACTATTTTCTTAACTGGGTTCTATGCTAACTCAGTGCTGCGTGTACAATAAGGTCTTGAGAACCTATAAAAAAGACCCTAGACCTAACCCTAAACATCATAATTCAGCAGCTACGCTGGAGCTCTGCCATGGCTCCCTCTCTCTCTCTCTCTCTCTCTCTCTTCTCAAATCTATTCTGAAATTAAAATGTTAGCGTAAGAGGATTATGAATTCAGATCTGGAAGAGGGAATCAACGTTAATAAAAAAGATTATTGAATCATAAAAGTAAGGTAAGCCTCTAAGAACCAATCTATTTAAATTATTTCTCTTTCCCTTCTCTTTTCATGAAATAATAAATCCATGCTCGTTAGGTCGTGAATCAAATTAAAGGGAAAAGGAAAACCATGGATGATAGAATGAATCAGATCCAAAAATTTGGGGGAAACTTAAAGGTGAGTGGGTTTAAGCTATAACCTTTAGATAATGTTATGACTATCATTTAGCATTCCCCTTTTTAATAAATTGTGAAATGGCCAGTTTAATTATAAATTGCTATAGTAACGAATTGAAATGTTGATATGAATATGTCAGGAAATTCCTATGTTGAACTGACTAAGTTATTGAATGTTTACATGTTGGAGAAAATAAACTTGTTAGGATATGAATAGCCAATTCAGTGATTGTAATTTCATGCTTTACTGGGGACCTATTATTGATTGAACGACATGTTAAAATAATTACCCGATTGAATGTTTACATGTCCTAGTAGAACTAAACATATGTTGAAAATGACATGCAACAAAATATAGGCAAAAATTGGACGACATTTAAATTAGATTACTGTAAACTATATTACTGTAAACTATATTACAGTAAAAAGGATAATATGTCTAAAATTTCCATGTAATGGGATTTTGGAACATAACATATATTATTATTTGAGATTTTAATTTGGAAGCGCAATTTGATACGAACATAAGTGATTGAATGAAAATGAATATGCCTAGGATTACAATTAGAAATTGTAACTACACTTATGGCACGAGGTTAGTTTGCATTAGTGGCGGAAGTCTGCCCGGACCCGACCGGCATATCCAGCAGCCACTAATGTTGAACCTAATGTGGCCGAAGTGAAAGAATTAACAACATGTGCTAAGACACGAGGTTAAGTCAGCTTGGGGTAGAAGCCTGCCCGGACCCGCCCGGGAAATCCAGCGTCCACAAGTATAGGCTTAATGTGAGAGGTCTAGTGCTTATATACACACACACATATATGTATATAACAAGATATGAATAAATGGCAAGGATGGTAATTGTAATGACCCGTAATTTGGCAGGAGAATAATTAACTGATTTAATTATTAAATATCGTTTTAGCGATATCGATAATTCGAATTAAATAATATTTATATTTAATTAATATAAATAATAGGATAATAGATGACCGGAATAATCGGAAATATCAGAATCCACGATATCAAGTGAATTGGACAGTTTAAAATATATTTCAGTTTATATATTGAAATATATTAACGAATAAATTTAATAATGCCAGTTGGAAATATAAATTATATTATAATTATAATCGAGCGCGAAATGGCGCTGTAGTTCGTGATTTGGCGATTCGAACTTTAAACGAATATACAGAAGCCGTTTTAAATCGGATTTCTGTGAAACAAGAAACGTGTGGAGCTGGTGGTGTATATCTTTCTAGGAAAAGAGAAAAATCAGGATTTTGTTGTGTAGATTTTGAGATATGTTCAAATCAAATTTTAAAATAGTCGCTATAAAATCGTTTATCGACTGTAACAGATTATTCGATATAATTAGAGATCGGGTTTGAATTAAGCAAGGTTCTATTGGGAAGTAGTGATAATTTAATTTTTAGAATTTTATGGTAATTTTTAATTAATTAAATAAGCAACTTTTTATTTGGAGTATTTGGCACCCTGTATCGACATTTCGGGGTTTCACAATATGAGTCCATCTACCGGTATTATTATATTTTTGGGATCGTGGTACATTGCTGAACACAACGGCATTTTTATTTCTGTCTGTAGAGATCCGTAACGAATAAAATTCTGTATAACTAGAAATTCAAACCAGTGCCTTGCGTTCGAAGAAATCGTACACCCTTCAACATCAAAACTTAAAACTGTCGCTCACTCTTGTTTTTAGCCGACAGAAGCTGCTATATGCCTAAATCATTTTTATGTCCTTGAAGCCGACAAAGACTATACACTAAAATAACAGTGCCAATTGATGGAAGCTGCCATCTGATAGAAAGAAAATTTCATAGTCAAACAAACAATTGCGTTAAAAACAAATGCTTTAGAAGTGACCACACGCTGCCACCATACATCCCACTTGATACACGTCCCCTCTCCATTTAAATAATGTTCTGCCGACCTACACTAAACATCAGAACAGAAACTGTATGATCAAATCATACTGATACATCACGGCAGAGTGCAGACTTAACAACGAAGTTTTATATTCCTTACCCTTGAAGTAAAAGCCACCAATATAAATACAACCTCAAACGTACCCATTTCTTTTTAGCTTGCACTCTCTTCTCCAGCAAAATGGAGACATTCATTTCTTTCGTTCTTCTTCGCATCTGAAGTGGACAGACCGCCTCCACTTTCAGCAATGAACGGCACCAACTTTTCAATCTCTCCTCTTCAAAATCGCACAAATCATTTATAAATCCCACAAAGTTATAACTTGAGTATGGTTCAGCTCAACGGGATGAACCTAACCAACGGTGAAGATCTGTCCTGGACTGACGGTGTGGTCGGAAATCATCTCGAGAGGCGCGCTATTCGTGGAGAAACTGCAGGCCATATGAGTGATCAAGTTCGAAACGGCTTGGAGCACTGATGAATGAGGCCAAGGCGCCGACGCTGGGAAGGTCTGATCGATGGTCAGTAAGGGAACGGTGGCGGGGGAGGGGCTTGTTAAAGGATTGGGAACATGGGTTTTTTTTGGCGATACACTGAGAAGGATTAAATCGAATGCATGATAAGTAATTTGAACCAACGTGAGTGAGCAGTACTGAGTTTGTTTTGTCCGGGTAATGTGCTGTTCAAATCAGCGGTAGGGAGGGTTCAACGTGTAGAGACTGGTTGGTGCATGCGATACATGGGAAGATGTTAGATGTTGAAGGCGGGGTTTCAGATCAAGTGAAACAGTGAGAACAAAGGGTAGTAGGTGATACACGAAAGGAGCAGGAGTTTGGGATTTGGGCAAAGTGGGTTATATAGGAAAGAGGGAAGTGAATGGCACTGTCCTATTTTGTTTTAGCTGAACTAAAAAGAAAGGGAACTTTAGTTTTGTTTAGTGGACACAACAGTAGATGCGAAGGGCTAGTTGTTTACATAAGAACGTGAACAAATGAGAAGCAGCTTACCTGAAAAGAAGTCGACGGATGTTGGACTTTGGAACATGAAACAATACAACGTGGCAGAAATCGACAGAGCAGGGGGCGTTGGAATCATGGAAATGAGCGCTGCATTCTGGAAAACAGTTTGAGAAAAAAATGGAGACCGCTAGGGGTTTACAGTTAAAATAAACGCTGTTTAATTTAACTGTAACCGGACCGATCAACGACTAAACCAAAGTGAGTAAAACTCACCAACTCTCCTCAATTTATATTTTTAATATAAATTGTACTTTATTTTGTTGACTGTTGTATATTGATTGTCAAACTGGACTGTTAAATAGATTTGATTGAAAACGTAGTTATAGTTAATCTATGTACTGTTAAATCAAATATGGTTATGTACAGCAGGATATTTCATTTCAAAATGAAATATGATGTATATTATACTGTGTAACATCTGTGGATGCAGGGAGACAGGTTGGAGGAATCCAACTGGATTCCTCAACAATTATTTTACTGTTTTCATATATTGTGTTATATGATGTGTTATATAATCTGTTCGGGATTATGTGTGTTAGAATGATATTAATCATTGTTATTCGATATTTTACATATCATAAGAAACCCTGAGTTGTGAAATGGAATATTTCAATGTATATTGAAATAAAGGAATTTTATAAAATAAACCGATTTTATAAAAGGAAAGTACTTATAAAACGAATAGAGTTTTATAAAAGGAAAAAAAATGTTGATAAAACAAATAGAGTTTTATAAAAGGGATATTTATTTAGAAAATAAATAGAAATAAGGAATAGTTATTTAGAAGATAAATAAACAGTTATAAATAGGAATATTTGTAACGGTAAATAGAAGTTGTAAAATAGGAATATTTGTAACGGTAAATAGAAGTTGTAAAATAGGAATATTTGTAACGGTAAATAGAAGTTGTAAAATAGGAATATTTGTAACGGTAAATAGAAGTTGTAAATAAGGAATATTTGTAACGGTAAATAGAAGTGTAAAAAAGGAAATAGTTGTAACAGAAAATAAACGTTATAAAAAGGAAATTGATGAGATATAAAAGAGATAATCGAAATAGAGTAATTGAATATTAGTCATTCAATTAGAAATAACCTGAATTGAGTTAGTCTAATATTATTTAATCGAATAAGAATAGTCTAATATTAGCTAATCGAATTTAGTTATTCGATAGAGTTAATCAAAAGGAGTTTATCGAATTTAGTTATTCGATAGAGTTAATCAGAAGAAGTTTATCGAATTTAGTTATTCGATAGAGTTAAATCAATAGAGTTAATCGACTTATAGTATTCGAATAAGAGTAAATCAAATAGAGTTAAACAATATTAGAAACTGACTAGAGATTGGTAAGTTGAATATTTTTCTGAGTGTTGATCTGATGTTGGTTTCGGCCTTCGGGGTTTATACTTAGAGAATTGTTCTCTTACTAGTTTACAGTTAGGGACTAAAGTTGTGGAATGGTAGTAATGCGTGAATGAGGATTGGAAATGTTTTCCAATGTAAATAAACGTATATTTTCTAATCATAGAAAATAAGGAAATATGAATATACATATATATTTATATGTTGGATGATTTGATCGATAATTCCATTTGGAATTAAGATCGTTGTGTGAACACCGAGATGTTTTTCTTTGATAGTTAACTCAGCGACTATAGAAGTTTTTGACCATTTTAACGTTGTTAATATGGAGAAACCGGTTGGATTCTTATCCAAAGAACCACTCTGTATTGGCAAAAGCGTTGTGAATATGCCAAAGATAATTGAAGACGGAGTAAAGTGCAAGGACTGTTGTATAAGTCTTAGATAACAGTGACTAAGATGGATGTACTGAATAGTGCCTTCGGTTTCGTTCAGTCCCAGAACGAACGTATATGGACGAGTGTCTGACAGAACATTTCCAATGATCGATTGGGTTGGTCTGTATAAATATATATGGTGGCAACGGATTTATTCCCTTAGCATAACATCCAGAATATTTGTGCAAATCAATTAGTGATTAACGGATCTGACAATGTGACATTCAAAGTGATCGTGTTATCAATGAATGGAAAGTAATCATAGCCTTTGGCCTCAACAACCAGGAAATGACAAAAATCGGGCAGGCAGCATGGCTAAGTCGGTCGCTCCGAAGTAGGGTGTATAATCACCTATCTAGAGAATATTCATTTGCTTCTTTAATCTATCAATGCTGTCCCATATATATATATACGGGAACGGTTGTTGATCCCAACCGTTGGTGATGTACATTCGATACACTCAAGCGAAATGAGTGGTCGGTCATGTGTGGCTGAGTTGCAAGATGTTCTTGTTGAACTCCAGTGTATCGTTCCTAGAGTACACTGATCGGAAGGTGGTTCCATACCTTGTCATAGTTGGAAATCCATTATCCAATACGTGCTTGCGATTTTGATTGTATACTATATATGTAGAACGTGAGATGAAAGCGTTTCTGCTAGATTGATATCTAATTGTATTTAGACATTATTATAATATCAGTGATACTGCTTTTCAAAGATGTTGGATTCTCATAAGGGAAAAACCCGTTCCGTATTCACGGCGTGGTCTTATGAGATATCATATACCTGTTAAAATGATTTGAGTTTACTCACACCAGTCCATGACTGACCCGGAGTTTATTTGTTTTGTTTCCCTAAACTCGTGGGTGCCTAAATTTGTACGGGCAGTCAAGTAGTCGGGATTTACAGATATACTGGAAGAGCTTGGAGCAGGAGGCTTCAGAATCATATAGCTATAGTTATTTCCGCTGTGTTGTAAGTGTTGTACTCTGCAATGTTACTGTATACATATACTATTTGTATTTCAAAATTATGTTATATTTTATTCGTTCCGCTGTGAGGTTCGTGTTACTCTGATGATGATCTTCTTCTTCTTCTATTCTACTAGTTCTATCTTATCTATCCTCACCCTCTATCTTCTTTCTATTAATTTCTTGAATTTTCAGTGCAATTTGGGGTTGGACTTGTGTTATTTAGTCAGCTCAAATTGGACCGGATTTTCGGGTCACTACAGTAATTAAATGTCTAACTCATAAAATAAGAAAGGAAGGGATGTAATGAACTGTGTTAGTGTGATAAGAGGGAAAAGTGATGTATTTCCCTAAATGACTTATTTCTGAGAACGTTGTTGCAAGTAAGCCACAATAAATAAAGAAAAGTAAAGAAATTACTTACTACCACGGATTTAGATGGGAAAACATTATGAAAATAAATCATTGATTCCTTCTGTCAAACTGATAAGGTGCATGAAGTGTTTTCCTTAATATAATAAGGAACATATATTACAGTGAATGAAGAATAATGGTTTACAACAGTAAATGGTTTAAAAGGGGAATGATAATAACCTATTATAAATAAATAACATTAATGAAAATGTTGTACAATAGATAGACTTGTCCTTGGGACAAGTGAATATTATAACTTGGGTTATAATAAACTAGTAAGGGAATGGGATAACTGGTAAATTAAGTTAAGTGACACTTAATTGTAAATTAAGTAACCAGAAAAGGGGAAACCCTGAAACCAGTTAAGAAAAGGGGGAAATATATTGTACTTAATTATAAATTAAGTAGTCTGGGAGTCTGAAACCCGTTGGTAAGAATAACATGTTTAGACTTATCCTAGGAACAAGGAGAAATTATAACAGAGGTTACAATAAATGGGTAGAGAAACTTATGAAATGAAATAAGTTATATTTAATCACAAATGGTAAGTGATATGTTAATTGGAAACATGTGAATTGGATATACTTAATTACATATTAAGTAAAACATGTTATTGAAATCAAATAAGAATATAAAAGGGATTGTGGATCACAGACCTTGGGCCACAATCTAGAGAATAACATGTTGTAAGCTTATTAATAAACTTAAATGAATTAAGTTGTATAACTGAAATTAATAAGCAAGAGAAACTTGGTAATTTGAATAAGAATTCAAAATGAATTGGAATAACCAAGTTAACTGGAAACCTGGTGAGTTGAGACAAGCACGTAAAAGAATGTTTAGACGTAGGGTCCAATGACATATAAAACTGAGGTGCTTGGACCAGTACATACGTTAGAGGATGAATAACCCTAAGGGTTAGATCATTGGAATGTCAAAAGGCACAAAGAGGAGCGCATGTCCGTCTAAATATTCTTATAGGCTCCAATGGACTGTGTTAAGAAACACGCGGCTTCTGGGGACGTAGGGTACTCTTGGTATTCCTTTGTGAATGACAGATGATCCACCAGTGCTCACAGAGGTTAGGTCTGCGTGGGTGAACTAATGAGTATGCCTTGATTGCAATAATAAAGGGGTAATCAAAAGACTAAGATGGACCAGCGTGATTCGGCGAGACCAGTTAGTGCCCTGTGATAGCAACTCGTCGTCTACCTACCATCTTCAGTCAGTACGTAAAGCGGAAAGGCGGAGAACTCCAAAAGACCATATACTTTGCTATCTAGTTTTGGGTGAGGTTGTCCAATAGATATGAAGGGCATAGGGGGCCGGGGTTAAGTTCTCATTCTTGATATTTTTGGGTGTGTTTCATTAATTGAGGGAGGGGTCCAGTGGGACCATAGCCACTGTAAAAGCAGACCTTAGCATCTGCAATCGACAGATATCTGAAAGCTCCCGACCAAGTTCCGTGTTTCTTGATTAGCCTTGCCATGGGACTCCGGTGCACATATGGATAACATGTGCAATAGACATCGAGAATGATTGACGATACGTACGTAGGAAAGTCAAGGTACACTCATGTCGCTTTGGGTGGTGTATCATAAGACTAGAGGGCATTATTCGAGGATGGAACATAATTCGATCGAATGGTTCAAAGATGGCAGTCTAAACGCTTACGTAATATAGAAGTAGAGGTTCTTTGCAGATGTAGCGTTGACATATATACAGAAATCCGTACGACATTCGGGCATAGGATGAGGGACTGCGTTCATTACGGTGGAGACCGTGCGAGTGGGGTACCATGGGGTGTATCTCAATATTGGGAGATAGTTACATATACTATATTAGGTTAATTCGCTGGGAAGTAGATGGGCACGACGTGTGTGTAAGCCTTGAGTGTTGTTAACCCAAGTAACCTAATAAATAAGAAAATATGATTGAACGGTATATGTAAGATTATCCAAAGTGTATAGTTTAAATCTAGTCACTAGAACTTGTGTTCTCACCCCCTCCTCATAACATTCGCAGGTTAGGTTCATGACAGAGACTGTATAGCTTTGGACATTGGTTCAGCAGTATTATTATTAAGGTAAAACTATGTTTTAATTACATTATATTTTATTCCTTCGGCTGTGAGATGTTTTCCAAACTCTGACATGTTTCATATCTCTGTCTTTTCTGCAGGATACGAGAGCAAACCAATCCACGTTTCGATAGATCAGAATTTTGAAAAAAAAATCAGTCTGTCGAAATTGGGGTTATCACATCTGGTATCAGAGCCTAGGTTTAGGATTCCTATATAAATAGTGAGTGAACGTACTTGTATTTTTAAAAATATAAATACATTATATATATATACTTAGATCCATAGAGGAACCCACTAAATAGAAAGAGTATAATATGGTATGAAATAGGATGTTTGTTTTGTACACTAAAGGAATGAATAAGGAAAGTTGAGACCCTTAGGAAGTTTGGTTGGGAAGTGTACAATATACTTTGTACGAAAGGAAAGTAAATCCCATATGATTAGTATTTTGAGTTAGTGGATTTGGCAGTAAAACCTTACAAATTGGAAAAGGTCGAACAGAGAAAAATGGATTAGGAATATATATAGTTGAGAGAATTGACCTTGGGGAGTATCTAGGAGAACCTAGAAAAGTTGGAAACCCACTTTGAGTCTAACCCCGTTATTAACTTTTAAAAACTTGAGATTATAAAAGTTTTGAGAAAAAATTAGTTTATGGTGTTTTCAAGTTTTAATCTTAAAAGTTATCATTTTAAAATATGTAAAGAAGTACATATTGAGTTAGAAAGTAAAATTCTCTTGGTAAAAGTTGCATATTATAGAGCATATATAGCTCGCTAGTTTTTCTTGCTATATTTCATACAAGAATTTCTAATTAAGAAAGTTTTGAAGTCTCTATTCTTTTGACAATTATTCTTGAAAATTATTTAAAAGAGAATTTTGTTGGGTGGATAAAATATGTTATAGAAAATGAGAATAGAGTGGATGTTGGCACCTTGTAGTAGGAGGCTGAGCTGACCTTATACGTAAGAACAAGTCATAAACCCAATTGAGGAAAATAGTTGTCTGTGTTTACTCCAGTTTTGCGATTTGAAATTTTTTCTGCAAGATAAGACCAAAAAAAAAGCTACAACAATTAAAATTTTCTTTTGTGGGATGTGCTTGGATTGGAAAATAGGAAATCTTTATATATTCTTTCATAAAATCCAAGTACAATTGGAAAAAAGTATATAAAAGAAAAACGGAAGGTGTGAAATTTTCCATTTTCCACCTTTTTGTAACATAAGAAATTGAATTTAGAAAATTAGATTTTTCTGAAATTCGAAAAATAAAGTTGGTTGGTAGGTTTATGGATGCAACAATTGGATGAACTATGCTCTTACTCAGTAAGAGTGTGGGAAAATTTGGATGAAAAAGCATTTTGATTTTCAAAATATTGCATTCATGTAGGACTACCAGTATATCTAGGATGTGAGCATCATATTTTAAAAGGATTTTTGAGAAATTTGCATACACATAGGAGGTACCGCTTAGGCATACATGCATTATTATGCTGTACTTCACTCTGCACAAGTGTACAATGTTTGCTGAAATTGGATGCACACATGATGGATGTATATTATGCGAGGGGTTAATTGATTTTACCCTTATTAAATTTCGGGGACGAAATTTCCTAAGGGTGGGAGAATGTAACACCCCGTATTTTTAAAATAAGAATAACTTAATTAAATAATGAGAATTAAGTAAAACAGACTGCGCCATTGCGCCCGTCTCAGAATTTTGGTCAAGATAGACACCTGGTTTACGTAAAACGTACATCATATGAAGAAGTTACTAAGCCTAGAAGTTTGTATACGCACAAGAGAAATATATATATATATATACACAAACAAATTAAAATATAAAATAAAGAATAAAATAAGGATTGCATGTAATAAATACATACACTGAAAAAAATGTAATGCATGCATTGTAAGAAAGAAAGGATTGGTTGCATGCAATGTAAATATATTGCATGCACTGTTTTGCAAACATAATGCATTAACATCAAAAGAAAAATAAAAGAAAAAGATTCATGCAATGGTTTAATTTAAGTATTGTAACTAACATGAAAAAAAAAGTAAGGAGAGAACAATAATTATCATTGTTCTAAGACTTATTAACAAAAGACTTCATAACTCAGTTGGTTAAGGCATTAGATTTGAAACATGGAGGTCGGGGGTTCTAACCCCGGCGGCGGCATAATTTCTACCTTTGTTTTAGAGAGGGCCAAATGAACATGCAAATATATGTACGTATACAAATTCAAAATTTGAAAGGATAAGAACGTACACATAAGAAAATAAAGAATATATATATATGCAAAAATATGTGTATATGCAAGATAAAATTCAAGATAAGGCTACAGTCAATGAAATATGTCAAGAATCAAATAACGGTGCAACATCGTTTGAATTTTGAAAATAAAACGAAAGTTGTGTGTATATATATATACGCGTAAAATGGTTGTTAGAGGAATTGTATACATATAAGAATATTTCATGTGAATAAAACAGTTAAATAAATTCCAGAAATTCAAAAGTTCGAAAA
Organism: Allium sativum; assembly: GCA_030737875.1. Classification (NCBI taxonomy): domain Eukaryota; kingdom Viridiplantae; phylum Streptophyta; class Magnoliopsida; order Asparagales; family Amaryllidaceae; genus Allium; species Allium sativum. The sequence continues at coordinate 425,018,297 of CM060923.1, read as the reverse complement.
TCAAATTTCTACGCCAAAACAATTCAAACATTCGAAATTCAAATTTCTGCGCCAAAACAGCTTGCGGGACCCATTGCTGACTCAGCACTCTTATCTGGCTAGATTCATCTGCGAAGCTGGACTATTTTCTTAACTGGTTTCAATGCTGACTCAGCGCTGCATGTACAATAAGGTCTTGAGCACCTATAAATAAGACCCTAGACCTAATACTAAACATCATAATTCAGCAGCTACGCTGGAGCTCTGCCATCAAATTCCGAAACCAACAAATATCGTATTGGAATAACGATATATATAGCTTCCAAATTCCTCCACAATATCCGTATAATCACGGAATCCAATATTAAAATATTCCGAAGATAATTTCGATTCAAATCCATTCCAATTCATATATTAGAAATTCTGGTTACCTTTAAAATCATTTCATACCCAATTTATTTATTTAAAAATATTGGATTATAACTCTAGTTCATAACTAGTTCATTTCGATAAAAATATATTTTTATCTTTTCAAATATGGAATTTTTCATTCCAATTCTTTCCAAATCATTTATTATGATTTTACACAAATTATTGATATTTTTAATAATTTTATCAAGGCCCGTACAGTCGATTTCCATAAACGACCATCGAACTGCACTTGCAACGACCTTTTCCAAATTTGATTTGGACATAATTCCAAACCCAATCGTTAGATTTCAAATCTCTAATATTCTTTGGAAAGCCCTTTTCGATACGAGCCCAACGGTTCCGGTTTTAGGAGAATCTGACAGTCGGATCTCCCGTAATGTCCGTCCGAAGTCAATGGTCAAAATTCACGAACTACCGCGGTGCGACGCGTTCTATTCAGGCCATTATATTATATATATAATATATATAATATATATTTCGTTGATTTCCATTTAAAACATATTTTATTAATCGTTTTAAATTCGATTTCAAAACGATTTCAACTTCATATTCAATTTCAAATCAAAATTGAATATTCCATATCATTATTATATAAATGATAATATTTTCAAAACTTTATATTTTGAATTCAATTCCTTTTCGATATTCATTATAAAAATGAATAAAATCTATATAAATATCGTTCATGTCAAAATGGCGTTAATCTAATCAACACGGCTATATATATTTAAATATATTTGTGGTCCATCCCAAATCGGACATCAAAATCATATTTTGATCCTTTACTGAATATTATTTTTAAAATATTCGTTATTTTAAAATATTCATTCTTTTTGAACTGGAATCAGGCACAGTCAATTACCATATAATTTAATTATATGGATTTCATACAATACATGTATACAACAACAGTGACAAATAATCATCCATCATCCAGAGTGCATTTTACACTGTATGAGCATTAAATATAAATATTTAACGCTTATAATAGTTTTTCAACCAATCGATTGACATACAACTAACTATTGGGATTAGTGCATGTCCAACATCATCCCAATACCCGTGTGGGGTTTCAAATCAACAAATAATGAATTTTATTTGTGCAGTTGGGTGATGTGTAAAATTTATCATCCCAATCCATATCAGTAAAATAGGTGTTCATAAACAAATCGTTTGATTTGTAAATGGATATTTATTTTATTCACATCAACGTTAAAAATTATATTTTTAACAATAAAATATTTTATTCAGTTCATTTACACAATAAAAATAATAATTTTATTGTTCTAACATATTTTAGAAAATTTCGGCGGTATAACGGCGCGATACTAGAAACGGGATATGGCATAGCCTTATTCCCAGTCTAATAATGGCCTGCGCCATACACATACCAAACAAATCAATTCCATTTCATTTCCCAAACCAAATTCAACCAAACAGTCCAATCAACCAAACTAAACAATCACACAAGTCGTCCATGGTCTGTGGACGACGGGGAATAGTTCATATATGCAGTTATAAATAAATGACTGTATAACTAAATTCAGTGAGAGAGTTCTCACCTAGAAGCTAAACCAAACGTCGCGACTCTTCTTACGTAGAAAATCTTCGCCGTGTTTCCAACGAGATCTGTTTCACACCGTTCATATTAAAAATCATAATTTTAATATGCTACTTCATTATAAAAATCATATTTTTATAACACTACTTTCCATATAAAAATTATATTTTTATATCTCTACTTTCTGTATAAAAATTATACTTTTATAACTCTACTTCATAGATAAAAATTGTATCTTTCCGCTATTAAAAATATAATCTTCCTATAATAAAAATTTGATCTTTCTATTTTTTAAAATCTAGTCTTTTTATTTTTAAAATCTAATCTTTCAATTTTCTTCCTAATAAAAAAAATATCAGTTTTACTTCGCTTTCCTGATGATAAATATCTCATCTTCGTTAAAAATCATATGTTTATGTGAATAAAAACCTAATCTTTATTTAAGAAATAAATAAGACTCGCATTTTTTTTCTTTTCGATTGAAGGAGGGGATCCTCGCAGGTGTTGTGGGCTTCAGGGTATTATTTGCAACTTCAGAAATACTAAAAAAAAAAGTTTTTTTTTTAGCTGAGGGGGGGTGGTCCATGGTGGCGGTGGATGGCCTAAGGGGGCGCAGGGGGTCACTGAGGTGGTAGGGGAGGTTTGCCAGAGGTGGTGGGGCATATGATGGTGGCGTCGGCCGGATTATGGCTGTGGAGCTTGGGGTGGGCGTGGTTTCAATCGGAGATGGAGGGGGAAGAAAGAGAGGGAGGCACGCAAGAGGGGGGTGTTGGAGACGGCGACGGTGACGCCATGGGGGCGCTGAACGATGGGGGCGGGATCGGGTTCTCCCTTTTTGAACGAAGACCTAATTATGAACGGGGAGAGAGAAAAGGCCAGGAGTGGGGAGGGGGGTTATATAAAATATAATTTTAATTCTTTTAAATTTCCAAAAAGCAACTTTTTATTTCGACCTCCAAACGAGACCCACCGACTATCATCCATAACTAATTACCCCCATTCCAAACACAATGGGATATATCCCATAAGCCAATTCGACCGTTTTGACAGTTTTCATTAAATTTACAATATAAATCAATATTATAGTTATATTGATTTTAACGTAAATTTTAATTTACCGAGGCCACATATTGACTCCATAAATTTCAGAAAAATTATTTTCAGCTTTGTATTGATGATACGGTCCTAACCAAACCAATTTCATCGAATTCTGAGACAGTATAAAAAATGGTCATCTTCCAGTCGATTGAATTCCACTAAAACTGGTCAAACGCGTTTAAATGTGCCACACTCACATATTGATCCCAAAAATTATGAATTTTGGAATCTAGCAATAACTTGATATCCTGGATCCAATAAAAGTGGTTTCGTCGAAAATGGAGGTCATTTGCAAAATTTCCATTTTTAAGGGCTAAAATTCCATAGCGACTATTCTGAATTTTCAACTGGGCACAATTTTTTATTCTCGCTATGAAATTTCAATTTTTTCGATTCGTTGAAAGATATTTTCAAATAGATTCAATTATTTTTGGTTTCGCTAAAATCCAGTTTATTTTGAATCCTGTACATTCATTTGAAATTTGAAATCGAATTTTCAAACTCGCGCGCCATTTTCAATTCCTTTTATAATTTAAAATAAAAATTTATATTCTAATGTCGATTCAAATAAATATATACGTTCTAATTCTATTCAAAATAATTTCTCGTCGTTATTATTTAAAATAAATCATTTTAAATATTCAAAATTCATTAAAATTGCCAAAATAAAAATTTTAAATTGGCTCGGATTTTCCGGGTTATTACAATCTCCCCGACTTAAAATCTTTTCGTCCCCGAAAAGGAACGGAGCCGAAAGTGGACTAACTAATCAACTCAACTTTCATTATTTTAATTATGGCTTAAGTTTTTCAACTTTTCAGTTTCTAAGAACTTTTCAAATTTTTCAAAAATTTGGCTAACACCCTAAATTTTCGAAAAAATTCGCCATAACCTCCTTTTTATGGGAGCACCGGGAAAATCCCCAAATCGTCACACAGGCCTCTCCAATCAAAAAGAAAAAGAAATAGCCAAGCGGCTAGCCAATCGGCTTATAAAATCATCAAAAACCCCAAGAAATACAATAAATATGTACCTATTTGTCTGGCAAACAATTTTATTCCTCTGCTTAGCTTCCCTGCTGTAACACCCCACGTCCATTAATGTCACTCACAAAGGAAATGCATTAACTTTCAATGAGTTTTATTGGTGTATAGAGCGGAATTTAACAAGACAGATACATATATTGGTACTTGAAAAATTAAAAACAACTTTTATTGCAGTGGAGAAATAGTTTGGTTACAACAACATCAAAAACCAACAATAAAACCAAGTACACTTAATATCCATCTTGACAAATTGATTTCTGAGTACATAAAGTAAAAAAGCATAACCCCAACATAAGTAGCCATAAAAGAGATGAGCTGAACTTTACTTTCAACAATCCAAGCACTTCCAAAAGAGAGAGAAAGAGATCCAAATCAAACTCCACTAGCACTAGCCCCACCCTGAGAACCTAGTGGGGAGGGGGGAGGGGGAAGGAATAAAAGAGGCGAAAACAAAGAGGGTCAGACATAAAGTCTGGCGAGTCCAATAACTTTAACAATATAATTATTAAAGTAACTAGGATAAGGCATACACTGGTAAAACAAGCAATGGCAGTGAAGCAAGTGGGCAACACAAAACAAACAAGAGGAATATACTGGCGTTAATCGCGCTCCTTATCACTATAGGATAATTACTATACTGCACCATTACTAGTCACCCTAAAAGTTGATCCCGCCTTCTGAACATAATAATCATAATGGTAGTTTCGTGTACCCCTAGCTGTCTTCATAGGTGCCGCCTGCTCCTATCTCCACTAGTTGTACGCACTACCCTCCCCATTCTAATTACAACATTTATTCATAATATGGTAGTTCGACTCCTAGCTGTCTTCATAGGTGCCGCCTACTCCTATCTCCGCTAGTCGTACCCACTACCTGCCCCATTCGATCGGCTCCCTAACTCGTGGATATCCGTGCTGATCCCACAATGGGGTGTATCACTTCCCAAAGTGGCAACCCGATACCACTAAAGATGCACGGCTTATACCTACACAATGCAACAACGTCTTGACTACTAGCCCGGCCCCACACACGCACATGACCCCGTTGGACTTGCGTTGCCACCGCTAAACCGTTTTGACCTCTTACAATCAAACCCAGTAAGCGTGTCCCGTCCTCGATCTAGATCGAGCTCACTTAGATACTAAATGGGTTACTGGTTGAAAAGGGTCCCCACACTTCACACAAGCTTTCCACCTATGCTTGGTCCCCACTTGGATTTCCCACTTAACCCCCTCTTGTTCATATCTTCTTACATGTTTCAACTTGGTTAAGTGTTTATAATTATATCCTACATGTCACCGATGTTACCCATTTATCAAACCAACATATGTTATTAGTTAAGCTTGTCTTAACCCTATCCGCTTATCAGATCAATATATATATATATATATATATATATATATATATATATATATCATTGGTTAAGCTGGTGTTAACCCTATCCACTTATATATTATCGGTTAAGTTGGTCTCAACCCTATCCACTTATAAATTATTGGTTAAGCTGGTCTTAACCCTATCCACTTATCAGATCAATATGTATTATTGGTTAAGTTTGTCTTAACCCTATCCGCTTATCAGATTAATATATATATATTATTGGTTAAGTTTGCCTTAAACCCTATCCACTTATCAGATTAATATATATATATATATATTATGGGTTAAGCTGGTCTTAACCCTATCCACTTAAATATATATATATATATATATCATATAATGTTTTACTTAATTTATGATTAAGTACGTCTTAGTTCACAGATACAAGTGTTAAGAGAATAACTCCCTAAGTATCAACCCTGAAGACCGAAATCAACATCAGATTGGTACTCAGAGAATTACTCAACTCAACCAAACTTTTGTTTGTCATTCATATTCGTCTTTGATCAACATTAATTAATTATTAATGCACATACCTCTCACATTAAGTCGATTGCTTGTGGCCGCTGGATATGCCGGGCGGTTGCGGGCAGACTTCCACCCAAGCCAGACTTAACCTCGTGTCTAAGCATTTTTAATTATGCCTACGACCTCTCACATTAGACTGTCGTTTGCGGTTGCTGGATGTGTCGGGCGGGTCCGGGCAGTATTATACCACAACCGAGTCTAACCTCGTGTCTTAGGCATTTATTACTCATTTAATTTTTGCCTTTGACCTCTCACATTAGACTACCGTTTGTGGTTGCTGGATGTGCCGGGCAGTTCCGGGCAGTCTTATACCATAAACGAGTCTAACCTCATGTCTCAGGCATTTATTATGCACTTAATTTATGCAACCCCAATTTGAATTAATATCCCTATTTCAAATTGTCAATAACTTCCAAATTAATCTATGTCCATAATTGTCACCTAAATTATGTCCATAATTTTTATGTATATAAATTAGGCCAATTAATGTCTCAAATTTATTATATGTTTTTAAGCCATTTTGTGCCAATTTTCACAATATTTATATTTAATATTTTGTCATTGCCCCCATGTTGTTCGTACGTGTAATACACATAATACATAGCCTGGCAAATAACCTAACTCACAAAATCATCACAACTTGCATAAAAATATAGATCTAACTTGCAAATAAAAATAGGCTAACATGGATCAAAACTTATATGATTATAATTTATATAATCATAAATTTGCATAATCAATAACTTGCATAGGCAATAGGCATAATTTGCATAATCTACAAACTGGCATGGATGAAATTATATAAGATATGATTTGCATAGATCTATATACATAAAGGTGAACTTGCATATATGAACATGGTTTTTGCATAAACTTGCATATGATCTACATAAAAACTTGTATTAAACTTGCATATGCAATTTAGACATGTAAATTAAGACTTACATCTGATTCGCATACAATCTTACATATAAACTAGCATATGATTCACATCAAACTTATATGTAAACTTGCATATATAATTTAGACATGTAAATTAAGATTTACATTTACACTTGCATATGATTTAGACATGTAAATGTCATAAAATGAATCAAATCAAGCATATGTGTTTAGACATATGAACCAACATCATGAATCAAACATGTAAACTAATATCACACGTTTTGCATATAAACTAGCATATGTTTATACTTGATTCACATATAAACTTGTGTATAATTTGCATACAAACTTGCATAAGATTCACATACAAACTAGCATATGTAAAAACAGACTTGCATAAGATCACATAAAAACTAGCATATGATTTACATCCCAAACTTGCATATAAACTGATGTCATAAAATGAATCAAGTTAAACATATGTGATTGGACATATGAAATAGATTTACCAACATAAGATAACAAAACTGTCATATGTTCACCAACAGACGACAACAAAGTTAAATAACATCACATGATTCAACAGACATGTTCTCATAATCCAAATTATAACTTATCATAATTAATTTATTAATTATTTTGTGAAAGAAATTGTACTCACAAAGACGGACTAGAGAAGAGAATGATTCGTTCGCCGTTTGTATTAGAATTCTGAATGGCAAATCCCTAAGCTTTAGGAAGAAGAACTATCCTAGCAGCAGCATGGAGGCCAAGAGACTAATTTAGTTTAGTTTTAAGGCTTGAGCCTATGCATGCTTATATAGAAGTTTAATTCAACATAAGCCATTAGATTATCATATGAGCAATCGCAACCGTCCAGACTAGATAGAGTTATCCAGAATTGCCACTTATGCCCTAGTGACTCAGCAACATGTCAGGAAAGATTCAGCAACAAGTCAGAATCGTCTGATTTCAGATCTTTTCCGGGGGATAGGTCGACCCCCAGGTCGACATGTATAGGGGAGGTTTCCCCCCTGGTCGACCTGGCCTTAGGCAGGAGAAATCCCGCCCAGCCCGCTTCCTCATTTGAAGTTTGAATTTTGACTTTTAATCTGAATTGTTTTTAATTTATTTAAATTACTGAAACTTCTGAGGGCCATAACTTCCTCATACGAAGTCCGATTTATGAAAACTTGGACTCTGTTCCAAGCAGAATTTCGAGATGAACGCAATGGCATAACCCATTTCCCTGAATTCTCACTTTAACAATTAAGTATTCTTAAATTTTTTCTTTTAATAGTCGCTGAAAATTCAGGGTGTTAAATTCTTCCCTCCTTAAAGGATTTCGCCCCCGAAATCTCCAAGTTAAGGAGAATGTATATCCTAACATCCAATCATCCATCTACTCAACCATCAAACACAGTCATCCATTGTCCTTACAAGATTTCTAATGTCGTATGAACATATGCAAAAAGTGTTTGTATATGTTCCTATCCAATGCAAAATCAGATGGTCCACTGATTCAGTTGACCTCCTTAATGCAAATCATGATAGTGCCATGCGTCCATTATGCATGCAAAAGAATCCTAACGATACATATTACTTCTACATGTGTGCACAACCATTCATCAAAATGCAGCATCCATATGATAACATAACCATTATAAATCCATTAATTTTAATATGCACACATATTTATATGCAATATGAGAGTGATTGAGCCGATCTGGTGCCTAATGTGTGTGTACATGCATCCATGAGCAACCACTAGCAACCACTTGCAACCACTCGCAACCATCAATCATAACATGTTTCAAATACATGTTTACGTCCATTGGTTTCTACCCAAGGATAAATAATAGGACCGATGAGATATACTTAAAAGATAGATATAAGCATGAATAAACTTATGGAAAAAGAGATCAAGGAGGTACTGTAACACCCCTAAGTCCCACATCGTGGAAGCCTGTGTGAAGTGGGTACTTATATAGTAGAGCCCAGCTCTTACTAACGCCGAGGACTTTTGAGGAATAAAACCCTACACCTATACGGTGGCTAAGTTGGGGACAATATCTTGTGTAAACGAAGGTGCGGGCTGTTACAGTGGTATCAGAGCCAATACCCAGCCGGAATTGTGGCTCCTCTGTGGACCACAGCGCCTAGGTGAGGTGTTTGTGAGCCAACGGGGACGTTGAGCTCTGTAGGAGGGGAGAATGTAACACCCCTAAGTCCCACATCATGGAAGCCTGTGTGAAGTGGGTACTTATATAGTAGAGCCCATCTCTTACTAACATTAAGGCCTTTTGAGGAATAAAATCCCACACTTATACGGTGGCTAAGTTGGGGACAATATCTTGCGTAAACGGAGGTGCGGGCTGTTACAGGTACCCTCAAAAAGAAAAGGGTAGGTTGCGCGTATTTTCCTCTCAGTTTCCCAAGTCGCATCTTCCTCAGTGTCACTCAATTGAACTTTAACAAGCTTGACTTCACGGTTGCGTAGCTTTTTGACTTTCATACCCAGGATACGAGTTGGAACTCTTCTCACAGTCGCTTCTCGTTCCACTTCTAGATCCTCTAGTATACTTGGCTCCACCACTTCCGCTGTATCATGTAAACACTTACCCAAATGCAAAACGTGAAGCACGTCGTGAACACCACTAAGGTCGTTGCCTCTTCTCATGTCCCTCCAAAATCTAGGATACATAACCTCAAATGATCTTCAGGTATTCTTTTCTGTCCGTCCATCCGTCTGTGGATGATAAGCAATGCTCGTACTTGCTGCCTTTTGCATATCACCTTTTCTTCTTGCATCGAAAACTGCTCCAATCCCTGTCCCGCACGCACGGGTATTCACTGTGAATGGATTACTCCCATCTGGAAAAACTAAAACTGGAGCTGTCATCAAAGCCCTCTTCAAACGCTGGAAAGCATCATCACAGTCAACATCCCAAGAAAAAGTCAAGTTCTTCTTCGTTAACCGAGTAAGTGGAGCTGATACCTTCGCGAAGTCCTTAATGCACTTCCTATAGTAACCAGCCAGCCCTAAAAAGCTTCTTACTTCTGTTTCGTTCTTAGGAATCTTCCAATCTTGGATTGCCACCACCTTTGTGAGATCCACAAATATCCCTTCCTTAGAGACCACTTGTCCTAAGAACCTCACTTCTTTTCTCCAAAAATGGCATTTGGAGAACTTAGCTTTGAGTTGATGCGCTCGTAGGGTCTCTAAGACTTCCCTAAGATGTAGGGCATGCTCTTCCTCGCTTCTAGAGAAAATCGATATATCGTCCACAAAGACTACCACAAACTTGTTTAGAAACTCCCTAAACACCCTACTCATTAAGTCAACGAAGTATGCGGGTACATTCATCAAACCAAAAGGCATGACGAGCCACTCGAAGAAACCATCAGGAGTTCTAAATGCAGTCTTATCTATGCTGTCTTCAGCCACGCTTAGCTGATGAAATCCTGTAGCCAAATCCAGCTGCGAGAAAACCGAAGTACCAACCAACTGATCGAATAAATCATCTATCCTTGGCATGGGTGTATGTTCTTCTTTGTGAGCTTATTCAGCTCTCTATAGTACACGCACCATCTAGGTGAACCACCAGCCTTTGTAGCAAAAACAACCGGAGCACCCCATTCCGAAATGCTTCTTCTAATGAACCCCTTCTCAAGCAACTCCTTTACTTGCTTACCGAGTTCTCTTCTCTCTCTTGGAGCCATGTGGCGCACTGGTAATGCAACTGGCTTTGCATTATCTACAAGGTATATACAAAAGTCTATCTCGCGCCTTGGGGATAAAACCCAAACTCCACCGAAGACGTCACCATATTCACGGACCACACGAACAAATTCCAAATCATCGTTGGACGCGTCAAGAGATTCTAGGTAGATAAGCATCACCGGATCTCTAGGGTCACAAGAAATATCAAGGGTCTTTCTACAACGAGTCAACAATCTAACTACCCTTCTTTCACAGTCTAGGATGGTGAAACGACCCGAACTTCCTCGGCCTCCGAAGAGAAGAGAAAGAACGAATTGTTTTGAGAACACGACAAATCAGAACGCATATAAAAGAACATTTCATTGTATATTACAACAATGCATCAGATTACAAGAATATACAGAGTATAAATGAATATTACACAGAAATATCAGAGATTTAAATTACATTTAAATACATAGTAGCGGAAAATAATACAATACACAACTAGAGGGGATATACGGATACAAAGCTTTCCGGATATCGTTCCAGCTGTAAACCAGGATCCTGCGAATATAAATCTGCAAAACCAAAACTACTAGCTGCCCGTGTCAAATTAGGGGCACCCAGAGTTTAGGTTAAAACAATAAACTCCAGGTCAGTCATGGGACTGGTGTGAGAACTAAAAACAGTTATTAATCTTTATTTTAAAGTTAGGTAAATCAAGGGACCACGCCGTATAACACGGAACGGGTTTCCTCTCAAGAATACCAGTGCATAAAACAACAGTGCAATGCTAAATAAAGAAAAATGAAGCTGTTATAAGACCCAGGTCCTATCACACAATGCAACGCAAGCCGGGGGATAGGGTTTTCCCTTATAACAGCCAAATAATGCTTGATACGTTTAAAACAAATCATTTGATACTATTATAAGTGTATAGTGTATAAAACAACTTCAAATCATAAGTATCAATCATAGACGGCATGGGTACCATATATCATGTCGCCATACTAGGCTCTACAAATAAAACCGCAAAGGTCACGTATTTGGAAATTGGATTTCCATCTATGAACCGAGGCCAGGGATCGTCCTCACCGTCTTCGAGACTCTCTAGCCCGAGCCTCAGGGTCAGAGCGCATCGACCCTTGGATCGTCAGGGCCGGTCCACCGATGTGGATTAAACTTAAACCCTGAACATGCGTTCCCCCGCCCTATGGGGCGTAAATGAGCCAACGAATGACTCCATCGGACCCGGATCGTCCGATCAAACCGAGGCGCCTCGTAACAGCAACAAACACATAAGTCAAACTCGTCAGGGCGTGTAAAACCACTGACGCCACTTCTAACTAGAAAGAAACGCATGCCCTCCCTGAGGTCCGTCTCCCGTTTTTGGTTCATACCGGGTGTGAAACTCGCGAAGTAAACGTTACACAAAGCTACGCCACAAAGGCCGTGCTTTGATCATTACCACAAGACTTTTCTTTTCAACAGAAGCCTCGATCAATTGCCACTCAGGCAAGCCACACAGGCAATTCACTCCATGCGTTTGATATCCATCAATATATAACCCCTGAGCTCGTACGTCTCAGAGAAGGGCGTTAAGCAAGAGAATAAATTCTCCGCCGCCAAATAGATATATATTCAATAGAGATCAATCACACGGACTAAAATCCAATGTCAGACACACAGTCCATTTACAAGTTCGTTCTGGGTCTGAACGAAACCGGAGGCACATAGTACCCCGCATATCCATTGATCTCCAAGTACGTCTGGACGATCACCAACTGTTTCCATCTTCTTGGGTGTACAGCCCAATCAAGATCATCAGTAATCACCCAAATGACGTGAAGACTTCCGGTCTTCGACCATCGTCTTCATCTTCGACTTATCGTCGTATCAGTTATTCGGAATGGGATAAACCCGGTCTTTCCGAATAACTCGCGTATATTTTAAATAAGTGTTACACAAACACAACATACGCCTCATTCCAATTTATCAGTCACTAACCATAAATTAATCAAGAGAATAATTCCCCAAATATTAACCCCGAAGGCCGAAACCAACATCAGATCAATATTTAGAAAACCATTCTGCTTGGCTAACCGACAGTTAGTTTCTAAATTTCACATTCATAGGGAGAGGTTCTCATTAATTTTATCAAAGATAAATTCCTTGAATTTATTCTTTAATCTTCTTTTGAATTTCGATTCAACTAGTCGAGATTAACGGACCTTACCGAAGTAATCATTTGTTTCAATTTCCCAATCCCAACCTATTCATCCCATGAAGTAAAACTGGTAATACTTCATATCTAACACCACGGTGTTATCGGTAAATTTAATTACCATTTCACGTTCCAATCTAATTAAAGATTTAACTATCGCCTGGAGCAAAACTGGTGATACTCCATTCTTGATCTTTTCAATCTAATTAAAGATTCATTAAAACTCCACTTAGTTTTAATCGCTAACTGGGTTAAAGAATCAGTGTCATTTAAAACACGGTTCACGATAAACCCAAAATCACATTCCATTAATTATCGGGTTAAAGAACGAGTGTTATTTAAAACACTGTCCACGATAAACCCAAAAATCAATATCAATTCAATTCCAATTAAATACCATTTAATTGGTACTCTTCATTAAATCTAAATAAAAAGATTTAATCTTTTCTCAACTGGGTTCAAGAACAATGTTAGTGAAGACACCATTCACGACAAACCCAAATCACATTTGATATTCAATACAAGGCTTTGAATAGAAAATATCCCGGCTTATATTCAATATCAAATTCTACGACCAACAAATATCGTATTGGAAATAACGATAGATATATATATATCTATATCTTTCAAATTTCCATAACAACACCTATATAATCACGAAATCCAACATCGAAATGTTCCGAAGACAATTTCGATTCAAATCCATTCCAATGCGATCATTGGAAATTCTGGTTATTTTCAAAACCATTTCAAATTCAATTGATTTATTTAAAAATAAATAGAATTATAATTCTAGTTCAAAACTAGTTCATTTCGATAAAAATCTATTTTTATCTTTTCAAATATGGAGTTTTTCATCCCAATCCTTTCTAAATCATTTCATATGATTTTACACAAATTATTAATATTTTTATCAAGGTCGGTACAGTCGATTTCCATCAATGGCCATCGAACTGCACTTACAACGACCTTTTTCAAATTTGATTTGGACATAATTCCAAATCCAACCGTTAGATTTCAAATTTCTAATATTCATTAGAAAGCTCTTTTCGATACGAACCCAACGGTTCCGGTTTCAGGAGAATCCGACGGTCGGATCTCCCGTAATGTCCGTTTGAAATCAATGGTCGAAATTCGCGAACTGCCGCGGAGCGGCGCGTTCTATTCAGGCCATTATATTATATATATAATATATATAATATATATTTTGTCGATTTCTGTTTAAAACGAATTATATAAATAGTTTTAAATTCGTTTCGAAAGCAATTTCAACTTCCATTTCAATTCAAATCAAAATTGAATTCTTCTTTATAAATTCGTTTTAAAATTCATTTCTATTCAATTCAAATTTCAATTCAATTTGAATTCATTTCAATTTGTTTCCAATTCAATTCGAATTCATTATATATTCAATTCATTTCGAAATCGTTTTATATTCAATTCATTTCGATTTCATTTTATATTCAATTCATTTCGAAATCGTTATATATTCAATTCATTTCGAAATCGTTATATATTTAATTCATTTCGAAATCGTTATATATTCAATTCATTTCGAAATCGTTATATATTCAATTCATTTCGAAATCGTTATATATTCAATTCATTTCGATTTCATTTTATATTCAATTCATTTCGAAATCGTTATATATTCAATTCATTTCGAAATCGTTATATATTCAATTCATTTCGAAATCGTTATATATTCAATTCATTTCGAAATCATTATATATTCAATTCATTTCGAAATCGTTATATATTCAATTCATTTCGATTTCATTTCAAAATATACGTTTTCGAAATCACTTTTAATATCCATTTTAAAATGAATAAAATCGATATAAATATCGTTCACGTCAAAATGGCGTCAATCTAACCAACACGGCTTCATATATTTCTATTTTCAAATATTCCATTTCGAATATTTCTATTTCAACTATTTCTATTCAAATATTTCTATTCAAATATTTCTATTCAAATATTTTTATTTCAAATATTTCCTTTTCAAATATTTCCCTTTCAAATATTTCTATTTCAAATATAATTCGTTCAACACATGACTAATCTCAATGGATGAGTACTGTCAAAACATGAACCTTTATTTTATATTATTCTTTATTTTTCAAATTGGAATGAGGCCCAATCAATTACCATATAATTTAAATTATATGGATTTTCTACAACATATGTACATATCAACAACGATGAATAATCAACCATCATCCAAAGTGCATTTCTACACTGTATAAGCATCAAATATAAATATTCAACGCTTATAACAGTCTGTCAATCAATCGATCGACATACAACTAAACAATCGGGATTAGTGTACGTCAAATATCATCCCAATACCCGTGTGGGGTTTCAAGCAATCACACACAGATTTTTATTTGTGCAGTTGGGCGATGTGTAAAATTTATCGACCCAATCAATGTCCTTCAAATAGGTGTACATAAACAAACCGTCCGATTTGTAAATGAATAATTATTTATTTACATTCACGTTAAAAATTATATTTTTAACGACAAAACATTTTATTTTAACATATGAATTTCTATTCAATTCATTTATTCTATAAAATGATATTGTTATTTTTCTAACTTATTTTAGAAAATTTCGGCGGCATAACAACACGATACTAGAAACGGGACGAGGCCTAGCCTTATCCCCGGTCTAGTGAAGGCACACACCATTCACACATCAATCAAATCAATTCCATTTCACCAAACAATTCAATTCAAACAAAATATTCTAACCAACCACACAACCAAACAATTTAACAAACAAGCCATCCATGGTCTGTGGATGACGGGTGTCAGGTGCTACTAAGCACCGTCTGCATCCTAGTATATATATAACTAGAAAATGAAATTGAAAGGTGAGAAATTCTCACCGATAGCTATCCTAACTCCACGGCACTTCTTTTAGAGAAATCTTCATCGTTCTCGTCGATATCACTTCCTTTGCCCGTAGCCACTACATATGTAAAAATCACATTTTTACTTTGATGTTCAATATATAAAAATCATATTTTTACTTCGATGTTCAATATATATAAATCATATTTTTACTTCGATGTTCAATATATAAAAATCATATTTTTACTTCGATGTTCAATATATAAAAATCATATTTTTACTTCGATGTTAAATATATAAAAATCATATTTTTACTTCGATGTTCAATATATAAAAATCATATTTTTACGTCGATGTTCAATATATAAAAATCATATTTTTACTTCGATGTTCAATATATAAAAATCATATTTTTTCTATTTTAAAAATCATATCTTTTCTAACATCATATTTTAAAACTAATGCTATAGAAAATAAATTAAATAAATTAAATAAAAACTTACTTTCGTTCAACGGAGAGGGAGGAGGCATTCATCAGCGTTCGAGGGTGGTCAGAGGTTGAAGGGGATCAGCGGGGTGTTATTTGCAAACCTAAATCATTGAAAATGGGATTTTTATTTGCCGGAGGCCCCGAGGTCGGAGTTGGGTGGTCTGTGGGGCGGCGCTGAGGTTGTGGGTTGTCGAGGAGGACGACAGGGGGTTGCGGCAGGGGGTGCGTGGCCAGTGGTGGTCGGATTCTGGGCGCGGGTCTTTATTGGACGGAGAGGAGAGAGAGGGGGAAAAAAGGGGGGTCGCCTTCGGGTCAGTAGGTGGCGGCGAGGGTAGGGGTGGCCGGCGCTGGGGTGCGATGGCGCCTGGAGGGCGGTGGCGGCGGGAAATCGAGGGTGACGGGGCATCGATTTGGGGGAACGACGGGTTAGGGACTTAGGTTTTTTTTCTTTTTTTTTTATTTTTTTCTTTTGAAAATTGTGGCCTTCAAAATATATATATAACTCTCACATTCAACCACCAAAACGAACCCGCCGCCTGACATCCGTAGCCAAATTCCCCCATTCCGGACACAATGGGATATGTCTCGTAACCCAATTCGGCCATTACAATCAGTTTTTACTTAAATCAAAATATAAATCTTTATAATTTCCGTTTGAACATACATTTTAATTTATCGGGGTCACATGCAGTCTCTAAAAATTCCATAAAAATAATTTCTAGCTTCGTATTGACGATACGGTCCTAACAAAACTAGTTTTGTCGAATTCTGAGACCGTTAGAAAAATGGCCATTTTCCAGTCGATTAAAATCAACTGAAACTGGTCAAACACGTTTTCCTTTGCCACGCTCACATATTGATTCGAAAAATTACGAAATTTGAAAACTAGCAATAACTTTACATCACGGATCCAACAAAAGTGGTTTCGTCGAAATCCGAGGTCGTTTGCAAAAATTCCATTTTTAAGGGCCTGAATTCCATAGCGACTATTCAGAATTTTCAACTGGACATATCTTTTGATTCCCGCTATGAAATTTTGATTTTTCGGATTCGTTGGAAAGATATTATCAATTAGATCCTATTGTTTTTGGTTTCACTAAAATCCGGATTGTTTTGCACCCGGTACATTCATTTGAAGTTTGAAATCGAATTATTGAACTACCGCGCCATTTTCAATTCCTTTTTATAATTATATATAATTATTTATATTCTAACGACGACATATATAATATATACGTTCGAAATATATTCAAAATAAATTTCTCGTCGATTTTATTTAAAATAATTCATTTTAAATAATCAAAATTCGCTAAAATCGCCAAAATAAAATTTTTAAACTGGCCCAGATTTTCGGGTTGTTACAATCTCCCCCACTTAAAACTTTTCGTCCCCGAAAAGGAACAAAGTCGAAAGTGGTTTGATTAATCAACTCTACGTTCAATCTGGCTTCAATTCTCCAACTTTTCAGTTTCTGAGAATTTTCAAAAATTCAAAAATTTGGCTAACACCCTAAATTTTCGAAAAATTTCGCCATAACCTCCCCTGCAATGGGAGCATCGGGTAATCTCAAATAGCTTCCCCGGTCCTTCAGATCTCAAAAAGAAAAAGAAAAGGCCAAGCGGCTAGCCAATAGGCTCATAAAATCATCATCACCCAAACAAAACAGTAAATTATGTAGTAAACATGTACCTATTTGTCGGGCAAACAAATTTTATTCTCTGCTCTAGCCTCCTTGCTATGACCTGTTCAATATAAGTATATGTATATGTAAACAAATGCGACCAATTTTCAATACAATTCAATATTTGATTCAGTTAGGCATAATGGTTCAAAATTATCAAACAAATAAACAACCAACACAAACATCAATCAATTAGTGAATTAGAGTTTCAAATTCATAATTTGATATATATACAAAAATCAGATTTTTGATACCAAATCACCACAATAAGCCCTATATAGTTTTGGTTCTCACACCAGTCAATTGGAAATATATAGAAATCTCACCTTCGTCGCTCGAAAATAAATACTGGCGATGGTGCCCCGTCACCAGAATTATCCCCGGGCACTAGAGTACGATTCTATAACCATCCAGTATATTAAAACTTCGAATACACGTTTGCAAGACGCATATGCAAAATCTTTATATATCGGATTGTCCCGATCAATATAGAATAAATAATCAAATACGAATAGTTGATTTAAGTTTCAAAACAAAATTTGTTTTCATGTTAATATTTACTCTTCACACTCGTTCTAGGATACTACTGATCCCATCTCTAACGAGTCATTCTAATTGGATATTACTAATCCAATATCTGATGAGTTCTTTCGTACGGTTCTAATGTGTCATGTTCTCTGAGCTTTGTAAACCAAAGCTCTGATACCACGATGAAACGACCCGAACTTCCCCGGCCTCCGAAGAGAAGAGAAAGAACGAATTGTTTTGAGAACACGACAAATCAGAACGCATATAAAAGAACATTTCATGTATATTACAACAATGCATCAGATTACAAGAATATACAGAGTATAAATGAATATTACACAGAAATATCAGAGATTTAAATTACATTTAAATACATAGCAGCGGAAAATAATACAATACACAACTAGAGGGGATATACGGATACAAAGATTTCCGGATATCGTTCCAGCTGTAAACCAGGATCCTGCGAATATAAATCTGCAAAACCAAAACTACTAGCTTCCCGTGTCAAATTAGGGGCACCCAGAGTTTAGGTTAAAACAATAAACTCCAGGTCAGTCATGGGACTGGTGTGAGAACTAAAAACAGTTATTAATCTTTATTTTAAAGTTAGGTAAATCAAGGGACCACGCCGTATAACACGGAACGGGTTTCCTCCCAAGAATACTAGTGCATAAAACAACAGTGCAATGCTAAATAAAGAAAAATGAAGCTGTTATAAGACCCAGGTCCTATCACACAATGCAACGCAAGCCGGGGGATAGGGTTTTCCCTTATAACAGCCAAAGATTGCTTGATACGTTTAAAACAAATCATTTGATACTATTATAAGTGTATAGTGTATAAAACAACTTCAAATCATAAGTATCAATCATAGACGGCATGGGTACCATATATCATGTCGCCATACTAGGCTCTACAAATAAAACCGCAAAGGTCACATATTTGGAAATTGGATTTCCATCTATGAACCGAGGCCAGGGATCGTCCTCACCGTCTTCGAGACTCTCTAGCCCGAGCCTCAGGGTCAGAGCGCATCGACCCTTGGATCGTCAGGGCCGGTCCACCGATGTGGATTAAACTTAAACCCTGAACATGCGTTCCCCCGCCCTATGGGGCGTAAATGAGCCAACGAATGACTCCATCAGACCCGGATCGTCCGATCAAACCGAGGCGCCTCGCAACAGCAACAACCACATAAGTCAAACTCGTCGGGGCGTGTAAAACCACTGACGCCACTTCTAACTAGAAAGAAACGCATGCCCTCCCTGAGGTCCGTCTCCCGTTTTTGGTTCATACCGGGTGTGAAACTCGCGAAGTAAACGTTACACAAAGCTACGCCACAAAGGCCGTGCTTTGATCATCACCACAAGACTTTGCTTTTCAACAGAAGCCTCGATCAATTGCCACTCAGGCATGCCACACATGCAATTCACTCCATGCGTTTGATATCCATCAATATATAAACCCTGAGCTCGTACGTCTCAGAGAAGGGCGTTAAGCAAGAGAATAAATTCTCCGCTGCCAAATAGATATATATTCAATAGAGATCAATCACAAGGACTAAAATCCAATGTCAGACACACAGTCCATTTACAAGTTCGTTCTGGGTCTGAACGAAACCGGAGGCACATAGTACCCTGCATATCCATCGATCTCCAAGTACGTCTGGACGATCACCAACTGTTTCCATCTTCTTGGGTGTACAGCCCAATCAAGATCATCAGTAATCACCCAAACGACGTGAAGACTTCCGGTCTTCGACCATCGTCTTCATCTTCGACTTATCGTCGTATCAGTTATTCGAAATGGGATAAACCCGGTCTTTCCGAATAACTCGCGTATATTTTAAATAAGTGTTACACAAACACAACATACGCCTCATTCCAATTTATCAGTCACTAACCATAAATTAATCAAGAGAATAATTCCCCAAATATTAACCCCAAAGGCCGAAACCAACATCAGATCAATATCTAGAAAACCATTCTGCTTGGCTAACCGACAGTTAGTTTCTAAATTTCACATTCATAGGGAGAGGTTCTCATTAATTTTATCAAAGATAAATTCCTTGAATTTATTCTTTAATCTTCTTTTGAATTTCGATTCAACTAGTCGAGATTAACGGACCTTACCGAAATAATCATTTGTTTCAATTTCCCAATCCCAACCTATTCTTCCCATGAAGTAAAACTGGTAATACTTCATATATAACACCACGGTGTTATCGGTAAATTTAATTACCATTTCACGTTCCAATCTAATTAAAGATTTAACTATCGCCTGGAGCAAAACTGGTGATACTCCATTCTCGATCTTTTCAATCTAATTAAAGATTCATTAAAACTCCACTTAGTTTTAATCGCTAACTGGGTTAAAGAATCAGTGTCATTTAAAACACGGTTCACGATAAACCCAAAATCACATTCCATTAATTATCGGGTTAAAGAACGAGTGTTATTTAAAACACTGTCCACGATAAACCCAAAAATCAATATCAATTCAATTCCAATTAAATACCATTTAATTGGTACTCTTCATTAAATCTAAATAAAAAGATTTAATCTTTTCTCAACTGGGTTCAAGAACAATGTTAGTGAAGACACCATTCACGACAAACCCAAATCACACTTGATATTCAATACAAGGCTTTGAATAGAAAATATCCCGGCTTATATTCAATATCAAATTCTACGACCAACAAATATCATATTGGAAATAACGATATATATATCTATATCTTTCAAATTTCCATAACAACACCTGTATAATCACGAAATCCAACATCGAAATGTTCCGAAGACAATTTCGATTCAAATCCATTCCAATGCGATCATTGGAAATTCTGGTTATTTTCAAAACCATTTCAAATTCAATTGATTTATTTAAAAATAAATAGAATTATAATTCTAGTTCAAAACTAGTTCATTTCGATAAAAATCTTTTTTTATCTTTTCAAATATGGATTTTTTCATCCCAATCCTTTCTAAATCATTTCATATGATTTTACACAAATTATTAATATTTTTAATAATTTTATCAAGGTCCGTACAGTCGATTTCCATCAATGGCCACCGAACTGCACTTACAACGACCTTTTTCAAATTTGATTTGGACATAATTCCAAATCCAACCGTTAGATTTCAAATTTCTAATATTCATTAGAAAGCTCTTTTCGATACGAACCCAACGGTTCCGGTTTCAGGAGAATCCGACGGTCGGATCTCCCGTAATGTCCGTTTGAAATCAATGGTCGAAATTCGCGAACTGCCGCGGCGCGACGCGTTCTATTCAGGCCATTATATTATATATATAATATATATTTCGTCAATTTCTGTTTAAAACGAATTATATAAATAGTTTTAAATTCGTTTCGAAAGCAATTTCAACTTCCATTTCAATTCAAATCAAAATTGAATTCTTCTTTATAAATTCGTTTTAAAATTCATTTCTATTCAATTCAAATTTCAATTCAATTTGAATTCATTTCAATTTGTTTCCAATTCAATTCGAATTCATTATATATTCAATTCATTTCGAAATCATTTTATATTCAATTCATTTCGATTTCATTTTATATTCAATTCATTTCGAAATCGTTATATATTCAATTCATTTCGAAATCGTTATATATTTAATTCATTTCGAAATCGTTATATATTCAATTCATTTCGAAATCGTTATATATTCAATTCATTTCGAAATCGTTATATATTCAATTCATTTCGATTTCATTTTATATTCAATTCATTTCGAAATCGTTATATATTCAATTCATTTCGAAATCGTTATATATTCAATTCATTTCGAAATCGTTATATATTCAATTCATTTCGAAATCGTTATATATTCAATTCATTTCGATTTCATTTCAAAATATGCGTTTTCGAAATCACTTTTCAATATGCATTTTAAAATGAATAAAATCGATATAAATATCGTTCACGTCAAAATGGCGTCAATCTAACCAACACGGCTTCATATATTTCTATTTTCAAATATTCCATTTCGAATATTTCTATTTCAACTATTTCTATTCAACTATTTCTATTTAAATATTTCTATTCAAATATTTCTATTTCAAATATTTCCTTTTCAAATATTTCCCTTTCAAATATTTCTATTTCAAATATACTTCGTTCAACACATGACTAATCTCAACGGATGAGTACTGTCAACACATGAACCTTTATTTTATATTATTCTTTATTTTTCAAATTGGAATGAGGCCCAATCAATTACCATATAATGTTAATTATATGGATTTTCTACAACATATGTACATATCAACAACGATGAATAATCAACCATCATCCAAAGTGCATTCTACACTGTATAAGCATCAAATATAAATATTCAACGCTTATAACAGTCTGTCAATCAATCGATCGACATACAACTAAACAATCGGGATTAGTGTACGTCAAATATCATCCCAATACCCGTGTGGGGTTTTAAGCAATCACACACAGATTTTTATTTGTGAAGTTGGGCGATGTGTAAAATTTATCGACCCAATCAATGTCCTTCAAATAGGTGTACATAAACAAACCGTCCGGTTTGTAAATGAATATTTATTTATTTACATTCACGTTAAAAATTATATTTTTAACGACAAAACATTTTATTTTAACATATGAATTTCTATTCAATTCATTTATTCTATAAAATGATATTGTTATTTTTCTAACTTATTTTAGAAAATTTCGGCGGCATAACGGCACGATACTAGAAACGGGACGAGGCCTAGCCTTATCCCCGGTCTAGTGAAGGCCCGCGCCATTCACACATCAATCAAATCAATTCCATTTCACCAAACAATTCAATTCAAACAAAATATTCTAACCAACCACACAACCAAACAATTTAACAAACAAGCCATCCATGGTCTGTGGATGACGGGTGTCGGGTGCTACTAAGCACCGTCTGCATCCTAGTATATATATATAACTAGAAAATGAAATTGAAAGGTGAGAAATTCTCACCGATAGCTATCCTAACTCCACGGCACTTCTTTTAGAGAAATCTTCATCGTTCTCGTCGATATCACTTCCTTTGCCCGTAGCCACTACATATGTAAAAATCACATTTTTACTTCGATGTTCAATATATAAAAATCATATTATTACTTCGATGTTCAATATATAAAAATCATATTTTTACTTCGATGTTCAATATATAAAAATCATATTTTTACTTCGATGTTCAATATATAAAAATCATATTTTTACTTCGATGTTAAATATATAAAAATCATATTTTTACTTCGATGTTCAATATATAAAAATCATATTTTTACTTCGATGTTCAATATATAAAAATCATATTTTTACTTCGATGTTCAATATATAAAAATCATATTTTTTCTATTTTAAAAATCATATCTTTTCTAACATCATATTTTAAAACTAATGCTATAGAAAATAAAATAAATAAATTAAATAAAAACTTACTTTCGTTCAACGGAGAGGGAGAAGGCATTCATCAGCGTTCGAGGGTGGTCAGAGGTTGAAGGGGATCAGCGGGGTGTTATTTGCAAACCTAAATCATTGAAAATGGGATTTTTATTTGTCGGAGGCCCCGAGGTCGGAGTTGGGTGGTCTGTGGGGCGGCGCTGAGGTTGTGGGTTGTCGAGGAGGACGACAGGGGGTTGCGGTAGGGGGTGCGTGGCCAGTGGTGGTCGGATTCTGGGCGCGGGTCTTTATTGGACGGAGAGGAGAGAGAGGGGGGAAAAAAGGGGGGTCGCCTTGGGGTCAGGAGGTGGCGGCGAGGGTAGGGGTGGTCGGCGCTGGGGTGCGATGGCGCCTGGAGGGCGGTGGCGGCGGGAAATCGAGGGTGACGGGGCATCGATTTGGGGGAACGACGGGTTAGGGATTTAGGTTTTTTTCTTTTTTTTATATTTTTTTCTTTTGAAAATTGTGGCCTTCAAAATATATATATATAACTCTCACATTCAACCACCAAAACGAACCCGCCGCCTGACATCCCTAGCTAAATACCCCCATTCCGGACACAATGGGATATGTCTCGTAACCCAATTCGGCCATTACAATCAGTTTTTACTTAAATCAAAATATAAATCTTTATAATTTCCGTTTGAACATACATTTTAATTTATCGGGGTCACATGCAGTCTCTAAAAATTCCATAAAAATAATTTCTAGCTTCGTATTGACGATACGGTCCTAACAAAACTAGTTTCGTCGAATTCTGAGACCGTTAGAAAAATGGCCATTTTCCAGTCGATTAAAATCAACTGAAACTGGTCAAACACGTTTTCCTTTGCCACGCTCACATATTGATTCGAAAAATTATGAAATTTGAAAACTAGTAATAACTTTACATCACGGATCCAACAAAAGTGGTTTCGTCGAAATCCGAGGTCGTTTGCAGAAATTCCATTTTTAAGGGCCTGAATTCCATAGCGACTATTCAGAACTTTCAACTGGACATATCTTTTGATTCCCGCTATGAAATTTTGATTTTTCGGATTCGTTGGAAAGATATTATCAATTAGATCCTATTGTTTTTGGTTTCACTAAAATCCGGATTGTTTTGCACCCGGTACATTCATTTGAAGTTTGAAATCGAATTATCGAACTACCGCGCCATTTTCAGTTTCCTTTTATAATTATATATAATTATTTATATTCTAACGACGACATATATAATATATACGTTCGAAATATATTCAAAATAAATTTATCGTCGATTTTATTTAAAATAATTCATTTTAAATAATCAAAATTCGCTAAAATCGCCAAAATAAAAATTTTAAACTGGCCCAGATTTTCGGGTTGTTACAGATGGCACCATATCTGGCTAGCCAATCCATGCCTTCCCATGAAGCCAAAAACGAAGGTGTTGCATTCAAACCCTACGCCCAAGATAGACACTCTAAAATCCCGACAAATCATCGAAAGATGAGTTGAACCACTAATAGGATTTGAGACTACTATGGGATCCGTAACTAGACTAGTAATTAGGTGCAGTGTTTCTACTAACGAAGTAGAAACAAACGAGTGTGAAGCACCAGAATTCAAACAAGGTTCGAACAGGATGATCAAAAAGAAAAACCAAACTTCCAACCAAGATATTTCTACCTCTATCAGGTATGCCAGCCGTGAGGGAGCGCGTCTGCCCTCCAGAAGATCCTGTACTTTGTCCTTACCTTTGCCTTTTGCTTCTTTGGACGATCCTAATAAGATGTCCTGTTTCTTCGTAATGATAACAACTGGTCTTCTTCTTCTTTCTAACGTCTTTATTTAAGTAGTCAGGTATTTCACAAGTGTGGCCCTTCCTTTTCTCTTGGCCCCTTGTTATCCTTACCGCCTTTCTTTGGATCTACTTCCCTATCGTGTGTCCTATCCATGTCTCTCCTGCACATTCTCTATTCGTGGCCTCCTACCAAAATGATGCTTCGTCCTTCATTAACCAAGCAGCTATTTATGCCTTCCTCCCATCGTCTATCTTAAAGGTACCAATAAGTCCTCCACTTCCTTCTAGCTTTGACAAACGTCCCAGTCCCATGAAGCGGTTTTCCGCCCATCGTACGGAAGTTCTTTACATATCTTAGAAAAAGCGTCTATACGTGGAGGAAGAAATTCAAAAAGGAAAGAGGAAGAGATTGAAAACGGAGAATCGAAGGAAAGATATATGACTCTTGGGGGTTATGTTTCTCAAAATAAACTTTTCTCTTAAAAATACTCTCCTTAAAACATATTTTTGAAAGTATTTCTTTATAAAAATGCTTTTGAAAGCAGTTTTTTTAAATCTCTTATCTGTTCTGGTAACCTTCATCTCTGATACCACGTGTAACACCCCACGTCCATTAATGTCACTCACAAAGGGAATGCATTAACTTTCATGGAGTATTATTGGTGTATAGAACGGAATGTAACAAGACAGATACATATATTGGTACTTGAAAAATTAAAAACAACTTTTATTGCAGTGGAGAAATAGTTTGGTTACAACAACATCAAAAACCAACAATAAAACCAAGTACACTTAATATCCATCTTGACAAATTGTTTTCTGAGTACATAAAGTAAAAAGCATAACCCCAGCATAAGTAGCCATAAAAGAGATGAGATGAACTTTACTTTCAGCAATCCAAGCACTTCCAAAAGAGAGAGAGAAAGAGATCCAAATCAAGCTCCACAAGCACTAGCCCTACCCTGAGAACTTGGGGGGAGGGGGAAGGAAGAAAAGAGGCGAAAACAAAGGGGGTCAGACATAAAGTCTGGCGAGTCCAATAACTTTAACAATATAATTATTAAAGTAATTAGGACAAGGCATAAACTGGTAAAACAAGGAATGACTGTGGCGCAAGTAGGCAAGACAAAATAAACAAGAGGAATATACTGGCGTTAATCGCGCCCCTAATCACTATAGGATAATTACTATACGGCACCATTACTAGTCACCCTAAAAGTTGATCCCTCCTTCTGAACATAATAATCATAATGGTAGTTTCGTGTACCCCTAGCTGTCTCCATAGGTGTCACCTGCCCCTATATCCACTAGTTGTACCCACTATCCTCCCCATTCTAACTACAACATTTATTCATAATATGGTAGTTGGACTCCTAGCTGCGCCTGCTCCTATCTCCGCTAGTCGTACGCATTACCTTCCCCATTCGATCGGCTCCCTAACTCGTAGATACCCGTGCTGGTCCCACAATGGGGTGTATCACTTCCCAAAGTGGCAACCCGATACCACTAAAGAAGCATGGCTTATACCTACACGATGCAACAACGTCTTACCTACCAGCCCGGGCCCACGCACACACATGACCCCGTTGGACTTGCGTTGCCACCGCTAGCCCATTTTGACCTCCAACAATCAAACCCAGTAGGTGTGTCCCGTCCTCGATCTAGATCGAGCTCACTTAGATACTAAATGGGTTATTGGACGAAAAGGGTCCCCTCACTTGACACAAGCTTTCCACCTATGCTTGGTCCCCACTAGGATTTCCCACTTAATCCCCTCTTATTCATGTCTTCTTACATGTTTCAACTTGGTTAAGTGTTTATAATTATATCCCACATGTCACCCATGTTACCCATTTATCAAACCAACATACGTTATTGGTTAAGCTTGTCTTAACCCTATCCGCTTATCTGATCAATATATATATATATATATATATATATATCATTGGTTAAGCGGGTCTTAACCCTATCCACTTATATATTATCGGTTAAGTTGGTCACAACCCTATCCACTTATATATTATTGGTTAAGCTGGTTTTAACCCTATCCACTTATCAGATCAATATGTATTATTGGTTAAGTTTGTCTTAACCCTATCCACTTATCAAATTAATATATATATTATTGGTTAAGTTTGCCTTAACTCTATCCACTTATCAGATTAATATATATATATATTATTGGTTAAGCTGGTCTTAACCCTATCCACTTATATATATATATATATATATATATCGTATAACATGTTTTAATTAATTTATGATTAAGTACATTTTAGTTCACAGATACATTGGTTAAGAGAATAACTCCCTAAGTATCAACCCTGAAGACCGAAATCCACATCAGATTGGTACTCAGAGAATTACTCAACTCATCCAAACTTCTGTTTGTCATTCATATTCGTCTTTGATCAGCATTAATTAATTATTAATGCACAGACCTCTCACATTAAGTCTATTGCTTGTGGCCGCTGGATATGCCGGGCGGTTCCAGGCAGACTTCCACCACAAGCCAGACTTAACCTCGTGTCTAAGCATTTTTAATTACGCCTACGACCTCTCACATTAGATTGCCGTTTGCGGTTGCTGGATGTGTCGGGCGAGTCCGGGCAGTCTTATACCACAAAAGAGTCTAACCTTGTGTCTTAGGCATTTATTACTCATTTAATTTTTGCCTTTGACCTCTCACATTAGACTACCGTTTGTGGTTGTTGGACGTGCCGGGCAGTTCCGGGCAGTCTTATACCACAAACGAGTCTAACCTCGTGTCTTAGGCATTTATTATGCACTTAATTTATGCAACCCCAATTTGAATTAATATACCTATTTCAAATTGTCAATAACTTCTAAATTAATCTATGTCCATAATTGTCACCTAAATTATGTCCATAATTTCTATGCATATAAATTAGGCCAATTAATGTCTCAAATTTATTATATGTTTTTAAGCCATTTGTGCCAATTTCCCCAAAATTTATATTTAATATTTTGCCATTGCCCCCACGTTGTTCGTACGTGTAATACATATAATACATAGCCTAGCAAATAGCCTAACTCACAAAAACATCACAACTTGCATAAAAATATAGATCTAACTTTCAAATAAAAATAAGCTAGCATGGATCAAAATTTGTATGATTATAATTTATATAATCATAAATTTGCATAATCAATAACTTGCATAGGCAATGGGCATAATTTGCATAAACTACAAACTGGCATGGATCAAATTATATAAGATATGATTTGCATAGATCTATATACATAAAGGTGAACTTGCATATATGAACACGGTTTTCGCGTAAACTTGCATATGATCTACATACAAACTTGTATTAAACTCGCATATGCAATTTAGACATGTAAATTAAGACTTACATATGATTCGCATACAATCTTACATATAAACTAGCATATGATTCACATCAAACTTATATGTAAACTTGCATATATAATTTAGACATGTAAATTAAGATTTACATTTACACTTGCATATGATTTAGACATGTAAATGTCACAAAATGAATCAAATCTAGCATATGTGTTTAGACATATGAACCAACATCATGAATCAAACATGTAAACTAATATCACACATTTTGCATATAAACTAGCATATGTATATACTTGATTCACATATAAACTTGTGTATAATTCGCATACAGACTTGCATAAGATTCACATACAAACTAGCATATGTAAAAACAGACTTGGATAAGATTCACATAAAAACTAGCATATGATTTACATCCTAAACTTGCAAATAAACTGATGTCATAAAATGAATCAAGTTAAACATATGTGATTGGACATATGAAATAGATCTACCAACATAAGATAACAAAACTGTCATATATTCACCAACAGACGATAACAAAGTTAAATAACATCACATGATTCGACAGCCATGTTCTCATAATCCAAATTATAACTCATCATAATTAATTTATTAATTATTTTGTGAAAGAAATTGTACTCACAAAGACGGATTAGAGAAGAGAATGATTCGTTCGTCGTTTGTATTAGAATTCTAACTTGCAAATCCCTAAGCTTTAGGAAGAAGAACTATCCTAGCAGCAGCATGGAGGCAAGAGACTAATTTATTTTAGGTTTAGGGCTTGAGCCTATGCGTGCTTATATAGAAGTTTAATTCAACATAAGCCATTAGATTATCATAGGAGCAATCATAACCGTCCAGACTAGATTGAGTTATCCAGAATTTCCACTTATGCCCTAGTGACTCAGCAACAGGTCAGGAAAGACTCAGCAACAAGTCAGAATCGTCTGATTTCAGATCTTCTCCGAGGGGTAGGTCGACCCCTAGGTTGACCCCCTGGTCGACCTGTATAGGGGAGGTCGACCCCTTGGTCGACCCCCTGGTCGATCTGGCCTTGGGCGGGAGAAATCCCGCCCAGCCCGCTTCCTCGTTTGAATTTTGATTTTTGATTTTTAATCTGAACTGTTTTTAATTTATTTAAATTACTGAAACTTCTGAGGGTCATAACATCCTCATACGAAGTCTGATTTACTAAAACTTGGACTCTATTCCAAGTAGAATTTCGAGACGAACGCAATGGCTTAACCCATTTCTCTTCATTCTCACTTTAACAATTAAGTATTCTTAAATTCATTCTTTTAATAGTCATAGAAAATTTAGGGTGTTACACCTGCTATGACCTGTTCATTGTATATACATGTATATGCATGCAATTTCAAACAACTTTCAATTCAGTTCAAAATTTGATACTATTGGATTATATGTACCGTTCTTTCACGTAATGGTTTTATTAGATAAACTATAATCATACAACACAACCATCAATCAATTAGTGAATTAACGTTTCAAATTCATAATTTCGACATGTATACAGAAAATCATGTTTTTGATGCCAAGTCACAACAAATAATCCTATTTAAGTTTTGGTTCTCACACCAGTCTAATGGAAATATATAGCTACCTCACTTTCAAAACTCGAAAACAACACTGATGATGGGTACCCATCTTCAGAATCATTCCCGGGCGACTAGAATGTGATTTTATATCTATATAGTATATTGGAGGCTTCAAATACACATAGATCAGATGTATATTAAAATCTATATATACCTGATAGTCCAAATCAATTTAAAATAGATATTCAAATACGAATAAGAAGGTTTAAATTTCAAAACAAAATTTGTTTTCATTTTTATTTCAAAAACAACACTCTTCGGACTCATTCTAGGATACTGTTGATCCCATCTCTAACGAGTCATTCTCATTGGATATTGCTAATCCAATTTCTGTGAATTCTTTAGTTCGGTTCTAATGTGTCTTGCTCTCGAGCTCTATAAACCAAAGCTCTGATACCACTGTAAGGACCCAGAACTTCCCCTATCTCCGAGGAGAAGAGGAAGAACGGATTGCCTTGAGGACAAGACGAATTAGAACACAAACAGAAGAACATTTCATTGCTTATTACAACAATTTCATCAGAATACAAGAATATACAGAATATGAATAAATATTACACATTTTACTAATATCAGATATTTACAAGTTACAATGCAGCGGATAATAATATAAAACACAACTGAAAAGAATATACAGATACGGAGCTTTCTGAATATCATTCCAGCTGTAAACCAGGATCCTACGAAAATAAATCTGCAAAACCCAAAACTACAAGCTGCCCATGTGGAAATAGGGGCACCCGGAGTTTAGGTTAAAACAATAAACTCCAGGTCAATCATGTGACTGGTGTGAGAGCTAAAACAGTTATAAATCTGATTTTAAAGTTAGGTAAATCAAGGGACCATACCGTATAGCACGGAACGGGTTTCCTCCCAAGAATACCTGTGCATAAAAACAACAGCGCAATGCTAAATAAAGAACAATGAAGCTATTATAAGACTCAGGTCCCATCACACAATGTAACGCAAGTCGGAGGATAGAGTTTTACCTTATAACAGCCAAATATGCTTGGTACGTGAAATTTCATCTTTTATTATTACTATAAGTGTATAGTGTCAAAACAATTTCAATCATAAGTATCAATCATAGACGTCATAAGTGCCCCATGCCACTATGTCGCCATACTAGGCTCTACAATCAAAACTGCAAAGTCACGTATTGGAAGTTGGACTTCCGTCTATGAACCAAGGCAAGGGATCGTCCTTACCGCTTCGAGACAATCTAGCCCATGTCTCAGGCAAGCGCGCAGACAAGCCTTGGATCGTCAGGGCCGGTCCACTCGATGTGGATTAAAATGCCTGAACACTGTGTTTTCCCAACCTATGGGGCGTAAACTGGTTATATCCCGACCAAACTATCGGCCCCGGAACGACCGATATAACCGAGGCACCTCGCAATCCATCATCCACATAAGTAAAATGTCAGGTCTAGTAAAACGCTGACATCACTCCTAGCTAGAAGGAAACACATGCCCACCCTGAGGTCCTCTCCCATTCCTGGTTCACACCAGTGTGTGAGGCTCACGAATTAACACTATACAAAGCTACGCTATATTAAAACCGTGCTTTGATCATAAACCACAAGACTTTGCTTTTCAACGGAAGCCTTGATTATTTGCATCTCAGCATGCCACATAGGCAATTCACGCTATGCAACTGATGTTAAAAATTATATTTTTATAACTCTACTTCATAGATAAAAATCGTATCATTCCGCTATTAAAAATCTAATCTTCCTATAATAAAAATATGATCTTTCTATTTTTAAAAATCTAATCTTTCTATTTTAAAAAAAAATATAATCTTTCAATTTTCTTCCTAATAAAAAAATATCAGTTTTACTTCGCTTTCCTGATGATAAAAATCTCATCTTTGTTAAAAATCATATGTTTATGTGAATAAAAACTTAATCTTTATTTAAGAAATAAATAAATTAGACTCACATTGTTTTTTTCTTTTCGATCGAAGGAGGGGATCCTCACAGGCGTTGTGGGCTTCAGGGTGTTATTCGCAACATCAGAAATACATTAAAAAAGGTTTTTTTTAGCTGAGGGGGGGGGGGGGGTCCATGGTGGCGGTGGATGACCTGAGGGGGGCGCAGGGGGTCGTTGAGGTGGTGGGGGAGGTTTGCCCGAGGTGGTGGGGCATACGATGGTGGTGGCGGCCAGATTTTGGCTATGGAGCTCAGGGTGGGCGTGGTTTCAATCGGAGATGGAGGGGGAAGAAAGAGAGGGAGGTGCGCAAGAGAGGGGGGTGTTGGAGACGGCGACGGCGACGCCATGGGAGGCTCTGAACGATGGAGCGAGATCGGGTTCTCCCTTTTTGAGCGATGACTTAATTATGAACGGGGAGAGAGAAAAGGCCGGGGGGGTTTATAAAATATAATTTTAATTCTTTTAAATTCCCAAAAATCAACTTTTTATTTCGACCTCCAAATGAGACCCACCGACTGTCATCCATAATTAATTACCCCCATTCCGAACACAATGGGATATGTCCTGTTAGCCAATTCGACCGTTTTGATCAGTTTTCATTAAATTTACAATATAAATCAATATTATAGTCAATATTGATTTTAACGTACATTTTAATTTACTGAGGCCACATACTGACTCCATAAATTCCAGAAAAATTATTTCCAACTTCATAATGACGATATGGTCCTAACCAAACTAATTTCGTCGAATTCTGAGACCGTTTGAAAAATGGCCATCTTTTAGTCGATTAAATTCCACTGAAACTGGTCAAACGAGTTTAAATGTGCCACACTCACATATTGATCCCAAAAATTATGAATTTTGGAATCTAGCAAAAACTTGACATCCCGGATTCAACAAAAGTGGTTTCGTCGAAAACGGAGGTCGTTTGCAAATTTTCTATTTTTAAGGGCTAAAATTCCATAGCGACTAATATGAATTTTCAACTAGGCATAACTTTTTATTCCCGCTATGAAATTTAAATTTTTTCGGATTCATTGGAAAGATAATTTCAAATTGATTCAAATATTTTTGGTTTCACTAAAATACGGTTTATTTTGAATCCCGTACATTCATTTGAAATTTGAAATCGAATTTTCAAACTACCGCGCCATTTTCAATTCCTTTTATAATTAAATTAAATATTTATACTGTAACGTCGATTCAAATAAATATATACGTTCTAATTCTATTCAAAATAAATTTCTCATCGTTATTATTGAAAATAAATCATTTTAAATATTCAAAATTCATTAAAATTGCCAGACTAAAAAATTTAAATTGGCTTGGATTTTCCGGGTTATTACGGGCTCCCTCTCTCTCTCTCTTCTAAAATCTATTCTAAAATTAAAATGTTAGCCTAGGAGGATTATGAATTTAGATCTGGAAGAGAGAATCAACGTTAATAAAAAAGATTATTGAATCATAAAAGTAAGGTAAACCTCTAAGAACCAATCTATTTAAATTATTTCTCTTTCCCTTTGCTTTTCATGAAATAATAAATCCATTGTCGTTAGGTCGTTAATCAAATTAAAGGGAAAAGGAAAACCATGGATGATAGAATGGATCAGATCCAAAAATTTGGGGAAAGCTTAAAGGTGAGTGGGTTTAAGCTATAGCCTTTAGATAATGTTATGACTATTGTTTAACATTCCCCTTTTTAATAAATTGTGAAATGGCCACTTTAATTATAAATTGTTGTTGTAACGAATTGAAATGTTGATATGAATATGTCAGGAAATTCCTATGTTGAATTGGGTAAGTTATTGAATGTTTACATGTTGGAGAAAATAAACTTGTTAGGATATGAATATCCAATTCAGTGATTGTAATTGCATGCTTTACTTGGGACATATTATTTATTGAACGACACGTAAAAATAATTACCCGATTGAATGTTTACATGTCCTAGTAGAATTAAACGTATGTTGAAAATGACATGCGACAAAATATAGGCAAAAATTGGACGACATGTAAATTAGATTACTATAAACTATATTATAGTAAAAAGGATAATATGTCCAAAATTTTCATGTAATGGGATTTTGGAACATAACATATATTATGTTTTGAGATTCTAATTTGGAAGCGAAATTTGATTTGAACATAAGTGATTGAATGAAAATGAATATGCCTAGGATTACAATTAGAAATTGTAACTACACTTATGGCACTATGTTAGGTTGCATTATTGGCGGAAGTCTGCCCGGACCCGATCGGCATATCCAGCAGCCACTAATGTTGAACCTAATGTGAGAAGCCGAAGTGAAAGAAATAACAACATGTGCTAAGACACGAGGTTAAGTCAGCTTGTGGTAGAAGTCTGCCTGGACCCGCTCGGCAAATCCAGCGTCCACAAGTATAGGCTTAATGTGAGAGGTCGAGTGCTTATATATATATATAAATATGTATATAACAAGATATGAATAAATGGCAAGGATGGTAATTAAATGTCTAACTCATAAAATAAGAAAGGAAGGGATGTAATGAACTGAGTTAGTGTGATAAGAGGGAAAAGCGATGTATTTCCCTAAATTACTTATTTCTGAGAATGTTGTTGCAAGTAAGCCACAATAAACAAAGAAAAGTAAAGAAATTACTTGCTACCACGGATTTAGATGGGAAAACGTTATGAAAATAAATCATTGATTCCTTCTGTCAAGCTGATAAGGTGCATGAAGTGTTATCATTAATATAATAAGGAACATATATTACCGTGAATGAAGAATAATAGTTTACAACAGTAAATGGTTTAAAAGGGGAATGATAATAACCTATTATAAATAAATAAAATTAATGAAAATGTTGTATAATAGATAGACTTTTCCTAGGGACAAGTGAATATTATAACTTAGGTTATAATAAACTAGTAAGGGAATGGGATAACTGGTGAATTAAGTTAAGTGACACTTAATTGTAAATTAAGTAATCAGAAAAGGGGAAACCCTGAAACCAGTTAAGAAAAGGGGGAAAATATATTGTACTTAATTATAAATTAAGTAGTCTGGGAGTCTGAAACCCGTTGGTAAGAATAACATGTTTAGACTTATCCTAGGGACAAGGAGAAATTATAACATAGGTTATAATAAATGGGTAGAGAAACTTATTAATGGGCCTTAGTTAATAGAACTAAGTTAATAAGTAAACAGTGGTAAGTCGTATTGACGACGTAAAGTGGAATTATGATTAAATGAGAAAGGTTGAGGAAAACTTATGAAATGAAATAAGTTATATTTAATCATAAATGGTAAGTGATATGTTAATTGGAAACATGTGAATTGGATATACTTAATTACATATTAAGTAAAACATGTTATTGAAATCAAATAAGAATATAAAAGGGATTGTGGATCACAGACCTTGGGCCACAATCTAGAGAATAACATGTTGTAAGCTTATTAATAAACTTAAATGAATTAAGTTGTATAACTGAAATTAATAAGCAAGAGAAACTTGGTAATTTGAATAAGAATTCAAAATGAATTGGAGTAACCAAGTTAACTGAAAACCTGGTGAGTTGAGACAAGCGCGTAAAAGAATGTTTAGACGTAGGGTCTAATGACATATAAAACTGAGGCGCTTGGACCAGTCCATGCGTTAGAGGATGAATAACCCTAAGGGGTAGATCATCGGGATGTCAAAAGACACAAAGAGGAGTGCATGTCCATCTATATATTCTTGTAGGCTCTAACGGACTGGGTTAAGAAGCATGCGGCTTCCGGGGACGTAGGGTACTCCTGGTATTCCTCTGTGAGTGGCAGATGATCCGCCTGTGCTCACAGAGGTTAGGTCTGCGTGGGTGAACCAATGAGTATGACTTGATTGCAATAATAAGGGGCAATCAAAAGACTAAGATGGACCGGCGTGATTTGGCGAGACCTGTTAGTGCCCTGTGATAGCAACTCGTCGTCTACCTACCAACTTCAGTCAGTACGTAAAGCAGAAAGGCGGAGAACTCCAAAAGACCATATACTTTGCTATCTAGTTATGGGTGAGGTTGTCCAATAGGTTTGAAGGGCATAGGGGGGCGGGGTTAAGTTCTCATTCTTGTTATTCTTGGGTGCCTTTCATTAGTTGAGGGAGGGGTCTAGTGGGACCATAACCACTGTAAAAGCAGACCTTAGCATCTGCAATCGGCAGATATCTGAAAGCTCCCGACCGAGTTCTGTGTTTCTTGATTAGCCCTGCCACGGGACTCGGGTGCACATATAGAGAACATGTGCAATAGACATCGAGAACGATTGACGATACGTACGTGGGAAAGTCAAGGTACACTCATGTCGCTCTGGGTGGTGTATCATAAGACTAGAGGGCATTATTCGAGGATGGAACCTAACTCGATCAAATGGTTCAAAGATGGCAGTCTGAATGCTTACGTAATATAGAAGTAGTGGTTCTTTGCAGACGCAGCGTTGACATATATACAGAAATCCATATGACATTCGGGCATAGGATGAGGGACTACATTCATTACGGTGGAGACCGTGCGAGTGGGGTACAATGGGGTGTATCTCAATATTGGGAGATAGCTACATATACTGTATTAGGTTAATTCGTTGGGAAGTAAATGGGTACGATGTATGTGTAAGCCTTGAGTGCTGTTAACCCAAGTAACCTAATAAATATGAAAATATGATTGAACGGTATATGTAAGATTATCCAAAGTGTATAGTTTAATTCCAGTCACCAGAACTTGTGTTCTGACCCCCTCCTCATCACATTCGGAGGTTAGGTTGACATGTTTCTTCTCTCTGTCTTTTCTACAGGATACTAGAGCAAACCAATCCGCGTTTCGATAGATCGGAATTTTGAAAAAAAAAAACCAGTCTGTCGAAATTGGGGTTGTCACATTTATGGTTTCCATATTCAATGTGCGACAAATCAAAAGTTTTCAAATTAGCTCCATAATTATACAAATCATATATATAAGTTCGAAAATCTTCATTTCTAATACATTCAAAATCAAAGATTCTTGAGATTTTCTATTTCAATGTCAGTTCAGTTTCGAATTTCACATTATGATTTCAGCAATTACCATCTCAAATCGAGTAGTATTCAAATCCTAATCTTTAAATAATTCGAAATCAATGGTTTAATTAATTCAATCATATTTGTAAAATCAAGCTTCTTTTAAATCATATATATAAAGAAAATCAGTTTTCTTTCCAAGTCATTTACAAGATTACATTCAAACAAATTTATTGACAAACATTAAATCTTTCAGATCGATACATATATAATTTAGCTTATGATCCATAAAATTGGACTTGTACTAAGCAATTTTTCCTTCCAAAAAATTACTTTGTTAAAAATATTTCTTAAGTAAGGTTTCTATTAAACCTTTCAAAACTTTTCATACTTATATAAGATAAGATTTTAACCATTTTCATTTCAATGTATACTTTCTTCAAGCTCATTTACATTATACTTTTA
The DNA here is from genome assembly GCA_030737875.1 of Allium sativum. Taxonomy (NCBI): domain Eukaryota; kingdom Viridiplantae; phylum Streptophyta; class Magnoliopsida; order Asparagales; family Amaryllidaceae; genus Allium; species Allium sativum. The sequence goes on along the minus strand of CM060923.1, from coordinate 424,980,321 downwards.
AAATTTTCATCTGAAACGGTTAGAATATTCAAAATAACCGGAAGTCAATTTCTACATAATAATTTGGAAGTCACCATTTAATCATCTCTTCAAGATGTAAAATCAAATTTATTCCACTTCATATGACTATATCATCCAGTCAAAACTTCGAGAATCATCTTCGGATGTCATTTCGATCATTCGATATATATATATATACACACACACACATACATACATACACATGGTTGTATATCAAATCATGCTTCGAAAACCCAGAATCACCTATCACTACAAGAAAAATACCCTACTGCAACAGGCAAAATCTGTTGCAGTAGACCTATTGCAACAGGCCAGCGCCTGTTGGTATAGCCGAAGTTGCCAAAGGTCTGCAACAGTTTTTGCCCGTTGCAATAAGATGTTGCGGTATACTTTTTTGCAACAGGCTTTTGATGTTGCAACAGATCCTTTTGCAACAGTAAATGCCCGTTGCAATAGATTTATAAATCTATAAAAAAAATTGCAGCTTATAGATACTACATATTTAATGTGTTCGTTTTATTATTAGTGTATATCACAAAATGAAATAAACAAATAAATTTTTTATTTTAACAATGTTTTAATATTACAAACAATTACAACAAAAATTTCTACAATTTTCATACACCATTCATGTATAACAATTTCTTCTCCTACATAATACATTTCTTTCGAATAGAGTATTTTCTAATCATATTTCTACTCTATCATACATATACTATAACAAAAAAAAAATCATCGGTTCACCAGAACAAATCTGCAGTTCATGCTCCATGTTTGTTCTCAACCATAAACATGCACCACCCTATGTTCGCAATACATAATCACATTTGAATATCATAACCTGCAAAGGCAAAAGGCAAAACATTAAACAAATGTGGAGCTATGAACTGCAGTTCAACATGGAGGAAACGTCCATCAATCATATAATACCATAATTAGCTTTTCATACCGATAATCAAAATATTATTACTCCCTAATTAATAAGCAAACTAGAAGGATAACCAAGCCATTATGGCCAACATTAACAACACCTAAAAATCATGCATAATCATTCAAATTGAAGTTAATGTCAGCCTTCAATTTATTTAAGAAACAATATTGGATTAAACAGACTTGCAGGGATCATTTTTATTCATTGATCAATATTTAATCTGCATTAAATAGCTTTCAATTTAATTAAAAACCAATATTGGATTTTTTCCTCCTACATTCACGTTTCATCCTAGAACTGCATTAAATAGCTTTCAATTTAATTAAAAACCAATATTGGATTTTTTTTTCCCTCCTACATTCACATTTCATCCTAGAATTACAAAATCTGAGTAGTCATCACAAGTAAGCCACTGGTTTAATTATTCAAATGGTTTTCTCACTTTAATATTCTGTTGAATCAACAAAACAATAACAGGATTATGGTCACTCAATGCAGGAAGTAAGTATTTTTCTATGCAATTAATGACAGTTTGCATTCAATGAACAGCCATAAAAACTCTATTAATTTTGGTAAGAATGATATTTTCTTGACCCAACCAACCAAAAAGGTTAAATCCCTGAATTTGCATTTCTGTTACACCTAAACTTAACATCCAAGTATCCTACACATGTAGTTTACTGAAAGGAACCGAAGTTGTTAATCAAACGTAGTTGTAATGTCCAAGAATTAACAATGGTTTATAAATAGTGTAAGCATCATTTCGAAATTAGACCAGAATTGACAATACCATGAAGTTGGCAAAGCTTAGTCATTGTCTAGACATAATATGTATCAAATGAATATTTTTTAAATGATAAGGATAAAAAATCACTTCTGATTTTATAACATGGATAATGATAAAGTATAAGCTGAAAATACCCCATCAAATGTAGAAAAAGACATGGTAACTAATATAGTTACCTCCAAATCCTCCACCACTAGATAACGACTGAAAGATGCCGAAAGGATCATGACCTCCACCGCCTCCACCCATTCCTTACTTGAGAGAATCCTCGCCATCTTGGTCATATATCTCAAGCTTTTCAGGGTCACTCAAAACATCATAAGCTTGAGCCAACACCTTAAGCTGCATAATAAAGAATACACACTTTAAATCCATGTTGATTGCAAGAGACATATCAAGGCAGGTAATTATGAAAATATAGGTATTGAACTATCAATTAACCAACTATGATAATATACACTTGCAGGTAAGAATAGTACATCTATCTTATCCCATGATGAAGTCTTGAAAGATTTCAGCCCTTTATACTTGGCAAAAGGTTTTTTAGCAGTAAAGTCTAATGGAGTGTCTACTTTATCTGGGAAATCTATTAATAATGCATGTAGTTTGAATAAACCTGAAAGAAGTCATCACCACTCTTCCAGCCTTGTCCGTATAGCGACGTGGCACAAGCTTTGATTTTCAAAGCATAAAACACAAACCAGCTAATATCCCCTCCATCTCTGTTCCAGTCAAACCGTCCAGTTGTTCCCCTTTCTCTCACCATCGCCGTATTCCTCCTCCGCACCCTCTTCCTGATTTTGTTCCTCGTCCATCGCCTCCTGTTCCCCCACCCGATCCCAAACCTCATCCTTCGCTTGTCGTAAACCCTACTTCAGATCCTAACCCGCAACCACTTCTTACGCCTCTCCCCTTCTCCGCTTTTCCTCCTGCTCCTGTCGAGCTTTGAATGTTTTTCTAATTTTATTATAGATTATTTTAGTTGAGCAAGAGAATCGAGGGTTTTGAACTAGATTTAGAATGAGGAGATGGAAAGAGCAGGTAAATGGGAAAAGGCAAAGTGAAGCGGGAGTGAAATATTAGGTGCGAAGCGGTCGTAAAATTTTCCAGATCCCGCCTTTCTAATTTTGGAGAGCCCGCCTTACATTATTTACCCGAACGGAATTTAGTTAGGCTATCATAAATAATAGTTTAAATTTGTATACTTTTGAACTTTCAAAGAGTAAAAAACGTGACTTGAATTTATTGATCACTAAGAATTAAATATAGTATTAGAAATATAAAAATTATTTATTAACGATAACTAGAAACTATTAATTAATTCATAAAAATACCTCATTCAAACACAGATTATAAATTAATCCATACAAGAAATTATTATTAATTATTAATTACTCTTTAATAGTAATGTTAATTTATTTATTTATTGTGAATTTATTAATTTTTTAATTATTAAATATTTAAGCAAGTTCATATTTCAAATTAATTATTAATTATTATCCATTAGTTTTTATAATTAATTTATTACTATTTGATAATTATTTATTTATTTTATTATTTTTTAAATGTTAATTATTAATTATTGTTATTTAATTACCAGTTATAAATATCACTTCATAATGTTCAAATTTTATTATTAATTAATAATTATTAAATAATAATCTTAATTATTATATAATTACTAGTAGTTAATTATTTAATAGTAACTATTTAAAATTAATTATTAAAAGTTAGTCACTAAAAACTTATACTTATTTTTAAAATTATGTTTTCGCAACTGGCTTTTCCAGTTATAAAAATATATAGTTATTGCAAGTGGTGAAAATAGTTGCTAAAGATATTTATTCGCAACTGACTAGGAAGCGCAGTTGCAAATAATACGTTCTTTGCAACTGTTCTGAAAACATAGTTGCTAAAAATATGTTTTTCGCAACTGAAAGAAAAGGCATGTTGCTAAATCTCATCTATTGCAACTGCAACGGTTGGTCTGTTGCTAAATATCATTTACTGCAACTGTCATGTGTCGCCTGTTGCAAATAGCTAGTTGCAATAGGGTATTTTTCTTGTAGTGTATACAAGTAGAAGAGTTACCATTGGGGTCTCCTCCACATTGAAATTCGAGAATGAATGTAAAATTACTAGTGAAATTATTTTCCAACGACAGAAGTGGGTTCTCCATCCATTATTGCTTTAGAAAATCATTTCAAAAATCATTCAAAGCATTTCTATTAGATAATACTTGAATATACTAGTAATATCGTTTTCAAAGATTGGAAATCAATTTCAAAATTTTCGGAACTAGATTCTCAAGGTTTAAAAATATGCCCTATTTTCATTTTATTTCAAGTTTGAATTCATTTTGATTAACTCAAATACATAATTCCTTTCCAGTGGTTTAACATTTCTGACCAACTAATCCATTTGACGTATACACGTTATTGGTTGAACCCCTTTAGCATACCACTTATGAAGATATAAACAAATTTACAATTCAAAATGATAGTATTTGTCAAATTTCGTTTAACTTTCATAAGTTATATATTACTCAGGTCATTCTTTCTCTCATAAATTCATAAGTTTTCTACTTAAAAGGAATCAAATTAGTACATAATTATCTTATAGATCCTATTTGTCATGACTATACATTTTTAATTTATGCGACCTCAAGATTTCTTTTCTTATAATACCTTGAAAATCCAAAGGTTACAATCTTTTATTTAGAGTCATTATCACTATCGTGATTTAAAAATATTAGCTTTTATTACAACAGTTAATAACTGAATTTATTTATTTGCTTACAATTTATACTCATATTCCTTCGATTAATCTCCAAAGACTCAAAGACGGATTTAGAATACGATCGAGGTTTAGACCTAAGGAAACCCTATCGAAAAGAAACTATCAAGGTAGATGGATTCGATGGAATGGGCATTCATAAAGATTTTATAATTTATATTTCAAAATATGCTCTTCGAGAGTGATTCCAGTGGCAATTCCACTGATTCTAAATATTACCACCCTATTTATGATGAGTTTAAACCTCATAAGCTAAGGTTTTTATCAAACCAAAGCTCTGATACCACAATTCTAACAAACTGCTATTTCCAACCATTCAAGTCGATAATTAAATTAACTTATACCGTTCGAAATAGAAGATTGTTATTGCTTATGGGGTTTAACAGAATCACATCATAGAATCGCAGACAATGAAAATATTTTTTTTCCAATGGAATAAAATAACGCAACTACATCAGAGTTACCATAACGAATACAACGGAAATTTAGGACAAACCCTTTTGCATCAAAACCGAAGCCACTCATTTATATTTAAAAACTAAGTGAATGTGTGAGAGAATGGGCGGCTAAGAGAGAAAGGGGGCTATGTGGTGGAAATCAAGGAGCATTTATGAGTGTTGTGTTATCTAGTGTGCAATGAAACACTCTTATATATATAAAAACTTTATAAAATATAAATTATATATGTATATGTACAATTATATTATAAGGTTTGATTCAAAATATTAAAAATCATATAAAGGTCATACCCTAAGTACATATAAAAAGAAACACAACAATCTAAAATTGGAAATGGCGACGGGGGAGAAACCCCATTTTCTCAATTCTATCTCTCTCCTCCGTTAGTGCGATTCCCCCTTCCATAGCCCATTATCTTCATCAGATCAACGCCCACTTTCGCCATGCCTGAAATCATATGTCGTTCGCCTCTCAATACCCATACCTATAGCTCAGATCCACTTCGAAATCTTATTACTCTTCCTTAACGGACTCGTGATGAACCGAATGATTTGACGTTGTGCATTGTTCTTGGTCTTTCCGTGCCTTTGCACCACATACAAGACTGATAACTCAATTGACCGTGGGTAGGGGTGCCGGTTTTGGTGCTGATGGAGTAATGGGGTTGACTGTGATTTCTTATTTGTTCGTGTATGCGTTTTAAGTATTTGGGTAGTGTATTAATTTTTTCGATCGTATGAATTTTTTTGGGATGAGTTCACGTCTGTTTTGATGTTGACTTACTGTTTTCGTTTCGCTTATGCTTCAATCAACTTCACGTGAAGCTTCTGCTCTATACTACTATTTTGAACTGGTTATGATTTCCTTTATGCAATATTCCCCACTGGTTAATCGTATTCATGTCAAAGTGTTTATGGTAATCGAAATGAAACTCAGTGCTTCGGCGCTCACTGGTGATGACCTTTTGGTCACCGTTGGCCTTCTGGCTCTATGTCATTTACTTCGTAGGGCTTGGTTTGGCTAAACTCTACTGTGCTATCTATGCTTTTGTTACATGACATTGTATAGTGTAGATTTACAGTTGCATTTGAAGAACACACAAGATCTTTTGTGTAATGTCATATCTGAACTATTGTAATTTTTGGGTTTGTGCACCCTATGTAATTCATATACTACTTTGGCAGTAGGTTGGTGTACCGTTTTGGTCATTAGGCATGTAACAGGCTCTGCCCAAAGTTATAGCTCCCTGCCCGGAGAAAAATAGTAGTCTAGTCATTAGCTAGCTTTTGTTTTATAATCTAGAATAGAGTTAGTGGACGAGTCACTACAAATGTCGTATGTAATGACCCACTATAAAACCGAATAGTAGTCTGGCAATCTGCCAAGCTCTAGTAATTATTGTAATTATTATTTGTTATAATAATAAGTGTTACAGATCACTATAAAAACCGGTCGGCTCTACCAAGAAAAAATAAAAAATATTTATATATTTGTATGCCATATATATGTATACATATTTTGTTTCTATTTATTAATACAAAGAAATTAATATATTATTATATATTATGCTTTGCCAAAAAAATTTATGGCTTAATATATTTATATACAATTTCATAAATACATATAATATAATATAATATATATAAAAAAATTATTAGAATAAATTATTCTAGTTCAAAATTGACATATGTTTACAGAAAACTTAATGTAGAATTTTACTGAATATTATTAATAAATTAAAAATGTTTTATGAAGTATATAATTAATATAAAATATAGGAATGTAAAAAGTTCAATTTTTAAAGTTTTCAGAATTATAGATCTAAAAAATTATCTAATGAAAAGTACCCTAGATTTATTTAACCTGAAATAATATTTTAATGATTATATTATGGAAGTTTCGATAGTAAATAATTAATATAAAATAAAAAACTGAGAAAATTTTGGCCTCCTCAGAAAATATAATATCAAATATTTAAAATAATTAATATTATCTTTAATAATTACAACAAATTTTAATTGAAACTTAACTGAATTATTAAAAATATAACATATTTAAAATAATGAATTTTTCCGAAGGCTTCTTCTGTGATTTACTAATTTTAAAAATTATAAAATCGAATCTTATGCCATTATTTATTTTATGCAACTTAAAATATCCATATAATATCAAAATGATAATAATAATAATATATAAATAAATAAATTAAAACTCCTTTTCTGGTTTTACAATTAATATTATTTAAAGATATTAATAAAAAATTTAGATAAATTTTATGTATTATATAATTATATGTGCAATTTTGTAATTTGAATATTTACATATATGCACATAATACACACACACACACACATATACTTACATGCATACATACACACACACACACACATAATATATGCATACATACATATATATACATACATACATACACACACATACATACATACACACGTATGTATATATGTATGTATGTATGTATGTATATGTTAATAAATAAATGTAATTTTTTAAAAGTGAACTTCGACCGCCATTAACTAATAGAGCACACCATTATCATCTACTTAAACTTTTCTTCACGTCCTGGCTCATGATCATCATCGTTGTATCGTTGGATCAAAATGAACGGTCCTCATTAGTTGAACTTCTAATTCATTTCTAACAAATTTATACAGCCGATTAGCGAAAGAACACTGCTGTTGGATTCGGATCGTTGAGAACTATAATTATGATATATATATATATATATATATAATGTCAAGTTTAAATAATTTTGTATTTCACACTTTTGCAATTAAAAGGTAATTAACTTTTGCTAATACACTTGATTAATATTCACTATTTAATATTTTAGCAACAACATACTACAGCCTAATCGGGTATATATAAAAAACAAAAAATTTGGTTCTTAATTATTACTTATATCACTATGATATGCTTTAAGACCAAAGAGGTGAATTACTACGTTCTACTAGTATATGCTCAAACATGTAAATATTATTCACTGATTAATCATGCATTTTCTCCGATCCAAGATGAATCCTCCTCCCTCTCCACTATTTAGAAATTCCTTTACTTTAAATTTTCACATTTCACGATAGTTTCAATTTATTTGCTTATCTCTTGCCGTGATTGGTTTTATATCCTTATTTGTTCAATTCAGATATGATTTTGTGGGTTTGGACATGGTTTAGGAGTTAAGGACTTATAAGTATAGGTAAGATTATTAGAGAAAAAGAAATAGGGTTGTAGATTATTTTTTATATGTTAAAAAAAAATTAAACAAAGCTAAAATCTCATAATCAGTATATTACGAAAATGTTATTAATTTGACTTCTAATTTCTTGTCCATTTAACAAAATTCAGTAAATTACATATGTTTTTTTTGACTGTAAACGATATTTTTATAAATGCAATGGAACATGTACTCAAGCCCGGTTTCAATTTATCTATGAACTTATTATTTTGCCCTTATGCGAACTTATGATTTTACATTTTTTAGACATAATGATTTATATTCATTAAACAATTGGGTGTTGGAGCAGGTGAACAAGGAAAACTACATAGTCTTATGTCCATATGTATTTTTTCTTCTTTTCTGGTTAATTTTTTCCAATTAAAAGGCAATATATACATGTGTCAAATGACAACCTGAAATTGTTCAATAGAACCAAAAGATTCATCGATCGTAGACGTGATGTTAATGTATCATCTAATCATTTCAGCAACACCATTTGAATAGTCTAGCCGAGTAGCAAATTACGCCGCTTTATTTAAGTAGCTTCGTGGTTTTATCCGTGTTGGGTATTCCAGCCCATATTTGGTATAATTTTATGCAAGCATATTTGGCATAATTTTATGCAGGCTTATTTGGCATAATTTTATGCAGGCTTATTTGACATAATTTTATGCAGGCATATTTGACATAATTTTATGCAAACATATTTGGCATAATTGTATGCAGGCATATTTGGCATATCTTTTTATGCAGGCCATGCTTAATTTGTGGGAGAGATTTATTGGTTTTGTCTTTTTCCTAGATTTGTTGTGCAAGCATGCCTTTTGTGCAACAATATCTTTTCTTTTAAGAAAAGACATTTGGGAGATTACTCACAATTTTGGTATGCACATTAAAAGAAAAAGGGTTAATATAACCAGATCTGGTCACATAAGGCAGTAGCAGTTTTTGGTCATTTATCATCTTCTTCAAGGTGTTTTGGTCTTCAAGATTGAGCTTCATTCTTGCTCGATACACCGCTGGCCTGAAGTGCATACATAGGGTTTTCTCTTACACCTTTTTCATCTCTTATTGTTTTTGGATTCCGGTGATTAGAAGAGAATCTTTTGTAAACATTTTGGGGGTTGTTTTCCCCTTTTGGTTTATCAATAAGAGAAGAGGGTAGACTCCTTAAGAGGTCTCGTGGTTTTTACTCTTCACATCGAAGAGGTTTTCCATGTATAAAATCTTGTGTCTTGCTATTTTACTTTCATCGTATCTTTTTTATTTGAATGGTGTGTTGATTGATTGTCTTGTGTGTGATATTATGGGTGTAGCTTGAAGTAACCCCTAATCGATCCTATCAAATTGGTATCAGAGCTTGGGTAGGTTATTTATCACACTATGGAGTCGAGCAGTCATAGCTCAATGATTAAGTTGACATCAAGCAACTATTCTATTTGGAGACTTATGATGGAAGACTTGTTATATTGCAGGGATTTACATGACCCAATTGAAACCGTCACTAGTTCGAGTGGTATTATCTCTAAACCTTCTAAACCCGATAAAATGGAAGAGAATGAATGGATAAAGTTGAAAAGGAAAACTTTAGGAACCATTAGACAATGGGTTGACATTAGCATTTTTAACCATGTGTCACAAGAGACCGATCCATATGATTTGTGGAAGAAATTAGAAGGTTTGTATGAGAGGAAAACCGCCCATAACAAAGCTTCATTGATTAAAAGGCTTGTTAATCTAAAGTTGAAAGGTGGAAAGTCAGTTTCTGAGCATCTTAGTGATTTCCAAGATATTATTAACAAGTTGACAACTATGAAGATCATTTTTGGTGATGAATTGCAAGCTTTGTTCTTATTGAGTTCTTTGCCAGATAGTTGGGAAACTTTAGTTGTGACCATTAGTAATTCAACTCCAGATGGTGTGCTATCTTTGGATGTGATCAAAGAAAGCATGTTTAATGAAGAAATTAGAAGAAAAGAGATTGGAGTTGACAATTCACAAGCTCTTGTTGTGGAGAATAGAGGAAGAAGCAAGAGCAAAGGACCCAAAGGCCGTGATAACTCAAGAGGAAGATCCAAGTCTAGTGATGGAAAGAATCACTTCATATGCAACTATTGCAAGAAGCCTGGCCATATTAAAAAGTATTTCTTTCATTGGAAAAGAGAACATGGGAAGAAGAATGATTTTCAGAAAGAAGGCGATGATAAAAATGTTGCAGCAGTAGCCTCTAAAAGTGATGATGATGTCACTTTAATTTGCGCAACTAGTGAATGTCATCATGTTAGCAGTACAGATTCTGAGTGGCTGGTTGATACAGGTGCTTCATATCATTGTGTTCCTAAGAGAAAGTATTTTTTGAATTATCAAGCAGGTGATTTTGGCAGTGTCAAAATGGGTAACCAGAGTTCAGCAAGCATAGTTGGGATTGGTGATATTCGTGTGAAGACTAATGTTGGATGCATGCTTACATTGAAAGGTGTACGTCATATTCCGGATTTGCGTCTTAATTTGCTTTCAGCTCATATTCTTGATCAAGAAAGCTTTCGTCACACATTTGAGAGTGGCAAGTGGAAATTATCCAAGGGATCCATGACAATTGCAAGAGGCGAGTTGTGTTGTTCTTTGTACAAGACATATTTGACTGTATGTTTTGGTGAGCTCAATGCAGCGAAAGAAAAAGATTCTCCTAATTTGTGGCATCGAAGATTGGGACACATGAGTGAAAAGGGTTTGAAATATTTAGCAGGTAAATCTCTTATTCCTTTCAATACTACAATTTCTCTTAACACTTGTGATCATTGCTTAGCAGGAAAACAACATAGAGCTTCTTTTGCTAGAAAGTCTACAAGAAAGCAGGCTAAGTTGGAGCTTGTACATTCGGATGTATGTGGTCCTATTGAGGTTGAATCCAATGGTGGCAACAAATATTTTGTCACTTTTATTGACGATGTTACTAGAAAGACATGGATTTACATTTTGAAGACCAAAAGCCAAGTGTTTGAAACTTTTCAGAAGTTTCATGTTATGGTGGAAAGGGAGACAAAAAGCAAGTTGAAGTGCCTTCGTACAGACAATGGTGGAGAGTATACCTCACATGAGTTCAAGAATTATTGTGCGCAATATGGTATTCGACATGTGAAGACAGTTCCAGGCACTCCCCAACACAATGGTGTAGCTGAGAGGATGAATAGAACCATTGTGGAGAAGGTGCGATGCATGTTGAAGATGTCCGATCTACCAAAGTCATTTTGGGCTGAAGCAGTGAATACAGCAGTTTATCTGATCAACCGTTCTCCATCTATTCCATTGGGGCTTGACATTCCAGAGAGAGCATGGAAGGGATGTGATCCTGTATATACACATCTTAGAGTATTTGGATGCAAGGCATACATGCATGTGCCAAAAGACCAAAGATCAAAGCTGGATTCCAAGACTAATCCATGTGTTTTTGTTGGTTATGGTGATGAAGAGTATGGGTTCAGGCTATATGATCCAGAAAAAGGAAAGGTAGTAAGAAGCAGAGATGTAGTGTTCTTTGAGCATGAAAAAGGTGCAGAATTTTTGAGTGCAAGGTATCATACTAGCTCAGATTTTTTTATTGATACTACTGATGTTTCTTTGTCTCCTACTCGTGGTTTTGTTGAACAACCAATACAGGCTGATCTTGATGCAACACATGAAGGTGTTGATGATGCACAGCTTGATGGTGCACATTTTGATAATGTTCATGATGAAGCTCAACCAAATGGAGAAGTGGCTTATGAGCAGGGGGAGCAAATTGCCCCACAAGTGGATGATGCTCAAGTTAGAAGGTCAACCAGAGAACATAAACCATCTACAAGATATCCAAGCACAGATTATATCTTAGTTACAGCTGATGGTGAGCCCGAGAGCTTCCAAGAAGTGTTGTCTAGTCGAGACAAGAATCTTTGGCTTAAGGCTATGAAAGAGGAGATGGATTCTTTGATGAAGAATCAGACTTTTGAGCTAGTGAAACTTCCAAAAGGAAAGAAGCTTTTGAAAAACAAATGGTTTTTCAAGAACAAGAAAGATGGTGAGAAGATAGTAAAGCGCAAAGCTAGATTGGTAGTCAAAGGATGCAATCAGAAAAAAGGCATTGATTTTGATGAGATTTTTTCACCAGTTGTCAAGATGACTTCTATCAGAACCATTTTGGGTTTAGCAGCAAGTTGTGACCTTGAATTGGAACAACTTGATGTAAAAACCGCATTTTTACATGGTGATTTGCAGGAAGAAATCTACATGGAACAACCTGAAGGATTTGAAGAAAAGGGAAAAGAAAAACTTGTTTGCAAGTTGAAGAAGAGTCTTTATGGACTTAAGCAAGCACCAAGGCAGTGGTATCACAAAGTTGATTCATTTATGACAAGCAATGGTTACAAGAGGACTGTTGCAGATCCTTGTGTGTATTTTAGAAAGTTTCCTGGTGATATCTTCATTATTCTTCTTTTATATGTGGATGACATGTTGGTAGTTGGACAAAACTTAGAATTGATTAGCAACTTGAAGAAAGATTTGTCCAAGTCATTTGACATGAAGGACATGAGTCCTGCAAAGCAAATCTTAGGCATGGAGATTGTTCGTGACAGAAAAGCTAGGAAGTTGTGGCTATCTCAAGAAAAATATATTGAACGTGTGCTTGAAAGGTTCAATATGAAGCATGCTAAGCCGGTTTGTACACCACTCGCATCTCATTTTAAGCTAAGTAAGAGGGGTTGTCCAACAACGGAGAAGGAAAAAGAAAGTATGTCTTCTATTCCTTATTCATCTGCAGTTGGTTCATTGATGTATGCTATGGTGTGCACTAGGCCAGATATTGCACATTCTGTTGGTTTGGTGAGTAGACACTTATCCAATCCTGGTAAAGTTCACTGGAATGCAGTAAAGTGGATTTTCAGATATTTGCGTGGTACTTATAGATTTTGCTTATGTTTTGGAGGTAGCAAACATGTTCTTGAGGGGTATACAGATGCAGACATGGCTGGTGACAATGATAGTAGAAAATCTACCTCAGGTTATGTGTTCACATTTACAGGGGGAGCCATTTCTTGGCAATCCAAGTTACAAAAGTGTGTGGCTTTATCTTCAACCGAGGCAGAGTATATAGCAGCTGTGGAAGCAAGTAAAGAGATGCTTTGGTTGAAGAGGTTCCTTCAAGAGTTGGGTTTGCAACAAGAAGAGTATATAGTATTCTGTGACAGTCAGAGTGCTATGGATTTGAGCAAGAATTCCATGTATCATGCACGCACTAAGCATATTGATGTTCGGTATCATTGGTTAAGAAATGTGGTTGAAGAAAATATGCTCAAGTTAAAGAAAATTCATACAAACAAGAATGGTGCAGATATGTTGACTAAAGTGATTCCAGAAAACAAGCTTGATGTTTGTAGCAAACTTGTGGGAGTTTCAAATGATGATTGAAGCATGCACATCTTCCCCAAGCATGCAGACATATTTGACATAATTTTATGCAAACATATTTGGCATAATTGTATGCAGACATATTTGGCATATCTTTTTATGCAGGCCATGCTTAATTTGTGGGAGAGATTTATTGGTTTTGTCTTTTTCCTAGATTTGTTGTGCAAGCATGCCTTTTGTGCAACAATATCTTTTCTTTTAAGAAAAGACATTTGGGAGATTACTCACAATTTTGGTATGCACATTAAAAGAAAAAGGGTTAATATAACCAGATCTGGTCACATAAGGCAGTAGCAGTTTTTGGTCATTTATCATCTTCTTCAAGGTGTTTTGGTCTTCAAGATTGAGCTTCATTCTTGCTCGATACACCGCTGGCCTGAAGTGCACACATAGGGTGTTCTCTTACACATTTTTCATCTCTTATTGTTTTTGGATTCCGGTGATTAGAAGAGAATCTTTTGTAAACATTTTGGGGCTGTTTTTCCCTTTTGGTTTATCAATAAGAGAAGAGGGTAGACTCCTTAAGAGGTCTCGTGGGTTTTACTCTTCACATCGAAGAGGTTTTCCACGTATAAAATCTTGTGTCTTGCTATTTTACTTTCATCGTATCTTTTTTATTTGAATGGTGTGTTGATTGATTGTCTTGTGTGTGATATTGTGGGTGTAGCTTGAAGTAACCCCTAATCGATCCTATCAATCCGAATGGTTCAAGATAGACTATCAATGATGTATAACATGTTCTTTTCTAATTTGATTACTGTGTGCATCTATAAAAATTGATCTTTGCACACTATAACAAACTTGATACTTCAAATACCAGGGGAGGTTAATGACATTGATTTCAAGAAGACTAGACTTTTTTTATCACAGCAGGGCATCAAGTGCAGATCATGCGCAGGTTTAAAGTTGGATTGATTCACTTGATAGCTGCAGCTTTTACTTATTCCTATTCGAATACCTTTTCTTACATATCCAGTGTGTAAATCTTAAATGTAATCGTTTCTCAATGGATTTGCTCATATTTTTCAATAGCCACGTATCTCAACAAAGGGGCCACTGCTTCACTAAAGATAGCAAAGGGAGAAGAATTCAAATTCAAATTCAACTCCAACATTTTTATCAATTAGCATGATCTTTGCAACCATCATGATATTCACACAGCATTATGAAAGCAACGTAAAATATGTCATAAACAATACAGTTTGTTTCTATCTCGGTATATCCCAACCCCACCACTTCAAGATGTAGCACAAATCCATTTTTTGAGTATGTAAATATATACAAAGTGGTTATATAGATGTCTTTTTCAGTGTCGTGTATAAAGCCATACTTACTAGCATGTGTGTAAAAAAATGCAGTTATGCTTTGGCCACAAATGCTAATTAAAAGTTGCATATACACACATAATGCAATGCATAGGATGCCTTTATAATGCAAAGCTGGCTCTCACCATATTGCATTGCATTGCATGTGGTCTCCAAACTGATCCCTGACCAAAAATGCATATCAAATTTTTTTGGACACCCATGTGACCACCATTTCTTCATGCCCCCTCTTCATATCCACTATTTTAATATAATATTCACATTCATTCAATCATATTTTTCACCACACTGTGAATTTTTTTTAAAAATTTATAAAGTTTTTATAACTAACATGATTAGATTACTGAAACCAAGAAGCATCAATCCATGAAATGTCTTGGATCCATCAAACATGCTCTGAAACTATACTTTTTGATCTACTGGCTTCTTTAATTACTGGCTTCTCCACCACTAATTTAATACCTACATTGATATATTATACAGTGTTTATGATTTTTGCATGTGTGATCATGTGCTTTGTATGAATATTTCTTGTGAAGGTAAAACTTTTCACTAAGTTATGATTTAATTTTTTCACAGTGTTGAAACCAAGAAAGAATGATTAGACTTTCTATAGTTGTATCATCAGTTGCTTGCAATTTCACTGAAATCAATATTGATAACAAAGTCAGAAATTTCTTTTTTGTAAGTTGCAGGTACTTTATCCTGAGCATTGTACCTTGATTTTTAATTAGTTTTTATGTTTCTGCATATCAGTGCATATATATAAAAAATTATAAATGCACTGGTACACAGAAACATACACACAGTTTGCTGTGCACTGGTTTTCAGAAGTGCTCCTGGAGTTGTGATAATGGCATGTAATCTTAACCTAACTGCAATTCAGACTCTCACTATTAGCAAAATTTGTATGTGTGCTCACTTTATAAACAGGCTCAACAGTCAATGTTTGCTAGCTTTAGAAACTAACTAAATGTAGCTGGTGCATCGATTTCATGTTTTTTATTGTTTCCTAACATGCTATACATTATATGTGCTTCCTTTCTCTCAAAGTTTTCATGTTTTAATTCCAAAATTAAGCACAAATTAATCTGCATCACTGCATAACTAAATCTCTGTGCTTTTCAGAGCAATTTGCAGCTGATACATGTAAATGCTTCTTGTTATAATATATAAAATATTAGACAAAAATTGATAATTTTGTTGTATATTTATATGAATATTTTAGAGTATGAGTTTGTAATTCATACATTCAAAGAAACTTCAGGTTCCCATACAGATAACAGGCTAAAATAATTATCTAACAACAGCAACAGACCAAGGTGAAGGTACCTTGTGTACGGAAACTAAAACATAAATTAGCTGATAAGAAAAAGAAGACATCAAATGATCAAAAATTGCTACATTAAAAAAACCAATAATAATTAACAATAAGTTCTCCAATTACAAAATTAGAGAACGAAAATGCAGAACACAAATGCTTAGAACTACATAGCTACCCAAACTAAAAAATTAGATTAAAAATTTAAAACCCTCTTAATTGAATCATTGGGACCAAAATAACATGTTCTGGTGCTGCTTCTGCTGTTTCTGCATCTCCTTCTGCCTCCTCAACTCAACCACCTTCCTATGAGAGTTTGAATGCTCAGACACGACAAAGGTTGGGCTGGCAGCGGGACGGTACTCGGGCACCAACCGGCCCGACTTATACCGCACCCCGCATGCATTGCATAGGGTCTTCGGGCCCATCGGGCCCATCCTCCACTGAGGTGTCTTGTCGCTCCCGCAATGCAGGCACCTCCTCCCACTCCCCTCCTGACACGTGGCGATCACGTTCTGCACCTGCTCCTGAATGTCCTCCTGGGTTGGGAGGATCGGGATTCGGGCCGCCCAGCTACCCGGGTTGGCCCGTGACCGTTTGCTTCGGGCCTTCGCAGGCACCGCGCTTGAGGTAGAGCTGTAGTGGGCCGGATCCTGGGACTGGTAATGGTGCTGGTGGTAGTGATGGTGATGATGGCTATCTTTGTTCGAGAAGCAATCCTCCATGAAATTTGATAGCCACTCCAATTCAGCTACTTCCTCTACCTGTACATATACGTCTGAATTGTTTAACATAATCTGAAATGAAATGTCAGTGACGACTACTGATAATTTTGATAATATAATTACTGGTTCGGAGAAGTCTGTTGAGAAGTGCTGTTGGTGAGCGGAAACGGAGCTGCCGGAGCTGGCGTCGGTGGCGATGATTGAAGAACTGGATGAATTGACATGTATTCCCTCAAAAGCAGTGGTGTTGTCTTCGTTGTTATTGTTGTTTGCTTCTTCGTCGTTGAAGTTAAACAAGTCTTCGACGGCGAAGTGGTCTTTGGTGGCTGAGTAGTAGTCGGAGACCTCCATTGAATAGTGATACATTTGAAATTATTGAAGGGATAAGTGAGTGAGAGCGAGAGTGAGAGTGACGGGGGGTTGAATGGGTTTTTGAAAGTAGAGCGTAGGGTGATGAGTAAATAAAGGAAAAGTTGGGCAGTGAGGTGAAAAATGTGGGGTAAGAAATTAAAATGGACGTATCGTTTTTGAGGTTATTGCTTTGGAGTTTTCTTTTGCAGTGTGCAAGAGGGACAGGATATTTTGGATTGTAGGTGGACGATATTGCCCCCGGCCACTCATTGCTTTTCTGAGAATTTACCTACATATATGTCCAGTGATAGAAATTTACTTTGTTTTCTTTAGGTACCTAACACTGGTTTGATTGCCATTTCTAGGTTTGTGTCTATTAGAATGTCTTGTCTTCTTTTCTTTCAGTTACTTCTTCTTCTTTTATGGCATATATTCCCAAAATTGAAGAATATGATATATGAAATAAAAGGTCATAGCCATAATAGAGCTTTTGATCTCTCTCTTCAACAGTGAAGTCAAATTTTTTTTTCTCATTTAATATCTCAATGGTTAAAATTTTCTCTTTGTCTGTTGTTGCTATAAAATATAGCGAAAAACCTTCTAAAAACTTTCAATCAAAAATGTCAAAATATTATCACTTCTGCTGCTATTTCAATAATAAAAAAAGACGATTAAATCAACTTCATGTTACAGTCAAGTATATTTATTTATTATTATTGTTCAATGTAACATTTACGAATATTCTAGATATGATAAACTATCATAGCCCATTGTATCCTAACACGAGAGTAATGAAATATTTATACTTTCATTCTTCGTTTCAGATTGATTCTAACACATAAGGTTGAATGAATTAAAAATATTTACATATTAGGTTTATATTGCCACATTGCTTGTTTATGCATTACCAATCATGTTTACTTCAAGATCATCTCTTACGTTTGAGGAGGATTTCTGATGTAATTTTTATGATTCGATATTACTAAATGTTTAAGCAATCTTAGTATTAGGTGTGATCCATATTAGGAAATGGTGTGATGCATGAATTAAATGGAAACAAAGTTTCACATCGCAAGATACTTAACAATCGTGGTATGTATACTTAATTGGTGACACGTGACAATGAAGCTTCAATTTGTTACAAGATGTGTTGTTGTAAAGACATGCTTCCTTTGTAACAACCCGAATTTTAACAACGTGTTAAGACAAGAATCAAGGCAGAATTAAATTATAAAATCTGAATCAGGATAAACGGGTTGCGCCATTGCGTTCGTCTCGGAAAAATACGCGAAAAAGAGTCCGAAATTTCGTAAATCGGAGTCCGTATGACCGAGATATGGCCTCGCGAAGTTTCACGAAAATTCAAATCCGAAAACAGATTCGAATTCAGCCCAAAAAGAGAAGGCGGGAGAATTCCCGCCAAACACACAGGGTGTCGACACCCGTGTCGACACCCGTGTCGACATGGGTGTCGACCCCCCTCCAGGGGGTAGACATGGGTGTCGACCCCTGGGTCGACCCCCCCCCCTGGTCGAACCAGCGACATGGTGCACCTGCTTCTGGTTTTGGCTCGGTTTTGGAGGCTTGTGACGGATTTTGACGATTCAGATCTATCCTAGGGTTTATCCTATGGCCTGAACTACTCCTAATCTCTATAAAAAGACCCCTAAGCCTACCCTAAACCCTTACAAATCACTCATGCCACGAAGTGCCGCCAAAATCAATCTTGATCATGGCTTCCATCTCCAACTCTAAGGCTTATGCATTCAAATCGAGTTCAAACCAAAAGGTGCAAGCCTCCTACATCAAATCGAGGGTAGATCAACGTTGCTATGCAAGTTTCATGACAATTCTTCAACAAAGGAGCCACCTTTCTTCGTCAAGACGATGCATGATCCTTCCCTAAGCCTCGCTAGGTAAGTTCTAGCTACTTGTAGATTCTAACGGTGGTTCTAATGTGACATGGAATAAAATGCGATGAAACATAAGTATGCTAGCTTATGTGAACCTAACTTTGCCCCTTTTCTATGATCTATGACCTTGGCTAAGTTTTAGCGACTTAATCATGTCACTCATGTTATGTTTAACCTAGTTTATCTTGCAAGTTTGAATCTTTATCTATGGAATGTTAGCATGAACCTTTGGGAACCATTTAACTTGTGAAACATTGGCAAAGATTTGACTTTGGGGCTTATGCATGTAAATGAACCCAAACCCCTTATGTTATCATGCATGTTTGTGGCCAAATTCCCTTATGATAATATGCATGTTTGTGGCCAAATTCCAAATTCCCTTATGATAATATGCATGTTTGTGGCCAAATTCCCTTATGATAATATGCATGTTTGTGGCAAAATTCCCTTATGATACTATGCACGTTTGTGGCCAAAAACCCCTTATGATGCTATGCATATTTTGAGGCCAAACCCCCTTATGATACCATGCATGTTGGTGGCCAATCCCTTTTTGACATCGTTCATGTTTTGAGGCAAATATGTAGCATAGTATCCTTACTATGTTGACTCGCTTTTACTTGAGTTGGAAACACGATTTGGGGTAGGTTAGACGTGCGTGATTATGACATGATAATTTGACATGGGATTTCATGAAAATATGACACTCATGATACACCTAAATGAGGACATGACATGTGGGGTAAACATGGGACTTGAAACTAGACATGTATGGGTTGTAAGTGTAGTAAGACACTAGACCAAACATGGAAGTGGCCAACTCGAGGTTGGGTTGAGTTTGTAGCATAAATCTACCCGGACCCGCCCGGCTTAACTAGTGGCTACAAACAATAGGACCCAATGTGAGTAGTTGGTCATATAGCACTTAAAACCCGAGGTTAGACTAGGTTGTGGTGTAAATCTACCCGGACCCGCCCGACTTAACTAGTAACCACAACAAAGTCTAATGTGAGATGTTGGGGTGCATTAATCTAATTAATGCTACATGAAAAGGTTAAGTAATTTTGACTAATGACACTTAATCGATATGACATGAATGGGTAGGTTAAGTGGAACCGGACTTGATTTCTTAATGACACTTAACCAAACAAGACAATTAGGGGATGGGGTTAAGTAATTTACACTTAACTAATCTGACTTGGTAATTATATGGGGTTAAGTAACTTAGACTTAACTAATCTAAACACGGTAATTAGATGGGGTTAAGTAACCTACACTTAACTAATCTGAACACGGTAATTAGATGGGGTTAAGTAACCTACACTCAACTAATCTAAACACAGTAATTCGGTGGGGTTAAGTTAAACCCTTAACTAATCTAAACTTGGTAATTCATTGAGGTTGAGTAACTTATACTTAACCAATTATACATGATGATTTGATGGGGTTAAGCAACCATACTTAACCAATCTAATATGAGAGCTTGATAGGGTTAAGTCACGAGACCGTTTAAATATACTTAACCATTATAATACGATTAGTGGATGGGGTTAAGTTAACCTATACTTAACCAATCCGACTCGATAATCCGATGAGGTTAAGATAATATATGCTTAACCAATCTAACACGATAATCTGATAGGGTTAAGACAAACAAATACTTAACCAATTTGACTTGATAATTGAATAGGGTTAAGTCATGAGCTTCTTGGTATACTTAACCAACTCGTAGGGCTAGGTCTTGGACTTGAGTACTTAGCCAAATCTTGACATGATTCGTAGGCAGGTTAAGTCATGAACGTAAATGGAAATACTTAACCCATTAGACAAAACCCTAGTTCAGGGGACTAGGTGGAAAGCCGGGATTAACAAGGATAACGGGAAAAGAAGCTAAGTGGTAAACCTTAGTTAAGGATAACTAAGTAATAATTCTTAGCCAAGGACATGGGACTAGTTCATAATTAGATGAGTAACCTGATACGGTAGGTCATCGCTTAGTATACGAGGAGGAGAAACTTATTTGACTTGGATAAAAAGCTCCAACGAACCGGGTGACGAAGCGGTAGCTTCGGGGGACGTGAGGGTACTCTTGGTATCCCTCTGTGAGGTGGCAGATGGTCCATGAAACCTGTAACACCCCACACCCGCTAAGGTCACTCACTAAGGGAATGCCTTAACTTTGGTGGAGTATTTTAAGTGAATATAGAACAGAAAAATTACAACAAGACAGATATAAATAATACTTGAAATCTAAAACATCATTTCATTGCAGCGGAAGATAAACATGTTTGGTTACATATCAAAACCAACTAAAACAAGAGTCAAGTACTAAATATCCATCCTGGTAAAACATAAGTACATAATCCCACTACATAACTAATAGCCATAATAGAAAAGATAAGCTGGGCTTTACATCACGGTCCAAGCTCCAAAAGATAGATAAAGCAATCTGATCAAAGCCCACTAGTGCTAGGCCCACTCTGAGAACCTGAGGGTTGGGAAAAAGATAAAAACAACGGGGTCAGACATAAGTCTGAGTGAGCCCTATAACTTTAATAATACAATCATTAAAGTAATTAGGGTATGATATAAACTTGGTACGGTGATGACTGGGGATAAATGACTACACTAAGCAGCCAACTAGACATAGGATGAACTAAGATAACGGTAAAGACGCATCTACCCACCCAAGGGTAATCACTACACTGCACCACACCAGTCATTCCTATTTAAAGGTTGATGCCACCCAAGGACTTAGAAAATATAACTAGTAGTTTCATGTACCCCTAGCTGACCACATAGGTGCCGTCTGCCCCTATCTCCACTAGGTGTACCCACTACTCCCCAAGCGATCGATTCCCTAACGTAGATACCCGTGCTAGCCCCATAGTGGGGTGTATCACTCCCCAAAGTGGCAACCCGATACAACCAACGGTGCACGGCTTATACCTACACGATGCAACAACGTCTTACCTACCAGCCAGGGTCCACACACGCATATGAAACCCGTTGGACTTGTGTTGCCACCGCTAACCCGTTTTGGCCTCTTATAGTCAAGCCCAGTACGCGTGTCCCGTCCTCGACATGGGTCGAGCCCAATAAGATACATATGGGTTACTGGTTGAAATGGGCCCCCACAAGCTACCCACCTAAGCTTGTCCCTTTTTCTAGTGCATCCCACTTAACCCTTTAATTATGTTTAAATACATGTTTCCACTTGGTTAAGTATTCTAATCGTATTTTCTATTGCCACCCAAGGCAACCCACTAGATTTCCACATGCCACCCAAGGCACTTACTTGATTTCCACATGCCCCCAAGGCACCCACTTAACCCCTCATGCCCCACTACATGCTTATCTGGTTAAGTGTTTCTTAATTGATTAAGAACGTAACCTTTGTAAAGACCTCTCACATTAGACTGTCTTTTATGGCAGCTGGATTTGTCGGTCGGTTCCGGGCAGCCTTACGCCATAACAGAGTCTAACCTCGTGTCTTTACACTTGTCACGTATTTAGTTTATGCCTAAGACCTCTCACATTGGGCCAATCATTTGTAGCCGCTGGATTTGCCGGTCGGGTCCGGGCAGTCTTATGCTACAAAAGGGTCCAACCTCGTGTCTTAGTCGATTAATTACACCTAATTAATCACCCCCATATTTTGAATTAATTTTCCCTAATTAATTCCAATTTAATGATGTACATAATTGACTCAATTTTGTCCATCCACTTATGGTATGCAACATCATACCAATTTCATCACAATTTTGTTAACATGAATATTAACCCCATCGTTTCCCACGTAATACGCTAACATGACATACTTAAAAGGGAAGATTCATCACAAATACAATGGGTTCAACTTAGCATAACATTAGCATCAACATGGGTTTTAAAGGTGTCAACTTGCATATATGACCATAGCATCAAACCCAACTAGCATAAATAATCAACCCAACTTGCATGAATCACATATGTCATAAAGAGGGTAACTTGCATAAGTTACTTATGTCATACAAAGGGGTAAACTTGCATATATATGTGTGACATATAAAGGGGTTAACTTGCATATGTATGCATCTCATACAAAGGTGTAAACTTGCACATGTTACTTGCATATAATCAAACACCAAACTTGCATAACATGTCATATATGAACTTGCATATAATCAAACACCAAACTTGCATAACATGTCATATATGAACTTGCATATAATCAAACACCAAACTTGCATAACATGTCATATATGAACTTGCATATAATCAAACACCAAACATGCATAACATGGTGTCATAATGGATCAATGTTTATCATAGTGGTTTGCATAACTAGCATCATGAACACATAGCATAAAACTTGCATAACTAGCATCATGAACATATAGCATAAAACTTGCATAACTTGCATAACATCATGAACACATAGCATATGACTTGCATAACTTGCATAACATCATGAACACATAGCATATGACTTGCATAACTTGCATAACATCATGAACACATAGCATATGATAACATAACTTGCATTGATCCACAAACATAACCATAACCTCATTATATCCTATCATAATTAGTTTAGCAATTGCTTGCTAAAGGCATAGAAACTCACAACTTGTTGATTAGCACTCCTATGAAGAAGATTAAGTTGCTAGAGTTGATTAGAAGTTGATTTGAGAAGCTATCTTCTTCTACAATTTGATGGAGGCTCCTTGAAGTTGCATTTTGACAGCATAACGACGTTGTATCTATTTTTAGTATGAATTAGGGTAGTCTTAGGGTGTATTTATAGAATTAGGATGTAGTTTAGGCCCTTAGATTAACCCTAATTTAGTTTAGAGCCCTCAAATTTCGTCACAAGCCACCAAAACACAGCCCAAAGCTCAAATCAGTGCACCCAGGCCAAACTGATCGACAGGGGGGGTCGACCCCTGGGTCGACACATGGGTCGACCCCTTGGGGGGGGGGGGGGGTCGACACCCATGTAGACCCTAGTATCGACACCCTCTGTCTGGCAGGAATTTTCCCGCCTCTTCTGAAATTTGAAATTTGAATATTTTAAATCTGTTTTGAATTTTTTGAAACTTCGGATGGCCATAACTTCTTCAAACGAAGTCCAAATCACGCAAACTCGGACTCTATCTCAACCAGAATTCTGAGACGAACACAATGGCGCAACCCATTTCCCTTAATTCTCACGTCTGAGATTAATTATTCTTTAATTACTAAACATTAATATTAAGTGAAATTCGGGGTGTTACATTCTCCCCTACTTAAAGGATTTCGTCCCCGAAATCTCCAAGTCAAGAAGAACGTATCCTACCAACCAAACAACCATCTACTCAAACCATCAACCACTGGCATCCATTGTCCTTAAAGTTTCTAATGTTGTATGAACATATGCAAAAAGTGTATGTATATGTTTCCTGTCTAATGCAAAATTAGGCGGTCTACTGATTCAGTCGACCTCCTTAATGCAAACCATGATAGTGCCATGCATCCAATATGTATGCGAAAGAATCCTATTGACACATACTATTACTACATGTGTGCACAACCATACACCAAAATGCATCATCCATATGACAACACAACCATTATACATCCATTAATATAGCTACCTACACACAATTATATGCAATATGCAATATGAAGTGACTGAGCCGATCTAGTCTAAAGTGTGTGTGTATGCATCCACGAGCAACCACTAGCGAACACTTGCATCCACACGCATCCATCAATCATAACATGCCTCAAACACATGTTTCAACCATAGGTTTACCCTATCTAAAGGTCAAAGGTACTAATGAGAGGACATACTAAAGATAAGATAAGTACTAGACAAACGATAAAGGAGAAGTTAAAAGACATACCCTCAAAAAGGAATGGGTACAATGAACGCATCTTCGCTTCTGTCTCCCAAGTAGCATTGCTTTCATCCTCTCCCCATTGCACTTTGACTAGTCGAACCTCTCTGTTTCTCAACTTCCTAATCTCTGACCCAAGGATGCGGGTAGGAGCTCGTCGAATAGTCGCATCACGCTCTACCTCCACTACTTTAAGCAAGCTCAGCTTTACCACCTCTGCGGTCTCATGTAGGCACTTCCTCAAATGTAACACATGGAATACGTCATGTACCCCACTAAGTCTCTCGGGTAAATCCACTCTATATGCCATCCGTACAATCCTTTCCTTAATAGGAAACGGTCCTACAAATCTTGGTGCTAACTTCCCAACGGACCCAAAGCGAACAACATTCCGTAATGGAGATACTTTAATAAAGACCATGTCCCCAACATCAAACTCCAGATCCATCCTCCTCTTATCCGCGTAAGATTTCTGCCTATCTTGCGCTGCTTTCATCCTTCTTCGAATCAAATCAATCTTTTCTGAAGTCTCTCTAACCATATCAGGCCCAAGCAAGATCTTATCCGTAGATTCCCACCAACATGTAGGTGATCGACAAGGCCTTCCACAAAGAGCTTCGAAAGGAGCCATACCAATACTAAACTGAAAGCTGTTATTATACGCGAACTCCACCAATGGAAGATGCTCTTCCCATGTACCTCCAAAATCTAAGATACATAGCCTCAAAAGGTCTTCACGATTCACCCTCTCGGTCTGGCCGTCCGTCTGAGGATGATATGCGGTGCTCAAACACAACTGAGTCCCTACTGCCTCTTGCAAACTCTTCCAAAACTCGCTAGTGAAGATAGGATCTCGATCACTCGCTATGCTAGAAAGTACCCCATGCAATCGAACTATTTCTCGAAGGTAAACTGAAGCTAGCCATGGAGCAGTCCTCTTGCTCTTCACGGGTATGAAATGGGCGCTCTTAGTAAGTCTGTCTACCACAACCCAAATTCCCGTATTACCTTCCTCGATCTCGGTAACCCATCAATAAAATCCGTCGAGACGCTATCCCACTTCCATTGCGGAACTTCCAATGGGTGAAGCAACCCACCAGGTTTCTTTTGCTCCGCTTTCACTTGTTGGCACACCAAGCATCTAGCGACATACTCGGCCACATCTTTCTTCATACCGGCCCAAAAGAAAACTCGCTTCATGTCTTGGCACATCTTGTCCCCACCGGGATGAATGGTCATCTTCGAACGATGTGCATCATCAAGTATAGCCTTCCTCAAACCCTCGTCTTGCGGTACACAAAGTCTATCGTCTCTACGCAACCACCCCCTATCGTCTAGGCTGTACCTACTCAAATGGCTGGAAGACTCCCCCCTTATGAGCTTCTCTACTAACTCAACCAACTGTGGGTCATCCCGCTGTGCCTCGCCAATCTGTCCCAAAAGAGATGGTCTGACCTCTAAGGATGCTAGCAAACCGGGTATAAAGTCAACGGAAGGTCTGAAATCAAACATCGAGATAAATTCCAAGCTTCGTCGTTCCACGAACAATGGACTCAAGGACAACATTTTTCTGCTTAAGGCGTCTGCCACCACGTTACCCTTGCCAGGGGTATACGCTATCTCGAAATCATAGGATGCTAAGAACTCCATCCACCTTTGCTGTCTCAAGTTCAAATCCTTCTGGGAAAACAAGTACTTCAATGATTTGTGGTCAGTGAACAATTCGAACCTCTCTCCAAGAAGATAATGGCGCCAAGTCTTAAGCGCAAAAACAATAGCGGCCAACTCTAAATCATGGGTAGGGTAATTTTTCTCATGCTTTCTTAACTGCCTTCCCCCATAGGCTATTACCCTCCCCTCTTGCATTAAGACTGCGCCTAGTCCTGTCCCACAAGCATCGGTATAAACAACAAATGGCTTACTCCCATCTGGCAACACTAAGACTGGAGCTGTGGTTAAAGCTCTCTTTAACCGTTGGAACGCATCATCACAATCTACGTCCCATGCGAAGACTAGATTCTTCTTTGTCAAGCGAGTTAATGGGGCTGATATCTTCGCGAAGTCCTTGATAAACTTCCTATAGTAGCCAGCCAACCCCAAGAAACTCCTCACCTCGGTAGCACTCTTCGGAACCTTCCAATCTTGGATGGATACTACCTTCGCGGGATCCACAGCTATCCCTTCTTTGGAGACCACGTGCCCCAAAAACCGCACTTCCTTCCTCCAAAAGTGACATTTAGAGAATTTAGCCTTATGGCTATGCGCTCGAAGAGTCTCCAACACTTCCCTAAGATGTAGGGCATGCTCTTCTTCACTCTTAGAAAAGACAAAGATATCATCCACAAAGACCACCACGAACTTATTAAGGTACTCCCTGAACACCCTACTCATCAAATCAACAAAGTATGCCGGGGCGTTCGTCAAACCAAATGGCATCACAAGCCACTCATAGTGTAACAGCCCGCATTTTACGTATTGGAAGATCGTAAAATATTTTTATTTTATTCCCTGAGGGTTGGATCATTCTCATCTTTTGATATGTTGCTTAAGGGGATGTGTGACATGTCCATAATTTTTACCGATTTTGTTTGTGACCATTTTGCCCCTGTCAGTCTTGTACTGGGCATAACTTTTGACTTAGGTCGAATCAGAGGGTGAGACCTATGCCATTGGAAAGGAATTGATGATTCCCTTTCCGTAGAGTGGTTACATTAAGGATTTGGTTCAACGGTTTGGGAGAAATCGTTGTTTTAAGGTTTTTCAGTTGGTTGTTCAGGTTTTGGAAGGCTAATGGGCTGATTTGGAGAAGGCCCATTAGAGGGTGGGTGGAGACTATAAATAGGGGGTAAGGGGTATGGAGAAAGGTTGGCATTTTCCATTCTCTTATGGGGAGGCTTTGATCTCCTTCTTTCTCTAACATCTTTCCACCATTAAAATTCCAAAATCCAAGGAGGGAAATCGAAGATCTACACCATAAGAGGCTAGATCTACATCGTCTCAAGGGAGAATTCATCAGATTGAAGAGTTTGATTCGAAGTGTTCGCTGTCCGGATTGCGTTTTCATTGCTTTTGCTTAGATTTGGATAATTGGTGAGTGATTTACATCTCTCATTCGGATGCATGCAAGTATATGGGTCTTATGTTGTTAATTTCATCATTTCCATGTTATTTTTCTTAGATCCACACCATGCTAAGTCCATTTTATATATGAATCACCTTAGGATCTGATCTAGATAATTTAAATGGTTAATTTTATGATTTTTCTCAAGATTATGCAAGTTAGATCCGTTTTTATGTTCATATGATTCACTTATCATGTTTTGGGAAATTTATGTGTTTTGATGGAAATTGTTAGATTGATAATATTGTTGGTTGCATAACATGTTTGTGATTGCGTTTGGATGAATCGGATAAGCTGGTTTCGTCGGTTTCGTCGTTTGGCGAAGTTTTGGTCAAAATCGGAGTCGAATGGGAGATGTGCAGGTTTCTGGTCGTCCTGGAGTTGGTCGGGTCGGTCTGGAATGAGGTGGTCGGTCATAGTATGGCCTGGGAAGCAAGTCAGGGAGCTGGTCGGTTTAAGCTGGTCGGTCCAGAAGGAGCAGAAGTGTTTCTGGTCGGTTTCAGATGGTGACATTCTGGTCGGTTTCAGATGGTGGCATTCTGGTCGGTTTCAGATGGTGGCATTCTGGTTGGTTCTTACTGGAAGCAAATCCTAGTCGCTCTGAAGGAGCTGGTCGGTCTTGACGGGGTCGATCCAAAGCTGGTCGGTCCCAAGGAGGTCGAGTCGATCCAAAGCTGCAAGGAGGTCGAGTCGATCCAAAGCTGCATGGAGGCGGGTCGTTCTGGAGCAAGGCTGGTCGGTTTTTTGGCGGGTCGTTCTGGAGCAAGGCTGGTCGGTTTTTGGCTGGTCATTCTGGAGCAAGGTTCTGGTCGGTTTTGGCAGGGTCGTTTTCTGAAAAAGTACGTTTTCGGGTACGACTCGGGTACGAACCAAAAAGGTCTGAAAAAAATATTTTTCGGGGGCAACCCCCCCGAACCTTAGCCGCAGCGCAGTGATGTGTTTTGGTTCGGTGATGGCGTGACTTCGAGGTGATTCAAGTAGGAAGACTCGAAGTGATGAATGTGTTCGTTGATCAAGGTGGAACAATGAATGCGGAGACAACTAAAAGGTCGTGAGTTGGTGGATAATGGCTACTCGAGAAGGTTGCTTGAGCTATGAAACATCGTCAAGGTTGGACGATTAGAGATGCGAAGGCCGAGAAGTCATCGTTGTCGTAAGTTCTAGCAGGCTCAAAGCAGGGGTACGATGGGTATCATTGAAAGGCCCAAAAGACCGGTTGTTGGTCGAGTACCCTGGGTCTTTCTGGTTGGGAAAAGGCCTAGTGTCAAGGTTGGACATTGCCAAGGTTGGGCATATGGAGTTCATGCTAGAACTGGGGTTATCATTAGCCCTTAACATATGGCAAGGTTGGCCGTCATACGATAATGATGATTTCGAAGCAGGATTGGCGGTGATAGCCAGAGTCGGTTATGGATGATTGTTTGTTCTGTTTGTACTATCTCACATAGATTATCCAAAGTCGAGGGAGATGTTCTTTGAGTGCTTAAGTGATATTGGTTTAGGCCTCTGGCGAGGGTACTTGAGGAATGTTAAACTCGATTAGGGTTGTCTGTGTGAGACTTGTATAATCTGGATGTTATGTGTGTTCTCTATGATTGAATGGGTGTTCTGGTTTCTATGGATGAATGGTTGAAATGCTTGGTGTAAAGGCTATCACTGTCCGATGTGGGGAAGATAAGGTTGAGTTCTTCTCTGGTGATGTGGGTAGATAAGTTGTTCATTTACCCATTCTCATATGCTTTCTTGTTGATGTTTGTTAGCTGTATTATCGCTCACTAAGACTATTGTCTTACTCAAGGTTTTATGTCTCCTCTTATTACCTTGGGCTGTTCATCCGGTTGTGGATGGGCAGACTAAGTAGCAGGTTACAGGTAATGGAGCTTAGTGATACGAGGAAGCTGAGCGATGACGAGCAGGAGGCTAGCGTACCAGTTTTATTCTATCTAGTATTTCTGTTTCCGCTGTTTGAGTTGCTTGAGAGTTGTAGTGAGGCCTTATGTACAAACTTGGATATCAGTTGGATAATCTTTCTGGATGTTGAAAGAGTTTCAAAAGTTTGCTATATGATACCTCATTACTATCACTTGTTGTATATGTTCTATTATATTTTATCCTTGCGCTGTGAGTTCTACGACAGGTTTCGATGTGTTCACTTACTATGATGATCGTCCATAGCAGCCTGGCACGCCTTTCAGTGCATTATTCCTCTTGTTTAGTATGGGGGTTATGGGCGGTCGTCACATTTGGTATCAGAGCTCTGGTCAACGATTTTGGCCAAAGTTCGAAGACGTAATTACGTATGAGAGACGTATTTGTAGATTTCAGTTGGATGTTTACTATATATATTAGTATATATAGTAGTAGCGGTTATATCTCTTTAGCAGTTTTC
This sequence comes from Allium sativum, assembly GCA_030737875.1. NCBI lineage: Eukaryota > Viridiplantae > Streptophyta > Magnoliopsida > Asparagales > Amaryllidaceae > Allium > Allium sativum. The sequence continues at coordinate 424,949,641 of CM060923.1, read as the reverse complement.
TTGTAAGTGGCTAATTATTCTAAATTGCAGATTTAGAATGAGTAGACGACCATCAAGACACGCTGCTAGGGGAGCTAATACTGAAGGGGGAAATGGTGGTGAACCAGATTACCCGGCCATGTTTGAAGCCATGGCAGAAGCAATTATGCGAAGGGTACCCGCTCCAGTGGCGGCTACGGTAGATGTAGGTGTGCGAGTTCCTAGGGTAGATTTTGCAAAGATGTGCAAGGACTTTACATCTCTAGGAGGGAAACCATTCAAGGGAACTGAGCCAGTTGAAGAGGTTCAGAGGTGGATGGATTCATGTGTTCGAATCTTTGGAGACTTGGGTATTGAGGATGCAATGTAGAGAAAGCTTGCATCAAGGCAGCTGCAGAGCAGGGCCATGGAATGGTGGAATTCTGTTATACTCGAGACTCCAGAAGAGGAGATTTCATGGGATCAATTCCAAGCTAAGTTTGAAGCAAAGTTTATCTCCACTGCTCAAAAGCCCGTTCTCTTCAAGAAGTTCGTAGAGTTGAAGCAGAATGGCAGATCAGTTCTTGACTACATTTCTGATTTTGAGGCTTTGTCTAGATATGCTCGTTCATACATTGATACACCCTATCAGAAGAACGAGAAGTTTGTCTTGGGTTTGGATGCTCATATTGGAAAGCCGCTTGTGGACCACCTTGATGATTCATTTGAAAAGATTGTGGAAAAGGCTATTCGTCATGAGAGCTTGTTTCCCAAGGAAGCAAATGTTGTTGCTGCAACCAAGGAGGTTCAGAAACCACAGCAGGGTGGTAATAATAAAAAGAGGAAGCAGCAACAACAGAAAGGAAAGGATGGCCAAAAGAAACCCAAGAGTGAGGTGCTTTGCTTTAACTGCCAACAGAAGGGTCATTATTCAAATGAGTGCAAGAATCCCAAAGCTGAGAAGAAGTGTTTCAAGTGTGGAAAGCCTGGGCATGAGAAGAAAGATTGTCCAGAATCAGCTAAGGGCAAGCAGATTGTGAAGGCATATGCTTTGGAAGCCATGCCATCTTCTTCAAGAGCTCCTACTGCAGAGGAGAAGGGAAAGGGTGTTGTGGTGCAAGGTACTTTTTCCGTTAACGGTGTTTCAGTTCGAGTGTTGTTTGATACTGGAGCATCATATTCATTCATCTGCAATGAGCTTGTGTGTCGCTTGGGTTTGGAACCCGAGATTTGTGATAGACCATTGATCGTGACTAATCCAGTTGGGGGTTCATCTAGTTTGTGCATGATTTGCCGTGTTCTAGTATTATCGAGTCATGGTTGCTCTTTTATGTGTGATTGCTTTGTTCTTAACTTCGCTGGGTATGGGATCATCTTGGGCATGGATTGGCTCAAGAAGTATGCGGCAAGGGTGAATTGCGAGAAGCTAGAGGTGAGGGTCGGGGATGTGGAAGGGCGAAAGGTGTTGATTAGATGTAAGCGCGAAGACGGGGTCTTCGTGAGTTATCTATATTCGCTTGGGATTCCACAGGAAGACCTGTCATCAGTGCTGATCGCTAATGAGTATGTTGATGTCTTTGACGAGGTCAAAGGGTTGCCGCCGCATCGTGAGATCGAGTTTAGGATCGATTTGGTCGAAGGTGCTAGACCAATTGTTATGCCCCTTAGGCGGATGGCGCCTAGAGAACAGCGAGAGTTAGAGGTGCAAGTTCGTGACCTTTTGGGAAAAGGTTTCATTCGGAGGAGTGTTTCCGAGTGGGGTGCACCAGTCGTGTTTGCAACTAAAGCAGATGGCTCGTTAAGGTTGTGTGTGGACTATCGTGAGCTGAACAAGGTGACTAAGAAGAACAAGTATCCATTGCCAAGGGTTGATGACTTGTTCGATCAGCTTCACGAAGCCAAAGTGTTTTCTCAGATGGATTTGGCAACGGGGTTACACCAGTTGAGAGTGGCTAAGGATAGTGTGCCAAAGACTGCTTTTAGAACACCGTCCGGGTTTTTCGAGTGGTTGGTGATGCCATTCGGGTTGACTAACGCACCAGCGTATTTTGTGGATCTTATGAATAGAGTGTTCAGAGATCAGTTGAATAAGTTCGTGCTTGTGTTCATGGATGATATACTGGTTTACTCCAGAAATGTGGAAGAACATAAGACGCACTTGAGAGTTGTGTTAGAGATCTTGCGAAAGCATCAGCTTAAAGCTAAGTTCTCAAAGTGTCACTTCTGGAAGGATGAAGTGAGGTTCTTAGGTCATGTTGTTTCTGGAAAAGGTATAGCGGTTGACCCCGCTAAAGTCGCAGTAATCCAGGACTAGGATAGACCTAAGAATGCAACGGATGTTCGGAGTTTCCTTGGATTGGCTGGTTATTACCAAAGGTTTATCAAGGATTTCTCTAAGATGGCTGCACCATTAACAGGATTGACGAAGAAGAACCAAGTGTTCGCATGGGATGCGAAGTGTGAACAAGCGTTCGAAATCTTGAAGGAGAGATTGACGAGTGCACCTGTGTTGACCATTCCAAGGGGGAATGAAGAGATGGTGGTATATACTGATGCATGTGGTACCGGACTTGGAGCAGTGCTAATGCAGAAGGATAAAGTAGTTGCTTACGCAAGTCGACAGCTAAAGCCACATGAGAGAAACTATCCAACTCATGATTTGGAGTTGGCAGCGATTGTGTTTGCTCTAAAGATGTGGAGACATTACCTGTTGGGAGTACGATTCGAGTTGTTTACGGATCACAAGTCGTTGAAGTATCTTTTCTCCCAAAACGATTTGAATCTTCGGCAGCAACGATGGTTAGAGTTTCTGGCATCGTATGATTTTGGGATAGCCTATACTCCTGGCAAAGGCAATGCAGTTGCAGATGCATTGAGTCGAAGACACGCAAGTTTGGGAGTGATGTTTTCGGAATGGAAGGGCCTCGAGTATTTGGCAAGGTTCGATTTCAGGCCAAGGTGTGAGTTGGAACCTGAAATATTGGCAAGCTTGTCGATAAGGCCTACTCTTATCGAAAGGATTGGCGAGGGCCAAAAGAAAGATGCGAAGCTTGTCGAGTCCATTCAGAAACTGAAACCAGAGGATAAGGAGTTCGAGGTCGACCGAGAAGGCTGGCTTCGAAAGCAAGGACGATTAGTTGTTCCTGATGACGACGGATTGAGGGATGAGGTTCTGAGAGAATGTCATCACTCGAAGCTAACGATTCATCCCGGTGGTAATAAAATGTATCAGGACATGAAGCGAGTCTACTACTGGGAAGGGATGAAAAGAGATATTGGAAAATTCATTTCCAAGTGTATGAACTGTCAGTTAGTGAAAGATGAACAGAAGAAGCCGAGTGGTTTACTTCGGCCATTAGAGGTTCCTACGTGGAAGTGGGAGCAGATATCGATGGATTTTATCGATGGACTACCTAGAACTAGGGCGGGGAATGAAGGGATTTGGGTCATTGTGGATCGTTTGACCAAAAGTGCGAGATTTATTCCTGTCAAGACGACTAGGACAGCGTCAAATTTGGCTGAGCTTTATGTGAAATGGATAGTTCGATTCCATGGTGTCCCAAAGAGTATAGTAAGTGACCGGGATCCATTGTTCACGAGTGGATTTTGGAAAAGTTTGCAAGAAGCTTTGGGAACCGAATTGTGCTTAAGTACGGCATATCATCCCCAAACTGATGGTCAGACCGAGAGAGTCAACCGAGTTTTAGAAGATCTCCTGAGGGATTGTGTGTTAGACTTCGGAGGATCATGGGAGGACCATCTACATCTAGTTGAATTTTCATATAATAATAGCTACCAGTCGAGTATTGGGATGGCACCATACGAGGTGTTGTATGGAAGGCCGTGCAATTCTCCAGCTTGTTGGTTAGAAACTGGAGATAAGTTGGTACTTGGGCCTGAAATGATTAGAGAAACCTCGGATTGTATCGAGATTGTTCGACAACGAATGAAGGCGGTCCAAGATCGTCAGAAAAGTTACGCCGATAAGCGTCGTAAGGATTTGGAATTCGACGAAGGCGATATGGTTTTCGTGAAGATTTCACCGTTGAAACATATGGTTCGATTCGGAAGTAAAGGGAAGTTGGCTCCTAGGTTTGTTGGACCGTTTCCGATAGTCGAGCGAATAGGAAAGCTCACATATAGATTAGAGTTACCCGAGAAGATGTCGAGTGTGCATAATGTTTTCCATGTGTCATTTCTACGAAAGTTTGTGCACAACTCGAATGTGGTGGTATCTCCAGAACAATATGAAGACTTGGAAGTAGAGACCGCAGTTGCGAAACCTCGTAAGCCACTTCGTGTTGTGGGGAATGACACGAAACAGCTTAGGAGGAAGAAGGTTAAGATAGTCAAGGTACAATGGAGTGAAGATGGTGACGATTGTACATGGGAGACGGAAGAGAGCATGAGGGCGACTCATCCAGAACTCTTCGTCGGTAGGACCCTTTGATTGTATCATCGTTATATCGTTGTATCTTGTTATTGTTTAATAGAATTCCGCGTGCTAGGATAAGGCTATGGATGCATGGTTTGATGGTTGTTAGTTTGGATGATAGAATTGGCTTCTCATGGATGATAGGCATGCAGAATTGTTGTGGTTGCTTGTGTTTGCTTGGAATTTCGGGGGCGAAATTCTTAAGGGAGGGAGAATGTAACAGCCCGCATTTTACGTATCGGAAGATCGTAAAATATTTTTATTTTATTCCCTCAGGGTTGGATCATTCTCATCTTTTGATATGTTGCTTATGGGGATGTGTGACATGTCCATAATTTTTACCGATTTTGTTTGTGACCATTTTGCCCCTGTCAGTCTTGTACTGGGCATAACTTTTGACTCAGGTCGATTCAGAGGGTGAGACCTGTGCCATTGGAAAGGAATTGATGATTCCCTTTCCGTAGAGTGGTTACATTAAGGATTTGGTTCAGCGGTTTGGGAGAAATCGCTGTTTTAAGGTTTTTCAGTTGGCTGTTCAGGTTTTGGAAGGCTAATGGGCTGATTTGGAGAAGGCCCATTAGAGGGTGGGTGGAGACTATAAATAGGGGGTAAGGGGTATGGAGAAAGGTTGGCATTTTCCATTCTCTTATGGGGAGGCTTTGATCTCCTTCTTCCTCTAACATCTTTCCACCATTAAAATTCCAAAATCCAAGGAGGGAAATCGAAGATCTACACCATAAGAGGCTAGATCTACATCGTCTCAAGGGCGAATTCATCGGATTGAAGAGTTTGATTCGAAGTGTTCGCTGTCCGGATTGCGTTTTCATTGCTTTTGCTTAGATTTGGATAATTGGTGAGTGATTTACATCTCTCATTCGGATGCATGCAAGTATATGGGTCTTATGTTGTTAATTTCATCATTTCCATGTTGTTTTCCTTAGATCCACACCATGCTAAGTCCATTTTATATATGAATCACCTTAGGATCTGATCTAGATAATTTAAATGGTTAATTTTATGATTTTTCTCAAGATTATGCAAGTTAGATCCGTTTTTATGTTCATATGATTCACTTATCATGTTTTGGGAAATTTATGTGTTTTGATGGAAATTGTTAGATTGATGATATTGTTGGTTGCATAACATGTTTGTGATTGCGTTTGGATGAATCGGATAAGCTGGTTTCGTCGGTTTCGTCGTTTGGCGAAGTTTTGGTCGAAATCGGAGTCGAATTGGAGATGTGCAGGTTTCTGGTCGTCCTGGAGTTGGTCGGGTCGGTCTGGAATGAGGTGGTCGGTCATAGTATGGCTTGGGAAGCAAGTCAGGGAGCTGGTCGGTTTAAGCTGGTCGGTCCAGAAGGAGCAGAAGTGTTTCTGGTCGGTTTCAGATGGTGGCATTCTGGTCGGTTTCAGATGGTGGCATTCTGGTCGGTTTCAGATGGTGGCATTCTGGTTAGTTCTTACTGGAAGCAAATCCTGGTCGCTCTGAAGGAGCTGGTCGGTCTTGACGGGGTCGATCCAAAGCTGGTCGGTCCCAAGGAGGTCGAGTCGATCCAAAGCTGCAAGGAGGTCGAGTCGATCCAAAGCTGCATGGAGACGGGTCGTTCTGGAGCAAGGCTGGTCGGTTTTTTGGCGGGTCGTTCTGGAGCAAGGCTGGTCGGTTTTTTGGCGGGTCGTTCTGGAGCAAGGTTCTGGTCGGTTTTGGCGGGGTCGTTTTCTGAAAAAGTACGTTTTCGGCTACGACTCGGGTACGAACCAAAAAGGTCTGAAAAAAATATTTTTCGGGGGCAACCCCCCCGAACCTTAGCCGCAGCGCAGTGATGTGTTTTGGTTCGGTGATGGCGTGACTTCGAGGTAATTCAAGTAGGAAGACTCGAAGTGATGAATGTGTTCGTTGATCAAGGTGGAACAACGAATGCGGAGACAACTCAAAGGTTGTGAGTTGGTGGATAATGGCTGCTCGAGAAGGTTGCTTGAGCTATGAAACATCGTCAAGGTTGGACGATTAGAGATGCGAAGGCCGAGAAGTCATCGTTGTCGTAAGTTCTAGCAGGCTCAAAGCAGGGGTACGATGGGTATCGTTGAAAGGCCCAAAAGACCGGTTGTTGGTCGAGTACCCTGGGTCTTTCTGGTTGGGAAAAGGCCTAGTGTCAAGGTTGGACATTGCCAAGGTTGGGCATATGGAGTTCATGCTAGAACTGGGGTTATCATTAGCCCTTGACATATGGCAAGGTTGGCCGTCATACGATAATGATGATTTCGAAGCAGGATTGGCGGTGATAGCCAGAGTCGGTTATGGATGATTGTTTGTTCTATTTGTACTATCTCGCATAGATTATCCAAAGTCGAGGGAGATGTTCTTTGAGTGCTTAAGTGATATTGGTTTAGGCCTCTGGAGAGGGTATTTGAGGAATGTTAAACTCGATTAGGGTTGTCTGTGTGAGACTTATATAATCTGGATGTTATGTGTGTTCTCTATGATTGAATGGGTGTTCTGGTTTCTATGGATGAATGGTTGAAATGCTTGGTGTAAAGGCTATCACTGTCCGATGTGGGGAAGATAAGGTTGAGTTCTTCTCTGGTGATGTGGGTAGATAAGTTGTTCATTTACCCATTCTCATATGCTTTCTTGCTGAAGTTTGTTAGCTGTATTATCGCTCACTAAGACTATTGTCTGACTCAAGGTTTTATGTCTCCTCTTATTACCTTGGGCTGTTCATCCGGTTGTGGATGGGCAGACTAAGTAGCAGATTATAGGTAATGGAGCTTAGTGATACGAGGAAGCTGAGCGATGACGAGCAGGAGGCTATCATACCAGTTTTATTCTATCTAGTATTTCTGTTTCCGCTGTTTGAGTTGCTTGAGAGTTGTAGTGAGGCCTTATGTACAAACTTGGATATCAGTTGGATAATCTTTCTGGATGTTGAAAGAGTTTCAAAAGTTTGCTATATGATACCTCATTACTATCACCTGTTGTATATGTTCTATTATATTTTATCCTTGCGCTGTGAGTTCTACGACAGGTTTCGATGTGTTTACTTACTATGATGATCGTCCATAGCAGCCTGGCACGTCTTTTAGCGCATTATTCCTCTTGTTTAGTACGGGGGTTATGGGCGGTCGTCACACATAGAAACCATCCGGAGTCCTAAAGGCAATCTTCTCTATACTATCCTCAGCCACTCTCAACTGATGAAACCCCGTGGCCAAGTCAAACTGCAAGAACACTGAGGCGCCAACCAACTGATCAAAGAGATCATCAATCCTCGGCAATGGGTGTCTATTCTTCTTTGTGAGCTTGTTGAGTTCTCTATAGTCTACACAAAGTCTGAGGGACCCATCCACCTTCGTGGCAAAAACTACTGGAGCACACCACTCCGATATACTTCGTCTTATGAACCCCTTCTCAAGCAACTCCCCTACTTGCTTATGGAGTTCCCTCCTCTCACGAGGAGCCATGTGGTGCACTGGCAAAGATACTGGTTTAGCATTGTCCACTAGATATATTCGGAAGTCCATCTCCCGCTTCGGAGGTAAGCCCTTCACCCCCTCAGACACATCCGAGTATTCCCGGACCACTCTAACAGATCGCAAACTCTCGACCGAAATGTCAAGCGATTCAAGATAACTTAGCATAACAGAATCCATGGGATTACAAGAGATCTCGAGAGTGTTCCCCAAGCGGGTCATGAGCCTAACAACTCTCCTTTCGCAATCAAGAACAGCACCATTACTGGATAACCAGTCCATGCTCAAAATCAACCCATAACCCGTGAAGCCCAAAACAAAAGCATCACATCTAAACTCAACGCTATGTATAGAAATCTTCAAACCCAAACATATCATGGACAAATAAGTGGAGCCCCCAATTGGGTTTGAAACAACCAAGGGATCATCTACTAGAATGGTGTCTAAGTGCAGTGACTCAACTAATGATGATGAGATAAACGAATGCGATGCGCCAGAGTCGAATAAAGTACAGACAGAATGATCAAACAGAAAAACCAGACTTTCAACGGAAATAGTTCTACCTCTTTCCTGAATCGATGGAACCGCGAGAGCCTGAACTTGCCCCCTTGCCTGACCTGGTGCCATAAGAGCTTGCACATGTCCCCCTGAGGTAGATCCCGTCCTCTGCCCCTTCTTAGGGCAGTCCTTCACTAGATGCCCTGCTTCACCACAGTGGAAGCAGCCCGTCTTCTTCTTCTTCCGACAATCTTTGCTTAGGTGGCCTGGTGTCCCGCAATTGAAGCACTTCTCCTTTCCCTTGCCACCGTTGCCTTTCCCATCCTTGTTTTGCTGTTGCTGTTGAGGTCTCTTCTGATCTCCTTTCTTCTTGGGTGCCTTATTAGCATTGGGACCCTTCTCTTCCTCATGCATGAGTGCCATGTCTACTAGCTTCTCAAAGGTGGCCCCCATAGGGATGTGAGTCATAGCCAATCCATGCATTGGTTCATTCAAGCCCTTAACGAACCTCAAAGCCTTCTTCTCCGGTGTATTCACCATGTCTATGCCAAATCTTGCTAGCTGATTAAACTTGTTGACATATTCCTTTACTGATAGGTTTCCTTGCTTTAGAGTCAAGAACCTTTCCATATACAGATTTTCTTCCGCCCTTGAAAGAAACTTTGCCACAAACCTTTGCCTGAAATCCGCCCAAGAGTCAACAGGGCGCTCTCCATTAGTGACCTCCCACCAGAACAAGGCCTCTCCCTTCATTAACCAAGCAGCTAACTTGACTTTCTTTCCTTCTTCCATCTCAAAGATATCTATCAACTCTTCCACTTCCTTAAGACAATCTCTAGCTTCCACAAAAGTTTCTGATCCTTGAAAAGGTTTCCCTCCCATAGCCTTAAATTCCTTGCAAGTCTTAGCAAAAGAATCCATGCAGGGAGGAGGAGGGGGAGGAAGATCGGGTGCAAGCGTTGGTGGAGGAACATTTGCTGGACCCGCAGCGGTGGCCCTAGCCTCCATCAATCTCCTATACCATACTGGTATCGTCACACCCTCCGGAAAGTTAAGATCCTCAGCCATGCTGAAACGAAAAAGGAAAGATTCAAAACGGAGAATTCGAAAGATAAAGATATGGCTATTGGGGATTATGCTTTTCTTTCAAAAACTTTTCTCTCAAAAGACATGTTTTTGAAAATACTTCTTCCAAAAATGTTTTTAGAAAAATAGTTTTCTAAAAAATTTATCCGTTCCGGTAACCTTCAGCTCTGATACCACGTGTAACACCCCACACCCGCTAAGGTCACTCACTAAGGGAATGCCTTAACTTCGGTGGAGTATTTTAAGTGAATATAGAACAGAAAAATTACAACAAGAAAGATATAAATAATACTTGAAATCTAAAACATCATTTCATTGTAGCGGAAGATAAACATGTTTGGTTACATATCAAAACCAACTAAAACAAGAGTCAAGTACTAAATATCCATCCTGGTAAAACATAAGTACATAATCCCACTACATAACTAATATCCATAATAGAAAAGATAAGCTGGGCTTTACATCACGGGACAAGCTCCAAAAGATAGATAAAGCAATCTGATCAAAGCCCACTAGTGCTAGGCCCACTCTGAGAACCTGAGGGTTGGAAAAAAGATAAAAACAACGGGGTCAGACATAAGTCTGAGTGAGCCCTATAACTTTAATAATACAATCATTAAAGTAATTAGGGTATGATATAAACATGGTACGGTGATGACTGGGGATAAATGACTACACTAAGCAGCCAACTAGACATAGGATGAACTAAGATAATGGTAAAGACGCATCTACCCACCCAAGGGTAATCACTACACTGCACCACACCAGTCATTCCTATTTAAAGGTTGATCCCACCCAAGGACTTAGAAAATATAACTAGTAGTTTCATGTACCCCTAGCTGACCACATAGGTGCCGTCTGCCCCTATCTCCACTAGGTGTACCCACTACTCCCCAAGCGATCGGCTCCCTAACGTAGATACCCGTGCTGGCCCCACAGTGGGGTGTATCACTCCCCAAAGTGGCAACCCGATACAACCAACGGTGCACGGCTTATACCTACATGGTGCAACAACGTCTTACCAACCAGCCCGGGTCCACACACACATATGAAACCCGTTGGACTTGCGTTGCCACCGCTAACCCGTTTTGGCCTCTTATAGTCAAGCCCAGTACGCTTGTCCCGTCCTCGACATGGGTCGAGCCCAATAAGATACATATGGGTTACTGGTTGAAATGGGCCCCCACAAGCTACCCTCCTAAGCTTGTCCCTTTTTCTAGTGCATTCCACTTAACCCTTTAATCATGTTTAATTACATGTTTCCACTTGTTTAAGTATTCTAATCGTATTTTCTATTGCCACCCAAGGCAACCCACTAGATTTCCACATGCCACCCAAGGAACTTACTTGATTTCCACAGGCCACCCAAGGCACCCACTTAACCCCTCATGCCCCACTACATGCTTATCTGGTTAAGTGTTTCTTAATTGATTAAGAACGTAACCTTTGTAAAGACCTCTCACATTAGACTGTCTTTTATGGAAGCTGGATTTGCCGGTCGGTTCTGGGCAGCCTTACGCCATAACAGAGTCTAACCTCGTGTCTTTACACTTGTCACGTATTTAGTTTATGCCTAAGACCTCTCACATTGGGCCAATCATTTGTAGCCGCTGGATTTGCCGGTCGGGTCCGGGCAGTCTTATGCTACAAAAGGGTCCAATCTCGTGTCTTAGTCGATTAATTACATCTAATTAATCACCCCCATATTTTGAATTAATTTTCCCTAATTAATTCCAATTTAATGATGTACATAATTGACCCAATTATGTCCATCCACTTATGGTATGCAACATCATACCAATTTCATCACAATTTTGTTAACATGAATATTAACCCCATCGTTTCCCACGTAATACGCTAACATGACATACTTAAAAGGGAAGATTCATCACAAATACAATGAGTTCAACATAGCATAACATTAGCATCAACATGGGTTTTAAAGGTGTCAACTTGCATATATGACCATAGCAACAAACCCAATTAGCATAAATAATCAACCCAACTTGCATGAATCACATATGTCATAAAGAGGGTAACTTGCATAAGTTACTTATGTCATACAAAGGGGTAAACTTGCATATATATGTGTGACATATAAAGGGGTTAACTTGCATATGTATGCATCTCATACAAAGGTGTAAACTTGCACATGTTACTTGCATATAATCGAACACCAAACTTGCATAACATGTCATATATGAACTTGCATATAATCAAACACCAAACTTGCATAACATGTCATATATGAACTTGCATATAATCAAACACCAAACTTGCATAACATGGTGTCATAATGGATCAATGTTTATCATAGTGATTTGCATAACTAGCATCATGAACACATAGCATAAAACTTGCATAACTAGCATCATAAATATATAGCATAAAACTTGCATAACTTGCATAACATCATGAACACAAAGCATATGACTTGCATAACTAGCATAACATCATGAACACATAGCATATGACTTGCATAACTTGCATAACATCATGAACGCATAGCATATGATAACATAACTTGCATTGATCCACATACATAACCATAACCTCATTATATCCTATCATAATTAGTTTAGCAATTGCTTGCTAAAGGCATAGAAACTCACAACTTGTTGATTAGCACTCTTATGAAGAAGATTAAGTTGCTAGAGTTGATTAAAAGTTGATTTGAGAAGCTATCTTGTTCTACAATTTGATGGAGGCTCCTTCAAGTTGCATTTTGACGGCATAACGACGTTGTATCTATTTTTAGTATGAATTAGGGTAGTCTTAGGGTGTATTTATAGAATTAGGATGTAGTTTAGGCCCTTAGATTAACCCTAATTTAGTTTAGAGCCGTCAGATTTCGTCACAAGCCACCAAAACACATCCCAAAGCTCAAATCAGTGCACCCAGGCCAAACTGACCGACGGGGGGGGGGGGGGGGTCGACCCCTGGGTCGACCTCTTGGGGGGGGGTCGACACCCATGTCGACCCTAGTGTCGGCACCCTCTGTCTGGCGGGAATTTTCCCGCCTCTTCTGAAATTTGAAATTTGAATATTTTAAATCTGTTTTGAATTTTCTGAAACTTCGGATGGCCATAACTTCTTCATACGAAGTCCAAATCACGCAAACTCGGACTCTATCTCAACCAAAATTCCGAGACGAACACAATGGGGCAACCCGTTTCCCTTAATTCTCACGTCTAAGATTAATTATTCTTTAATTACTAAGCATTAATATTAAGTGAAAATCGGGGTGTTACAAAACCCGGCCTCACAGAGGTTAAGGTCTGCGGTAGAAGAGCCAAGGGTATGCCTTGGTTGCTATGCGAGCGACCTAAAGACGGGGATGGATTAGCGTGGAGTCGACGATACTTGATTTTTGCCCTGGATAGCACGTTGTCGACTACCTACCATCTTTAGTCAATCGTGTACGAACGGAAAGGCAGGGAACCCCCAACAGACCATGTTCTTGCTATCGAGTCATGGGTGAGGTTGGCCCATAGGAAAGTGGGGCTATAGTAGGGCCGGTATGTGGTTCTCATACATGATTTTTCTTGGATTGCCTTTCAGTAGTTGAGGGAGGGGTCACGTGGGACCATAGCCACGAGTACAAAAACAGACCTTGATATCTGCATCAGCAGACGACTTAAAGCTCCCGACCGAGTTCTGTATTTCTTGATTTGCCCTGGCACGGAACTCAGATGGCATATTGAGGAACATGTGCGTCTAGACATGGAAAACGATTCACGATACATACGCGGGATAAAGGGCGCGGTTGACGGGTGGCATAATCCCTTGTGGTCCTAGGTGGCTTGAACCCAAACCGAGACACAGAAATGTTCATTAGGTAGCATAATCCCTAGTGGTCCTAGGTGGCGTAAATCCTAAGTGAACACGTGATAGTTCATGTTAAGAAAACATAACCAGATCAAGGGTAGCAGTCCAAAACAACTTCAAGGATAAAATGGTACTACGTTGAGGTGGTATAGATTTACATGGGGAAGCCCGTACGGCCTACGGCAAAGGACTGAACTTATACATGGAAAGAAACATACAAGTTGGGAAAACCTACGTATGTTATATATTAGGTTGACATGGACCATTACATGACAATGGGCAAGGGACATCCATAGTTAACACATGACGCGGGTTGGGATACTAGTACGAGAGGTGCAGAGCAAATATACATGATAAATACCTTGGGATGTTATACATGATAAATACCGTGGGATGTTATACATGATAGATACCTTGGGATAGTATACTTGATAGAAACCTGATGCCGTGATACCTTGATTTATCTTGACACCGTAGTTTATCATGATACCTTAGTTTATCTTGCTATAGTAGTTCATCCAGTTATCTTGGTTCAGCTTATCTATCTTGTCGGCATCCTTATGTTTACTTTTAGTTTATGCATGTCATGTTACCTTTACCTGTTTTTATACTGGAAGTAGATAGGACTTACCAGTCTTTATGACTGACCCCGTTTTCTTTCGCCTCTTTGTCTTCCGTTTTCCCCCTCCAGATTTTCAGGGAGGAAACACTGTTATTTAGTTCGGACTTCTTCTGCTTGAAGGTCATCATGCATGGCTTGGACTTGTCTTGGCTATGGCTACCTTACTATTTTATTTGAGGAATAATTTATGAAAAAGGTTTTATGCTTCTTTACCATTGCAAGACAAGTTTTGATGTATTCTGATATAAAAGGCTTTAGACCTTATTTTATAAGGTAATGAAAATTGTTTTACTTCCGCTGTTTTATATATGTTCTGTCTTGTAATATTTCTGTGCATGTTTACCTCGATAATGCTTCACCAATCCTAGTGCATTCCCTTTGTGAGTGACCCTAGCGGAGGTGGGGTGTTACATTTGGTATCAGAGCAGAAGGTTACCAGACTGGACAAAAGTTTTAAAAACCTTCTGAAAACTATTTGAGAAACCGTTTTACAAAGAAGCATTTTTTTCAAGAAAAGTTTTTAAAGGCTATTCCCCAAAAGCCATTAGCACTATCCTTTGTTTCCTTGATTGAATCTCTTTTCCTTTCTTTCCTCCATCTGTAGTCACAGTAGTTTTAACTGCGACTAATCCTTGTCTAGTTACGAAGTGTTTTCCGTGAGATGGAGGTGGTTCTCGAGAGGCCTGTTACCATGTTACAAGGAAGGGTAATAAGAGCAAGGATAAAGGACACGAGCTTAAGAATAAGCAACTTGTTGGTATAGATTAGTCCACGAAGGAAGGCAAGGACAAGATCAGCGAGAGGGCAATTGTATGCTCTCACTCCTAGCGTACCTAAGAGGGATGGTATCGTTTCTGTTAAAGGTTTAGCCTTTCTTTTCTATCGTCCCGTCTAGACTTTGTTTTGATCTTCGCATCATTTAAGTCTGCCTCGATAGTTAAGTCTCTGCACCTTAGTACTAGCATGGTAGAAGATCCCACTTTAGTCCCAAAATCTGGTTGGAGAGTCGGTCCATTTATTCATGACTTGTTTGGATTTGAGAACGTCTATGCCAAGTGCTGAGATTAGAAGCAATGCTTCTATTGTTGGGCTATGGATGGATTCTAGGGGTAAAGTGGTTATCCAGTAAGGGATACCATTCTCGGTTTTGAAAAGAGGGTAGTTAGACTCTTGGCTTGCTTTGGTAATACCCTCGAAGCCTCGTGTAACCTTTTGGGCTTTGTCATGGTTAGTTACCTAGAATCACTTGATGTATTTATCGGAAACCTCTGATCCGATCAAGTAACGTTCGCCAATAAGGCGGATGGTTCATTCCGCTTAAGCATGGGTTATAGGAATCACCCTAGTAAGTGCACGTGGTAACATGGATTGACATCGGTGAACGGGATCCAGAATTCACTAGTGAATTTTGGATAGCTTGCATGAGTACGCAGATATGTTTGGGCCGAGCATACTAAGGAAAGAATAAGTGGAAGTGAAACGAGAGGCAATAGTGAAATGAGTTCCGACTCATACCTTGGAAATAGGAATCAAGGAGCTACGAAATCATGGAGTCAAAGGCGCTCAAGGCACAATGGAATTAAGCTCATGGAGATGCGGCTTAGACGCGCGCATCATGTCTCTTTTTAAGAGTGTACCGTTGATCCCTGGTTCTCCTGTAGAGCTTGCTTGCATGCTATCGCTTGGTGGATATCCTCTCGGTCCTGTTTCTGTTGCAAACCCCGCAAGGAGTTTGTCTTGTTTATCTTCTCGATCCTATGTTGGGAACCTTAGATAGAACTCTATGGATGTAAACATGTATTTGAAACATGTTATGATTGATATGGTTGCAAATGGTTGCAAGTGGTTGCTCGTGGATGCGCGAATACACGTTAGATACTAGATTTACGCGGTCACGTTTCATGTTGCATATGCACGAGTATTTATACCTGTTTATGGATGAAATTGAATGTGTTATCATGTGGATGTTGCATATGAATGAATGGTTGTGCACACATATAGTGTTTATATGACTAGGACTTTTTGCATACATGTTGGATTCATGGCACTAAACAGAATTTGCATTAGAAGATCATTCAGGCCTAATCATTAGCATTAGCTAAGGAACATATACACACACTTTCTGCATATGTTCATACAACATTGGAAATCTTTTAAGGACAATGATTACTTGTGTATGATGTTTTGAGTAGATGGATGATGGATGGTAGGATACGTTCTTCCTAACTTGGAGATTTCGGGGACGAAATCCTTAAAGGAGGGGAGAATGTAACAACCCGAATTTTAACAACGTGTTAAGACAAGAATCAAGGCAGAATTAAATTATAAAATCTGAATCAGGATAAACGGGTTTCTCCATTGCGTTCGTCTCGGAAAAATACGTGAAATAGAGTCCTAAATTTCGTAAATCGGAGTCCGTATGACCGAGATATGTTTCACGAAAATTCAAATCCGAAAACAGATTCGAATTCAGCCCAAAAAGAGAAGGCGGGAAAATTCCCGCCAGACACACAGGGTGTCGACACCCGTGTCGACATGGGTGTCGACCCCCCTCCAGGGGGTCTACATGGGTGTCGACCCCTGGGTTGACCCCCCTGGTCAAACCAGCGACCTGGTGCACCTGCTTCTGGTTTTGGCTCGGTTTTGGAGGTTTGTAACGGATTTTGACGATTCAGATCTATCCTAGGGTTTATCCTATGGCCTAAACTACTCCTAATCTCTATAAAAAGACCCCTAAGCCTACCCTAAACCCTTACAAATCACTCATGCCACGAAGTGCCGCCAAAATCAATCTTGATCATGGCCTCCATCTCCAACTCTAAGGGATTATGCATTCAAATCGGGTTCAAATCAAAAGGTGCAAGCTTCCTACATCAAATAGAGGGTAGATCAACATTGCTATGCAAGTTTCATGACGATTCTTCAACAAAGGAGCCACCTTTCTTCGTCAAGATGATGCATGATCCTTCCCTAAGCCTCGCTAGGTAAGTTCTAGCTACTTGTAGATTCTAACGGTGGTTCTAATGTGACATGGAATAAAATGCGATGAAACATAAGTATGCTAGCTTATGTGAACCTAACTTTGCCCCTTTTCTATGATCTATGACCTTGGCTAAGTTTTAGCGACTTAATCATGCCACTCATGTTATGTTTAACCTAGTTTATCTTGCAAGTTTGAATCTTTATCTATGGAATGTTAGCATGAACCTTTGGGAACCATTTGACTTGTGAAACATTGGCAATGATTTGACTTTGGGGCTTATGCATGTAAATGAACCCAAACCCCTTATGTTATCATGCATGTTTGTGGCCAAATTCCCTTATGATAATATGCATGTTTGTGGCCAAATTCCAAATTCCCTTATGATAATATGCATGTTTGTGGCCAAATTCCCTTATGATAATATGCATGTTTGTGGCAAAATTCCATTATGATACTATGCATGTTTGTGGCCAAAAACCCCTTACGATGCTATGCATATTTTGAGGCCAAACCCCCTTATGATACCATGCATGTTGGTGGCCAATCCCTTTTTGACATCGTTCATGTTTTGAGGCAAATATGTAGCATAGTATCCTTACTATGTTGACTCGCTTTTACTTGAGTTGGAAACACGATTTGGGGTAGGTTAGACGTGCGTGATTATGACATGATAATTTGACATGGGATTTCATGAAAATATGACACTCATGATACACCTAAATGGGGACATGACATGTGGGGTAAACATGGGACTTGAAACTAGATACGTATGGGTTGTAAGTGTAATAAGACACTAGACCAAACATGGAAGTGGCCAACTCGAGGTTGGGTTGAGTTCGTAGCATAAATCTACCCGGACCCGCCCGGCTTAACTAGTGGCTACAAACAATAGGACCCAATGTGAGTAGTTGGTCATATAGCACTTAAAACCCGAGGTTAGACTAGGTTGTGGTGTAAATCTGCCCGGACCCGCCCGGCTTAACTAGTAACCACAACAAAGTCTAATGTGAGAGGTTGGGGTGCATTAATCTAATTAATGCTACATGAAAAGGTTAAGTAATTTTGACTAATGACACTTAATCGATATGACACGAATGGGTAGGTTAAGTGGAACCGGACTTGATTTCTTAATGACACTTAACCAAACAAGACAATTAGGGGATGGGGTTTAGTAATTTATACTTAACTAATCCGAATTGGTAATTAGATGGGGTTAAGTAACTTAGACTTAACTAATCTAAATTGGGTAATTAGATGGGGTTAAGTAACCTACACTTAACTATTCTGAACACGGTAATTAGATGGGGTTAAGTAACTTACACTCAAATAATCTAAACACAGTAATTCGGTGGGGTTATGTTAAACCCTTAACCAATCTAAACTTGGTAATTCAATGAGGTTAAGTAACTTATACTTAACCAATTATACATGATGATTTGATGGGGTTAAGCAACCATACTTAACCAATCTAATATGAGAGCTTGATAGGGTTAAGTCACGAGACCGTTAAAATATACTTAACCATTATAATACGATTAGTGGATGGGGTTAAGTTAACCTATACTTAACCAATCCGACTCGATAATCCGATGAGGTTAAGATAATCTATGCTTAACCAATCTAACACGATAATCTGATAGGGTTAAGACAAACAAATACTTAACCAATTTGACTTGATAATTGAATAGGGTTAAGTCATGAGCTTCTTGGTATACTTAACCAACTCGTAGGGCTAGGTCTTGGACTTGAGTACTTAGCCAAATCTTGACATGATTCGTAGGCAGGTTAAGTCATGAACGTAAATGGAAATACTTAACCCATTAGACAAAACCCTAGTTCAGGGGACTAGGTGGAAAGCCGGGATTAACAAGGATAACGGGAAAAGAAGCTAAGTGGTAAACCTTAGTTAAGGATAACTAAGTAATAATTCTTAGCCAAGGACATGGGACTAGTTCATAATTAGATGAGTAACCTGATACGGTAGGTCATCGCTTAGTATACGAGGAGGAGCAACTTATCTGACTTGGATAAAAAGCTCCAACGAACTGGGTGACGAAGCGGTAGCTTCGGGGGACGTGAGGGTACTCTTGGTATCCCTCTGTAAGGTGGCAGATGGTCCATGAAACCCGGCCTCACAGAGGTTAAGGTCTGCGGTAGAAGAGCCAAGGGTATGCCTTGGTTGCTATGCGAGTGACCTAAAGACGGGGATGGATTAGCGTGGAGTCGACGATACTTGATTTTTGCCCTGGATAGCACGTCGTCAACTACCTACCATCTTTAGTCAATCGTGTACGAATGGAAAGGCAAGGAACCCCCAACAGACCATGTTCTTGCTATCGAGTCATGGGTGAGGTTGTCCCATAGGAAAATGGGGCTATAGTGGGGCCGGGATGTGGTTCTCATACATGATTTTTCTTGGATTGCCTTTCTGTAGTTGACGGAGGGGTCACGTGGGACCATAGCCACGAGTACAAAAACAGACCTTGATATCTGCATCAGCAGACGACTTAAAGCTCCCGACCGAGTTCCGTATTTCTTGATTTGCCCTGGCACGAAACTCGGATGGCACATTGAGGAACATGTGTGTCTAGACATGGAAAACGATTCACGATACATATGGGGATAAAGGGCGTAGTTGACGGGTGGCATAATACCTAGTGGTCCTAGGTGGCTTGAACCCAAACCAAGACACGGAAACGTTCATTAGGTAGCATAATCCCTAGTGGTCCTAGGTGGCGTAAATCCTATGTGAACACACAATAGTTCATGGTAAGAAAACATAACCAGATCAAGGGTAGCAGTCCAAAACAACTTCAAGGATAAAATGGTACTACGTTGAGGTGGTATAGATTTACATGGGAAAGCCCGTTCGGCCTACGGCAAAGGACTGAACTTATACATGGAAAGAAACATACAAGTTGGGAAAACCTACATATGTTATATATTAGGTTGACATGGACCATTACATGACACTGGGCAAGGGACATCCATAGTTAACACATGACGCGGGTTGGGATACTAGTACGAGACGTGCAGAGCAAATATACATGATAAATACCTTGGGATGTTATACATGATAAATACCGTGGGATGTTATACATGATAGATACCTTGGGATAGTATACTTGATAGAAACCTGACGCCGTGATACCTTGATTTATCTTGACACCGTAGTTTATCATGATACCTTAGTTTATCTTGCTATAGTAGTTCATCCAGTTATCTTGGTTTAGCTTATCTATCTTGTCGGCATCCTTATGTTTACTTTCAGTTTATGCATGTCATGTTACCTTTACCTGTTTTTATACTGGAAGTAGATAGGACTTACCAGTATTTATGACTGACCCTGTTTTCTTTCGCCTCTTTGTCTTCCGTTCCCTCCCCCCAGGTTTTCTGGGAGGAAACACTGTTATTTAGTTCGGACTTCTTCTGCTTGAAGGTCATCATGCATGGCTTGGACTTCTCTTGGCTATGGCTACCTTACTGTTTTATTTGGGGAATAATTTATGAAAAAGGTTTTATGCTTCTTTACCATTGCAAGACAAGTTTTGATGTATTCTGATGTAAAAGGCTTTAGACCTTATTTTATAAGGTAATGAAATTTGTTTTACTTCCGCTGTTTTATATATGTTCTGTCTTGTAATATTTCTGTGCATGTTTACCTCGATAATGCTTCACCAAACCTAGTGCATTCCCTTTGTGAGTGACCCTAGCGGAGGTGGGGTGTTACATCCTCGACCCCCAGAAATTGATATTAATACATTCACGTTATACACGTGCCACAAAATTAAATGCCAAAAAACCAGATCATTTAAGGTTAAAAAAACAAAATCTTATGTTGATGATATTTTTCGTCAACACCCGAATAAGGAAATAAGGGTATTGACCTAAGGATACTTAGGGATTGTTTAGTTCCTACGAGCATGAGTTAGTTCACCGTTTCCTAGATATCAAGGTCTTAAGCCCGAATATAAGTTACTTTTCCTTCAAGATGTAAGTATCATGCTTACGGGACTTAAGGACCAATAGTTGCCATGGGATAAGAGTTTCGTAAGCTCGTCACAAGTGGAAAGCCAAACGGTGAAGGAAGGGTTATTTTGGTAACTCAGCAGCATAGTGGAATGTAATAAGAAACATAACAGTAGACAACATAATGTGCGAAAATAGTAAGAACACAATAATTTAGAGTGATTCAGTTCGGATTGAACCTACATCCACTTTAAGGGTTTTGGTGATCTTATTCTTGGTAGCGGTTACAAGGAAAGTGTCCAATTTGATTTAAAAATTAGGTTTTGAGATCTTTAGAATGGGTACAAGATTTAAGAATGAAGAAAAGTCCCCTGAAATGAGACCCCTGGGGTCTTATTTATAGAAAGTCAGGCCCCCTTTTGTCATTAGCTCAGCAGGAGTCTCTTTCGGAAGCGGCAACAGGTTTTCGGTTGCTTTGCACATTTTGGTTCTACTACTTTTGTTTCGGCCGCTTTTCTTTTTCCTTGGATTTGTTATCGGGTTTATCTCGTTTTCTGTCTTCAACGATAGGCTTTCGTCTTGGGACCATTGGGCTCGGTTTGCTTCCGCACTTTTTGGTTTTGGCGCCGAAGCTTTGTATGTGCTTGTCGGTTTGATTATCTCCTTTCATTTGCTCCTGGTTTTCAATGTTGAAATGAGACGGCTTTGTTGTCGATGTATGTTTAGGTTGCTTTAATCTCTTTCGTTCCTCTACTTATATGTCTTTATCTTCGATCACTATTGCCTTTCGCTACTTGATTATTCGCTCGCTGCTTGTTCTAATGAGTGCAGATCTTGCCTATTGGTATTGGTATCAAAGCTGTTGATAACGATAGCTCTTTTTATCCTCTCTCGCTTGCTTCTTACCCTTTGCTTTCTCCGATGAATCTGGTTTCGGATTCTCTCTTTCCTCTCGAATATTCAATGTCGATTTCGATACTAAGCATATGAGTATCGATAGTCCTTTAATTGACTTTGTAGCTTGGTGTCGGTTTCATGCTTCTGAATCGTCCTTCTTCATCTAGTTATGATCTGACACCCCTTCACTGGTAGTCGGAAGTCAGTGTTGAATTTGGTTGCAGCACTATTGATCCGTAGGCTTTCTTTCCCACTTTGGTGCCGATACCCAACTAATTGTTCATCCGTATTGATATCGGGTCTCTGTCTTCTTCCTCACTCTTTCGGAAATCATTAATATGGTCTTTCCTTTCTAATCTGTTTTCTGTTTGGGTTTCGGTGTCGTCATTAGGATAGAAGTTCATTATACGATAGTGCTGACGCCATGCTTTCTCCCCTTCTTCATTGTTGTTGCTTCTTCTTTCCCTCTACTATCGGTGCTAGATCGCTACCCTTGAGCTTCCGGTACAGGCTTTGATTCCCTGAACCTTTTGCTGCTAGTATCCACTTTTCGATTTCTTGCTCTCAGTTCCGGTTCCGTAACTTTCGGAGCTTGTTTTCAGAGCTCTACCCACTTGGTCCCGGCTTCACCACCCAAAACCCTTTTTCTTGTTCTTCCGCTTCTTTTTATTTGGATAGTGCAATTTTTGGTGTTAATAGTTAGTCCCCTAGTATAAAGAAGCTTTTGTTCTTTAGAAAAAATCTTGTGGTTCCTGCATAGCTTATTTGCAACTCAAGAATTATTATATTGATTCTGTTATTAGTTTCGTATGATAGAGATACAAGAGAAGTATAATCTTTCCTTAATGAATAGATCTTGAGCCAAACTTTAGATTATGTACCTTTATGAACACGGCTATGCACGATGCACAAGCTCAAACATGTATCCTTGCGGGATTCCATGGTTTAAAATTTGATATTCTCCTATTAACATTGAATGGGGAATACAGTATTCTTATCTTGACATCAGTTATCAAGAACTTATACTTATTCTTGGAAGTAGTTGATGGAAAACTCAAAAGGTCATATTTGTATACTTGTAAATAGAAAAATAGGAGTTCACTATTGACAAACATAATGTGTCAGTAGAAGTAACATAACTTGCACAGTGTTCGATATTTTACATATAACGTGTTAAACATTATGTTGACCAAAATCTACGGGTAAACATGCCATGAGTTTAGAGAACTTCCCTGTGCATAGTGCCAAAGTATCGTAAACCCTATTTGGAAGACTTTGAACAAGAGACCTAAAGCAGTAACCTGGGCGCTAATTTAAACTCTTTATCTTGAAAACATAGTGGCATATCCAAACTCTATATGAAAATATGGTAAAAGGAATCTAAACATTATTTTTGGAAATGAGCATAGAAAATTCACAGCTAGAGTTGGTTGTTAGAATAATGCAAATATATAGTATCATTTTCTAAAAGTATTTGTAAGTCTAAAGTGCCTTTTTGGAAAAGAAAGGAATTGACTTCACACTTGGTTGAGATAGAAAACTCAAATCTTAATCTGAAAGCAGCAGGGTATCCAAGACTCATACTTGGTAAAATAGAAATCATGAATCACGTTGAAATCTTGAGACTCACACTCGTGTAAGTAGAAAACAAAAATCATAGAGATACCCAGAGACTCACACTCGGGTAAGCAAAAACCAGAAATCATATAGAAATTCCGAGACTCACACTCGGGTAAATGGAAATTAGAAATCATATAAAAACCCCAAGACTCACATTCGGGTAAGTGGAAATCAGAAATCATAGAGAAACCCCGAGATTCACACCCATGTAAAATCAGAAATCATATAGAAACCACGAGACTCACACTCGGGTAAGTGGAAACCATAAATCATATAGATGCCCCGAGATTCACACTTGAGTAAATGGACATCAGAATTCATATAAAAGCCCCGAGACTCACACTCAGATAAATGGAAATCAGATATCATATAGAAACCCCGAGACTCACACTCGGGTAAGTGGAAAACAGAAATCATATAGAAACCTCGAGACTCACACTATGGTAAATGAAAACCAGAAATCATATAGAAACCCCGAGGCTCACGCTCAAGTAAATAGAAAATAGAAATCATAGAGAAACCCTGAGGCTCACACTCGTGTAAGTTAAGCATTAAGAAAGGCAAGGAAGAACTATCAAAAGTTTACCTAAAGAACATCCAATGAAAGCATCACACATTATCCAAAGATTATCTATGCGAGCAATGTTATACACCCCATATATCATTGAGAGTAAACAAACAACCATAAATCATTTTGGGTTCTTGAAGTTTACTCAGAGAAACCAAACGAGCAAAAGAGTCATAAATATACTGAGGAATAATCTCTCGGACTCATATGTAGAGGAATGCTTTCAGAATAAATTAATCCTATCCTGAACCAAATAGTCATTCAACAATAGTTTCGTTCAGTTTTCAAACCATTTGACCTTTCAGTAGTAGTTCCATTCAATTGTTTCATCATTTAACCATTCGGCAGGTAGTTCTGTTCAATCACCCAAATTTTCAATCATTCGATCGTTCAACAGGTAGTTCTGTTTGGTTATTTGAATTCGTAATCGTTCAGTGAGAATTTCTGTTAGGTCATTTGGCTATCAACCGTTCAACGAGATGTTTTGTTTGATTATTCGGTCATAAAGTATCTAACATCTAGTCTTATCCCTAACCCCTAGGATATGCAGATGAATGAATGTTCTCTAAGGGAGAGACACTGGTCCTTTTATGGGTAGATGCATAATTAGCCCCACTTTGGAAGCGACTCCACTAGATGGAGATGCAAGTATTTAGGCCCACTTGTAGGAAACTCCATTGATGGAGATGCAAGTATTTATGCCCACTTGAAAGGCAATCCCTCGTAGGATATGTTGCTTCTCTTCTTGGAAGATTTTGATGCTCTTTTTCTGGAGGCTTTGTTTGATGTGGCTTTTCTTTTTGGAAGCTTTGTTTGACACTCGTATTCTAGGAGATTTTATTTGATGTGGCTTTACTCCTCGGAAGTCTTATTGATTTGTCCTTCCCTCTGAAAGGCTTGTTGGTTTGCTCCTTCTTTGAAAGTTTTTGTTGGTTGTATGTTCCACACCTTTCATAGAAGCGTTTGTACATGTCAACATAACATGTTTGAGAAAGATAATTTATGAAATTTTAAGATAAAGGAGATAATATTTGAGCAATCTCATTTAAGTTGGGCAATGATTGGAATTTAATTGCATCCTTGTTGCATATTTCCATGGGCGGTTTCCATCAAAGCTTTCCATTGATTGATAACTTTGTTGAGCACTAAATCATGTATTGCGTTCTTTAAGCGCTCCCATTTGAGCTTCTCTTTCCTCCCATGGGACGAGACATTGGCAGAAAAAACTCCCCTTGATCTTTTGTCGTATGCACAGGTTTAATTTTTTTTTGGTTTTTACCTGTAATGACACTTGAACTAGTATTGATATTTGTTTGATTACAAGCGAGACATAAAGTGAAATGACTAAAATGTAAGTATTTGAAACGGAAAACTTACTGTTAGGTTAATATCCTATACTGAAATGCTTTCGTCCATTTTCTTCCGTCAATTATCTTGCAACCTCTTTGAATAAGCTTTTTTTACTTTTTGGTCTGGATCCTCTTTGTCAAATCACGACATTAATTGGCATGATGCCCTTTTGCCTTATGATAACTTTCTCCTTTGTCTGACTCTGGATCACCTTCCGCAAAAGAATTGGAACCAAACTCTCCCGCCTCCTGACCTTGTTGCAAGCTTTTCTTTATGTTGAAAACTTATTCAATATGAATGAATTTGTCAGCCTGAGAATAAAATTCATTCAGGCTCTGTTTAGGATAAGCTCCTTCCAAAAAGGAGTTGGTGCAAGCAACCCTGAATGCACAACTACCAGCTTCTCTCTGTCTGTTGCCCCTTTTACCTTGAGCGACTTGGTATGAAATCTCTTCAGATATAGCTGTCAAGTGTTTCTTCTGATCCCTATTTAGTGGTGGCTAGATCATAGATGCTGCTTGTCGGGTCCTTCCATACATGGAATTGTTTGCAAAACGTCGTGGATAATTGTTTCCAAGTTGTGATGAACGGGCCATGATAATGTCTTCACCATTTGTTAGCATCCTTACGAAGAGTGGTTAGGAAGATCTTGCACCAAAATACCCCCGAAGTGTTATACAAATCCATGTAACTTTAGAAGATGGAAAGGTGTTCGTCGAGATCCATAGCTACATCATATAGGAGTGGTGGTATTTTCACACCAGGCGGAACTTTAGCTATCATTATTTCATTGGAAAAGTAGATTCCATGTAACTCCCCATTTTATGGCGACACTGGGCTTTCGCCTTCTTCTGGATTGATCATTTCCTTTAATAACTGATTGCTCCCTTGCATAAATAGACTATCCTTTGCGCTCGACGTGGTCCTAATGTGGTTATTATGCCCTTGGAGCTCCATCGCTCTTGATTCTTCTTCATAGGGTTTTGCTTCGGAAGACCTTATGTTTATATCTTCTTCATTGGATCTTCTAGCAATATTGATTCATGAAGCTAAATGCAATACTTCCAGTTTATCATCTGCTTCTTTCATTAATCTTGAAGGTTCCCCTATTTGCAAATTTGCTAAGTTGAAGTCCGAAAGTATATCATCTTCTAGTGGTGTAAGGAAAGAGTGAGGGTCGATAGTCTATTTGTAGGTGTGATAGGATAATTTAGGCCATAGAATCTTAGGGTTTTATTCTAAACCATAGAAAACACGTCTAATGAGTCAGCAAAAAGAATATTCTAGAAACATGCGTGTTTAGCTAGGTACAAGATCATTACTAGCTCGAAGTGGGTCACCCACCTCCTATATTGGTCGACATGTGTGTTGATCTAGGGGTCGACCCTTATTGTGCCCAGGTCGCTCATTTAGCGTTGCACCATTCTGATTTTATTAATTAATATATGATTTATTAGTCTTCTTTATATAATTATTTTTTTTGTTAATATTTGGGGTGCTACATTCTCCGCTCCTTAAAGGATATCGTCCTCAAAATATCCGAGGTTAGAAGAATGTTATCAATTATTATCTACACCCATTTACTCATCCATCAACCACTGGCGTACATTGTCCTTAAAATTTATAATGCTTTGTATGAACATATGCAAAAGGTATTGCGTATATGCCCTTCGGCTAATACGAAAATCAAGTGATCCACTGATTCAGTTAACCTCCTTAATGCAATTCACGTCTGCGCCATGTATCCAATATATATGGAAAAGAGTCCTAATAATGCATATAAATTCTATATGTGTGCAACAACCGTCCACTAAAATGCAACGTCTGAGTGATGATTCAACCATTTCCATACACATTTCAGGCAAAATAAAATGCGCACATGTCCATATGCAATATGTAAGTGTTCTAATTAAGTTGATCCCTATTTTCATGCCTAGTGTGTGTATATGCATCCACTAGCAAACACTTGCATCCACCTAAATCCATTCAATCAGAGCATGTTCTATTAACATGTTTCAAACCATTCCTATCATCTATAGGATTATACCTAGGAGTCAAGATTCAAATGACAGGAGAATAGAAAAAAAACTTAGAGAGGAATTAAAAACCTACTGTCAAAGAGAAACGAAAAAAAGGTGTAAATCTTATTTTCAGGTTCCCAAGTTGCGTCATCACTATCTTCTCCCTACTGTACCTTAATCGGCTTAATTCCTTATTATGTAATTTCTTAACTTCCGATCCAAGTACTCGGCTTGGAACTTTTCTGATTGATGACACCTTCTCTATCTCTATATCCTCAAGGGTACTCGACTCTACAACCACTACGGAATCATGTAGACACTTCCTCAAGTGTGAGACATGGAACACATCTTGAACTCCTACCAGCCTCTCTGGTAGTCTAACTCTGTAGGCCATCTGACCTATCCTCTCAACTATGGGAATGGCCCTACAAACCTTAGCGCTAACATCCCTATCGAGCCAAAGCGAACAACGTTCCTCAAAGGTGACACCTTAATAAAGACCATATCTCCTACCTCGAATTCTGGGTCTATCCTCCTCCGATAGGCATATGACTTTTGCTGGTCCGGAGCTGATACCATCTGTCTTCGAATCAAGTCTATCTTTTCTGAGGTTTCTCTAACCATCTCGGGCCCAAGAAGTGGTTTATCCGTAGACTTCATCAACATGTAGGTGATCTGCAGGGTCGTCTATAAAGTGCCTCGAAGGGAGCTATACGAATACTCGCCTGATAGTTGTTATTGTATGCGAACTCTACCAACGGGAGAAGCTCCTCTCAAGTCCCTCCGAAGTATAGGATACACAGCCTCAACAAATCCTCAAGAACCCAATTGACCCTTTTATTCTATCCATCCGTCTGAGAGTGATAGACGATAATAAATCGTAGTTGTGTCCCTGAAGCTTCCTGCAGGCTTCTCCAAAACTCACTCGTAATGATGGGGTCATGGTCACTTACAATACTGGAGGGCACCCCATGAAGTTGGATGATCTCTCTATGATATACATATGCCAAGTTGTCGTCCTCTTGCTATTGACCGGGATAAAGTGAGCGCTCTTAGTTAGTCTGTCAATTATAATCCAAATACTGGTGTTGCCCTTCCTTGATCTGGGAAAACCATTTATAAAATCCATATAGACGCGTTGCCTCTTCCACTGTGGTATGCCTAGAGGCTGAAGAAATCCGTGGGGATTTCTCTTCTCGGCCTCCACTTATTGGCGTGTCAAACATCAGGTTACATACTCTGCCACATCCTTTTTCATTCTAGTCTAATAAAAAAATCCTCCTCATATCCCTGTACATCTTGTCACCACCCGGATGGATAGTCATCCTAGAATGATGAGCTTCCTCAAGAACAGATCTCAACAAGTCATTAACTCTAGGAGCATACAGTCTTCCATCTCGATGTAGCCACCCTCTCTCATCCATAGAACACCTAGCAAGGTGACTAGAGGTCTCGCCTCCACAGAGTCAATCTATGATGCCCATTAACTGCTGATCCTCATGCTGACTTAATCCAACGCTCTCCAAAAGTGTAGGTCTCACCTCCAACGATGCCAACAATCCGGGTGCAATATCGGTAGATAGTCTAAAGTCGACTGATAAGATAAAAACCAAGCTTTTCCATTCTACAAATAATTGACTCATGGCCATCATATGTATACTCAATGCTTCTGCAATCACATTCCCCTTTCTTGGGGTTTACGCTATCTCAAAGTCATAGGACACAAGGAATTCCATCCAATGTTATTGCCGCAAATTGCGATCTTTCTATGAGAACAAGTACTTGAGCGACTTATGATTTGTATAAAGCTCGAACCTCTCACCTAGTAAATAGTGTCTCTAAGACTTTAGTGCAAACACTATCGCTGCCAGCTCCAAATCGTGGGTAGGGTAGCTCTTCTCATGTACCCTCAACTGCCTATTCCCATAGTAGACAACCCTAACTTCTTGCATCAATACTACACCAAACTCGCTCCTCAAGCATCCAGGTAGATGGTAAACATCTTGGTACCATCAGGAAGAGTCAAAACTAGAGCTGATGTAAGAACCTTCTTCAATCTCAAGAATGCATCCTCGTAATTTACATCCCAAGCAAAAACTAGATTCTTTTTCATCAGACGGGTAAGCGGAGCTGAGATCCATGCAAAATCCTTAATGAACTTTCTATAGTAGCCTACCAATCTCAATAAATTCATAATCTCTATCGCATTCCAGGGGCTTTCCAATCCTGAACTGCTACAACTTTAGCAGGGTCCACTGTTATACCATCTCTAGAGAGAACATGCCCTATGAACCTTACTTCCTTCCTCCAGAAATGACACTTAGAAAACTTAGCCTTCAGCTGACGTGCTCGTAGTGTGCGGAGAACCTCTCCTTAGTGTATGTCATGCTCCTTCTCGCTCCTCAAGAAGACCAGAATATCATCGAAAAAAGCCACAATAAACTAATTCAGGTACTCCCTAAACACTCGACTCATAAAATCCACAGGTGCATTATTCAACCCAAAGGGCATAATCAACCACTCTAATAATACATCGGGAGTCCTAAAAGCAATCTTATCTATACTATCATCTACTACCCTAAGCCGATGAAAACCTGTAGCTAGATCCAACTATAAGAAAACCGAAGCGCCCACTAACTGGTTGAACAAGTCATATATCCGTAGGAGTGGTTTCCTGGTCTTCTTGGTGAGATTATTCAACTCCCTATAGCCCAACATAGACGAAGAGAACCGTCTACCTTGGTCACAAAGATGACTAGTGCTCCCTACTCAGAAATGCTCCGTCTAATAAATCACTTCTTGAATAACTCACCCACTTGATTACTGAGCTCTCTCCTCTCTCTAGGAGCAATGTGGTGCACTGGTAAAGAAAAAAGCTTATCATTCTCCACCAAATATATCCGAAAATCAATCTTGTGCCTAGGAGGTTATCCTTTCACCTCATTGTATATGTCGGGAAAGTCGCTAACTATTGGTACCAAACTGAGATCGTCAATAGAAGCATCTAAGTAATCAAGGAATTAAGCATAGCCGACCCTCGTGGGTCACAAGAAATATCAAGAGTTCAACCATGGCATATCAAAAGCTAAAAAATCTCCTCTGGCAATAAAGAATGACACCATACATGTCTAGCCAATCCATCCCTGGAATAAGTCTATGACCTATAAAGCCCAGAACATATGCATTACATTCAAACTCGATGCCAAGAACAGAATTCCTCAAACCTCTACATATCAGAGACAAGTGAGTCATACCTCCTATGGGGTTTGAGACAACTATAGGATCAGAAACTATACAAGTATATAGGTCTAGACTATTAACAACAAAATTGGATATAGAAGAATGAGAAGCACCGAAATCAAACAAATTCCTAATAGGAGAGTTTAAAAGAGAAATCAAACCTTCTATGGTGTCTTTCCTACCTCGGTCCCGATTACTAATCTGAGTCGTCCCAAGAACATGAACTTGTGCTCCGTACTGACCTTGCTTCTTTGGACACTGTCTGTTGTAATGTCCAATCTGTCCACACTAGAAATAAGCATTCTTAGTCTTTCTACAATCTTTTACAAAGTGTTACTCCTTACCATAATCATCACACCTAACATCCATCTTGATTTGCGCCTTCTCCGGTTTCCCTCCCTTCTTCGCTGCATCCTTCTTGGGACACCACTTTTTCTTTCGAGTATTAGGCTTAGCCTCTTCAGCCTTTTCCTCTTGTTTGTCCATTTTCCTACCTCGTGCATCAAAGCCATATCTACTAACCTCTCAAATGTAGCTCCCATTAGAATATTTGTCAGCGCCAGTCCTTAGAGGCATTGGTTCAATCCCCCGCAAATCTCAACACCTTCTCGTAAGGAGTATTAACTAGATCCAAGCCAAACTGTACTAATTAAATAAAGCTATTCATGTACTCCTTCATCGTCATACTTCCTTTCTATAGACTTAAGAACTTCTCCAATTGCATTCCTTCTTCCGCTTCTGACAAGAACTTTACTCTGAATCTATCCTTGAACTCATCCCATGTTGCCACCATCTACCCTGCCATAGTTACCTCCCACAAATATGATGATTCCTCTTTTAGCTACCAAGCGATCAATAAACTCCTTCTCCTATCATCCAACTCCAACAATTCAAACACATGCTCCGTCTCCTTAATCCAATTACAAGCTTTCACATAACTCTCCATTCCATGCAATGGCTTACCGCCCATCGTACATAAATCCTTATAGAGTTTAGAGAAGTTAACTATTGGAATGGTTGGAACTACTGTGGTTGAATTTATGGGTGTGGCATTTACTTGCACTTCGGTAGGTGATGTAGCTTTTGCATATCTATGGAACCATGTCAGAATGGGAATGCCTTCTGGATAATTGGGAGCTCCAGACATGCTGAAAAGAGAAAAGACAAGGATTTAAAAAGAGTTCAAAGGAATATTGTAATGGACTTGAGGGGATATATTAAAAAAAATAGATTTTACTTTGAAAATTCTTTGCTTTGAAAACACTTTTACAAAAAAGAATCTTTGATCTTGTAACCTTAAGCTCTAATACTAAATGTGACACCCTACATCCATTAGTGTCACCCATATGAGAATGCATTAATTTTTGTGAAGCGCAATAGGTACAATGTAACAAATACAAAAACTAAAATTCCCAAGACAGAATAAAGAATATAGCGGAAAACTTCTTAAAAATATTTATTGAATCTGTCATAGCATTACAGTTTAAAATACCACAGAGTCGTAATCATAAAACGTCTACCTCGTGGAAAGAAAGATATCAGAGTAAAGTATAAAACCACAAAAATAATATCCCTCATGAGTCATAAAAATGGTCATAGAACAAGTATTGAAGCAATAAATGAAGTAAGAAATGATCCAAGTCCAAGATGAATCTGTCACTAAGGCGATCTTCTGTTATGAAAACCTAGAGGAAACGAGGAGGGAGAGAGAAAAACAAACTAGGTCAGACATAAGTCTGGAGAGTTCTAGTGATTTTTGGCATAAGCATAAGGTAAAGAAATATTCAGACAGGTGAATAGTAACGGACATGAAAATACAGTAAAGCAGAAAATATGAAAAACAAGATAAGCTTCTCATTTATAGCCCAAGAATTTATGCACCTACTATCAGAATATCAATATTTGGTTTTACCGAATTTCTAATCAGTGACCGGCTTCCTAAATAAGATGTGAATTACCTGTGCTAATTATGACATTCGGGGATATCAGTCCCAAACCCATCAACTAAAAAGATACAGCCTTATCCACGGGCGTTACATCATCTTATCTTTCTTATTTGGAACAACGCACGTTCATTGTTCAGCCATCGCACCCGTACCTACCTCTAAATTTTGAACCTCTTACAATAAAGCACCAGTAAAGCATGCCCAGTCTCTACCTAGTGCAAGATTCAGATGATAACAAAGAGGGTACTGATTGATAAGGGTTCCAAGCAAGCAAGTAATTACTAGTTTTTCACTGAGTTCCTTATATCCCATTAGAATGGACCCCTTTCAAGATTATCTTATTAATCAAACAAATTTAACTTAGCATGCTTAAGTTCATTTAATAACCCCAATATAACTATTTGTTATATTTTCAGGTTGTAATTAACGAATGTAATCTACAACGCTTTACTATGTCAAGTCAAGTCAAGTTGGGTCAAGTTGAATCGAGTCAAGTCGAGTTCAATATATCACTGTTCAGATGTTTTACAGTTTCAAGTTACTTAATGTTTAATTAAGTATATTTTATCCCAACCCACATGTTTTCTTTTAACATGTTACTTAATTATAATTAAGTACAACTTATTACACTTCATAATTTTATCCTAATTACGATCAGTGATTGGAGTGCAACGTTAACTAATTCTCAATATGTGCAAATATCCTCATTTTAACATTCCTTCTTTCTATCCTAATTTTGCGCACATTAAACGGGAAAGTCCTAGGCTCAGCACAAAAGAAAAGAAAAAATAGGCACTGTAAGATTGTAAATATAATAATAACAGAGAAGAGGATAAAGAAGAAGAAAATAATGGCAACTGAAAAGGAATAATTGATAGATAGTAAATAAAATGAACAATAACATGTAAAAGAGAAACTTGTAAATACTGTCATTATCAAATTTTTAGATCTGTTCCATTTTACTCTCTTAATCCTTTTTTATTCAGATTGCTAATCTAAAAATAAAATAAAACTCACAAAGAATTGTTGTAGATCAAGAAAAAGGTCTTTGATAAAGTAGTAGAAGAAGAATATCCGTTCAGATCTATATTTTGACAGCACCCGAACATTTCCCCAATTTTTATTTATTTCTAAAGCATAATAGAATAGAGGAAGAAGATGAAGAACAATTGGTGTAGGGAAAGAGTGATGATTGGTAGTCTATTTATAGGTGTGATAAGATAATTTAGGCCATAGGATCTTATGGTTTTAATCCAAACCATAGAAAACACCTCAGCATGAGTCAGCAAAAAGAATATTCTAGAAATAGGCATGTATGGCTAGGCATAGGTTTGTGCCTAACTCGAAGTGGGTTAACTCACCTCCTATGTGGGTTGACACATGGGTCGACCAATACAGGGTCTGGGTCTCCCATTTACCATTGCACTTTACTGATTTAATTAATTAATATTTGATTTATTAATTTTCTTCATATAATTATTATTTTATCAAAATTTGGGGTGTTACACGACTGGTTCGAAAGAAAAAGGAAAAACTTTTCTGGGTCAATCGACTGACCTTTTGGAGCAATCGATTGACCTGATTGTAAAATTATGATCAACCCAATTTGTATATATATGAAGTATATATAAATATATACATTCTTTAGTAGTATATATAAATGAAGTATATATGGTTTTGTAGGTTTTAAATATATCTATCATAGATGTTTTATGAATGCTGCATTTTAAAGTTTGATGCTGAATAGTTGTATGCCTATTTATATAGAACTGATATGAATAACATCATGTAAAGGTGAAGATTTTATTCTAATTTTTGAAGAAGAATTATAAATTATCAAGAGAGATAAAAATATTCATTAAAGAGAAGAAACAAAAAAATACAATTTATTTAGTTCGATGGGCTCGATGTTTTCTAGTTGTTAAATCATTTTCCTTTGCTCGTTAGACTCTTCATTCCTATCCTATTAACTTGGTGATACTGAGGGTCATTGAGGAGAAGGAATGATAGGTCAATGAACTGGTGACATGCCTTGCTTGTCAGTATAGTGAGACAATGAGCCTTAGAATTTTAGTGCAATGTGTTCAATGATTCCTAGTCGACATGCATTCGGTTTTAGTCGAAATACATTTCTCTTTGGAGTTCAAGTGATTCACATTGGTAATGATGTGTTTCCTTATTTTCTTTTTTATGAATGGTGATCCTATGAAAAGAACTTATTTTGCTTGCTTCTTATCCGAAGTGTATTCGGTGTGAATTTGAGGTGTAGAAACTAAGGTACAAGCATGACAAGGTGTTTTCTGATTGGGAGATTGGGGTAAAGCTATGGAAGAACTTTTTGAATTTGAAGATGAAGAAATTTTGAAATTGATATTTTGCTAAGAATTTAGTATAAGATTTTTTGTTTTAGAAGTGATTGTCAAAAAGAACATTCAAACAAGTATATATATAGGTGTTTATTTAGAGATAAAATAGAAAAGAAACAAAGTGGACAACAGCTTCAGTTAAGAGGTTTTTGACTGGTGGGGATGTATGGTTTATATAATTAATGCATGCCAGTTGAAAATATTAGGCAATGTGTATGTGTGTGTATGTATATTGGAAATACTATATATATATATATAACATTATGTGTTATGTGACTATGATATTTTTTTGGCAAAGTCGACCGGTTTTTAAAGTGATTAGTAACATTTTTTATACAGAAATAATAAAAACTTGAGGTAAATGGGATATACATCGCGTATATCAACAAAAGGAAATGCTTCCACGTAAGGAAGACTTAGCCTACTAAATAAAATAGACACAAAATTTGACATAAATAGAGTATTACATGGTTATGCAATGACAAAAAACAATGACATAACAAAATATTGACTTCAACAGATTGCAAGAGTTGCATGAAGATTCAGTAGTGAACACAACAGCTATTCATTGCTTTGAAGGTGGTTCCTAAGGAGCTCCACCTTTTATGCTTCTAGTTACAGGAGCTTGAAGATCTTCAAAGGCGGGTAAGGTCGCTGAAAGTGGCGAGTTGGAGAGAGTGACTTTCACTACATCTGGAGGCCGAGCTTTATGTCCAGGAGGAGGTTTGACATTATCATATGGGCTCTCAGTTTTGTTTTTAACTATTTTCTTGGATGAGGAGATCAGTGAAGCATCATTCTCTGCAAACACTGCCATGTTTACTAGGGCTTCCAACTTCTGTGTACCCTATGCTTGTTGATGAGGGCAAGGCTATAGTGAGCACTGACTTAGAGGGTGGGGTGTGCCTGTTTAGACATCCGGGGGATAGTCCAGTGTTATGAGGTGAAACAAGAGCAGTTGGCTCAACAAGAAGTGATTCACTACCTGTTGATTCAACATTATTCATTCCATTATTAGACACAATGCCATAGTTGATTGCTTCTTCATACAAAACCTTCATCTGTGCAAGTCCATCCCTATCTCTAGTCAAGGTTGTAGTATTAATACTTGGGATTCCAACCCCTATTTCCCAAGTGTGCTGCTCTGAGACTACCAGTGCAACATCCACACTACTACTATTACCACTATTACCTTCAAGCTTGTTTACCTCACCATCTTCAAGCTCATACGCAATCCTCATCTTATCCAAACCTACATGGATTTTGCCACTAGTTCTATCTAGCGCAATAACATTCTTGTCCATCGAAATTCCATTTTGAACAGTGATCAGGCCAACGTTCTCGGCGTCTAAGTCAGGAGTAGGGGTTGAAATGAAGATTGGTTCAACTGAAACAAGTAGCTCTAGCACATCGGAAGCTTTGCTTAATACATTTGCATTCCTCTGTACATTAGCTTATCTTCCTTTCTGGTTAAGATTGAAAGACCCATTTCCAAGTTTTCCTTATTTTAAATTAAGTAGGCCCTTCATTTTTCCTACCCCGAGCCTTCCTATTATCATTTTGTATTCAGACAATAATATTATTGATCATAGTTTTTTCTTCGCTACAATTTGGAAACACACTATCATCCTTAAATGCATATGAGGATTTCACACAGCCTTTCATGTTGTGCCCAAAGACCTTACATGTAGGGAAAATTGAAGGTTTCCAGAGGTACAACACTTTGATGAAATGTTCAGTACCATCTGGGAGTTGAACGGAGACATCATTCGGAAGCTCTTAATCAAGAGTCACTTTGACCATGCACTTGGAAAATTCAATCCTGTCTATTCTTTCGATATTCTCGTCCATACGTAGAAACTTCCCCACCATAGTTTCTAACTAACAAATCCCCAATTTATACCAAGCAAGAGGGGGAATATTCGGTTATTTTATCCATACAGGCACATTACGGATCCTAGAACTACCATTTCCTATACTTGTATCCTATAGTTTGACAATGAATAACTTATTTCTAATGATAACCCGGATCCAACTCTATAATTCTAGCATGATCCTCAGGTAGGGAAAAATGGAAAAAGTTACTATTCGATATAACCTTCATAGATCCCTTAGGTTTCCAGTGCTTCTTTAGTTGCGTGATCACCGTTGAGTAAGATAGTGCCTCGTCCAAGAAAAATCCAACTAAATAATCTTTCCAGACTTCCGTTCTAGTAGCAAGATTTCCTCAGTAGGCACGACCATCTTCCAGGGAATAACAACTTGATAGGTGGTGGCACAAATATTCCAATATTTCTTGGTTTATGGAGAACAAATTTGACCACTTTTTTTTCTTAGGAGGGGCATCGAGGCAGCTGAAGGACATGGGGATTGAGGGGAAGGATCAGGGGAGGGTGGAATTAAGGATGGCGGCGGGTCTACGGCTGGAAGTGACATTAAAACGGTGATTTGATTTGAGGAGGGTAAGGACAAGTGGATCTCCTCTATTTTGGGTAAGGAGCTCGATTATTTTTTCTCTGATATATTATTGATTATACGTTTAAATAAAGACATATGATAGATTTGAATGAAAATTTCCCATAGCTCACATGTTAAAGATATCTAAGTATAACACAATAGGTCTTGTGTTCGAGTCATAGCATGGTCCAAAAAAAACATTTTTGACTCTTAAAAAAAACATTTAAACCTTGTAAATCTTATAATGATACAATTCCAAGTTCACGTCTTTTCTAGTAAGGGTTTGGTAAATATACCAACTAATTGATTTTCTGATGAGACAAATTCTAAGTTTATTAAATCTTTTTCAATATTGTCATGTAAGAAATGGTGTCGAATATCTATAAGTTTTGTTCAAGAAAGATTAACTAGATTTTTCAATAAATTTATTGCACCAGAGCTATTGAAGTAAATTTTGATTTAGGTAGATTTATTCCAAAATTTCTAAGCATTTATTGCATGTAAACGACTTGAGCACAAGCCAAAACTACTGAATATATTCAGCTTCACGTGTCGATAGTGAAATGCAATTTTGTTTCCTAGTAAACCAAGAGACAAATGATTCACAAATAAAACGACATGTGCCAGTTGTACATTTTCGATGCATATGTGATCCTTCGAAATCAGCATTACGAAAGGGTATTTGTTCAAAAGAACAATCTTTAAGATAAAAAGGTACAAAATCTTTGGTATTACTTAGATAACGCGATATACTTTTTACAACTCGTAAACGTGATTCCTTTGGATTGGCTTGAAATCGTGCACATAAGCAAACACTCGTCGTTATAACTAGTCAACTTGCGATCAAATGTAATAATGATCTTATCATACTACTATATGATTTCTAGTCAACACTTTTTCCATTTTCATCTCTATCAAGATGTGTAGTTGTACTCATAGGAATTGGATCAACATAAGAGCCTTCCATTCCAAATAGTTTAATTAAATTATTACAATATTTTTCTAGATTTATAATAATTTCATTTGGTAGTTGTTTAATTTATAGACCAATAAGATAATTCTCTTATGCGGGATGTAACAACATGCATATTTCAGAATAATATATTTAAATATAACGTCGTTATTCTAGCATAGGTCCAAAAAATAACTTTTTTGCATATTGATGAATTTGGACTCGAAACCACTTCCATTAAACTCGAAATGCCATTTACGACAATAAAAACTGTAAACAATGATATGTTTGTAGTTTTTGAAAAATTGGGACTTTGGTTGGGATTTGGGTTTTGGGGCTTGGGGTAGCTAACCTAGCCCGCACCATTAAAATAGCCCCATCCTCCTGCTCTTCCTCATTCTCTTCCTCTCTTCAAAACATGAATAAAAATGGGGGAAAATATGGGAAATAGAAATTCCTAAACCTAGTTTACTTCTTAGAGCTTGCAAATTGAGGTAGAAATCAAAATGGAGCTAAGGTAAGACTTCACTTCATCTTCTCCATTTGGTTCCCTCTTCAATTTATGATATTTCCTAAAACCTAATTCATCTTAGGAAATTCATTTATATGTGTTTAGATTGAAGATTCTTGGGTTATTGTTGAAGAGAGGTTTATCTTGCTTTGTTTTGGGGCCTCTCCTTCCATATCAAGATCAAAGGTGAGTTCTTGTGAACTCACATCTATGTAACCAAGCAATTGGGCTTGGCAAGTGTACCCTTGGCACGTATATGTTGTGTGCGCGCTTTTAGTTGATGCGTTTATTGTGTGTTAGCTTCCCGATTTTTGTTTGTTTGAATTCATTTATATGAATTCAAAGTGTAAATCCTTGTACAGAATTGGGTTGACGTGTTCATGGATACTTGTAGTTTATACATATTCGAGCTATCAAGGTTGTGATTGTACTCTTATCACCTTAGTGTTATGTATGCATTGTGTGTGTATTGTTTTAGTTTTGGGAATTTGTGCATTTTGGTGTTCTAAAAGAAAATCCTTTGCTTGCCCTTGAATGTGTGTTTATGCATGTTGTTTTTGAGCATTAGAGAGTGTATGCGACCTCTCTAGACACCCAAAGATAAAACGAGAGGTTCAAGATCATCCAAAATTGATTTGGAGTTCATAAGCCAGGCAAACTATTGCCTATGCTTCCGCTCAGACGTCTGACCGGATAAGTCAGGCGTTTGTCCAAGCTCTCGGGAAAAAAAATAGCAGACTGTCAGCTTAGACGTCAGAGCTGAAGCCTTAAACGTCTGAGGACCAAATTTCTGCTATTGACTGGTGGAAACCATGGTCAACAGTTTAGGTCCATCCAGGCTCTTTCTCGACTGAGTTTCGGCCTGTTTGGCCATTTTTTGCGGCTTTTTAGTTTCTCTAATTCACATATTTCTACAACTCGATTTTACGGATTTTCGATTTATTCACTGTGAATGAATTTGTGATTGATATTCATGAGATTTGATTAAGTTATTATAACGTGAATTTTGGGATCGATTTGTATTACGATCGATATTTTATGAGATTTGCAACTTCAAATTATAAACAGTTTTATATTATTAGTAGATATGCAATTCTTTTTCAAATGGTTATAACACTATATTTCATACAAAATCATTTTATAATCCGTTTTCTAATCTACTAGTATAAATATTTACACAAACCCTTTCCTCATTCGTATGAGAAATCCAATTAAACCTCTTAACAAAAACAAGTGCTATGAACCTTTGCGTTTGTTTTGACGGTTAGTTCTTGGACTCCTTCGATCGAAAATTGTAGAAATGATCATTCGTGTGTTTTGAGTGGAAACCGTTTTAAGTGGAAACCTACGATTAGTTCATAAATATTTCAGTAGAGCTATTGGTTATAGGACATATAGATAAACTATTATGGTTACTAGCTTAGAGTAATTTATGTTTTTCTTGATTAATTATGATCTTCCTGACATTTAGACTAGCTTTATGCGATGTCTCTGGGTTGTGGAATTTATTCCTTATTTTTAATGATCTTCAGATTATTTTTGGGAACTTTGGTTCCATTTGTGAAATTGCACTACTAGAATCAATTCTGATCTTTCTGTGGATTTATGCTTTTGACGGCCTTCGGACCGTGTGAGCGGGGGAATGACCGCAATATTCGAATCGTCTTGAGGAGCTTCTTCTCAAATTTATATGTTAGCTACCTAGAGATCGAGTCTCATTTAGAGTTAGGCATATTTCCATTTTTTGTGAATTTGTGTTTTGACGGTCTTCGAAACATTTGAGTGGGGCCATGACCCGTGGTCTTCAGACCAATCCGAGCAGCTTCGGCTCATATTTATTGGTTAGCTACCTAGCGATCGTGTCTCATCTTGTTATAGGCCTCTTTCACCGTTTATGCGATTTAATAGATTTTTAATTATTGAATTATGAAATTTGGTGTAATTTGATAGGTGATATACTTTCTGGGGAATGTGTTTTGATATTAAGTTATCAACCCGAGTTTCATTGATATTTAAGTCATTAATATGAGTTCTATTGATATTTTGTTATCAATCCGAGTTTCATTGATATTGTGTATCAATTTTTGTGCTGATTTGATATGACATGTCATTTCCCATGAGTAACCATATAAGATAGGTTTTCAAGATATACCGTACACATTTCTGGGCTTCACACTTATGCGTGACATTGTTATTATCATATTCATGTCTTATTTATCTTGGTGTAAATAATTCTTGGATCATACCAAGGCATTTCAGGTGAGTCTTCTTGATTCCAACATGAACTATCCTCTACTTTTAGGCAAACTACTTTAGTATTTTACTTTTTGGGTTATATATATACGAGAGTCCTTTGCATACAAATTATTTTGAGTAGCAATGTATTCATTCATTTGTTGTACCGTGGACCTTGTCTGACCACTATCTTTTTGTATACACTTATATGTTTTATTCATACCTATTTCCGCCTTCGTGATGTGGATATCTGTGTCTGACTATGATTTTATTGATATATATTTTATATTGCTTCCGAATTATACATAGCCACTGTGTTGTGGATTTGTATCTTAATTAGACGTGCCAGATTTCCCCATGAGAATTGAAAAGTAAGACTACATTATACAACATGTTTAATACTCGTTCAAAGATAATATATAAATGGTCACTCCTAAACAACCTTATTCTTTGTGTTATTTGGCATCATTACTTGTAATGACCTTGGCTAACGCGAGTATAGAGGTAGGGTGTTGCACTTGGTATCAAAGCCAATTTCAGAATAATATAAGATGATATTATAGTAAGGATCATTGTCCTAAGCCTCTCTTAAGAAATCATATTCATGATTTAAATCGAGTCTTAGGACCCATCATATCCTATATTATGTTATGATCCTTTGTTTGACCAACCAAATCTATTTTTTTCATCTATGTGAGTCTTGGCCTAGAAAAACTTAAAGTCCCGTCCCTTTCATGATTAGGAACCCAGAGTTATATCCTATTTTGAGTTGAAATAACCTTTGGGACTTGGTTATAAAGGATTGTAAATGATTTAATAAAATAATTTTGAGCCAAATAATATACTAATCCATTTGAGATTAGCTTTATGAGTCGAAAGCAGATAAACTAATCCTTCTAAGCACTATGAATTCTATTTATTTATTTATGATTGAAATTTTAATCAAATAAAAAGTTATATCCCTAATTATTTATTTACAAACTTGTGTTCCCATGTGGACGTAATTTGTTTTATTGTGTTAAGTTTCCCATTGAGTATGTTAGGAGTTCTAATTGAGATGTGGAATGTCACTGTATCTATAGGAGTTGCTAAATACTTTGATGAGACAATTCTGACACAACACTTGTATTAAATAGTAATGATGAGTATCCCCATTAAACCTTAGTATCAGTAATTTTATATAAATCGATGGTGAGGACAATCATTAATATAGATTGTTAATTTGCAATCATTGGATGTTAATCTAGATATATTTAAATCAAATAATGTTGGTGATGAGTGCAGCATCGTCGAGATTTATTTTCAAGTTTCTAAATACGAATTGTTTGAATTTGTTCCTGTTCTGCTCATGCTAGGTTATGATGGCCATTTTAAACTTTCTTGAGTAACCTTTGGACTATGCGTTTTGCAATTTTTTCTATTATCATTTTGTGTTTTATATAGTGCATCTTGCAATTTGTTCGTAAATATTTGAGTTAAGTCAGTGGTTAAGGGACATTGCGCTAAACTCGCCTATTTACTCGCTTAATGTAAACTTATACTAACATTTTGA
This sequence comes from Allium sativum, assembly GCA_030737875.1. Lineage (NCBI taxonomy): Eukaryota > Viridiplantae > Streptophyta > Magnoliopsida > Asparagales > Amaryllidaceae > Allium > Allium sativum. The sequence goes on along the minus strand of CM060923.1, from coordinate 424,907,080 downwards.
TAGTTGATGATTACATTGTGGTTTTGATCTTTTTATCATTTATGGAGTTTCAATTTTTTTGCTATAAAATGTTTCGGTGAGTCTTAGAAGCTTCATTGTCATTTTGATAACGATCCAAGTCTTCACCATTCATGCGAGCTTGTCCGAAATCATCGGATAATGACTTTTCTTTTAGAAACCATGAAATAAGTCTCTTTGGTATATATCAACTTTTGTATAATCCCTTGATTTATTGAATATGTATTTTTCTTTAAGTGGATTCATATTGTTAAAATGTGAATTTTCATGTTTGATTTTCTATAATCAACTTTGTGATTTGTCCTTTAAGGCAAAACTGCTTTGGTAGGTCATACATAGGTCTTGGCGGTGCTCGAATGGCAGGCTCTATTTCATGATCCTATAGTGAAGCGAGAGAATTAGATATAGCGCGACTTCCAGATCTAGTCATCATAGAAAAATTGATCTGAGACTTGGATTTCTTGGTCTTGGCCATTAGGGAGGAGGAGTAGAGAGGCAATGGAGAAGAGATGAGAAGAGGCGGAGGCGTAAGAAAACCAGGTCTAGGTTGTCGCTAGATAAAATGCGTCTGCCATTTTTTACGTACCACTTACTTTTGTTGGGGATTGACAAATTTTGTTTTTGAATGCGTTAATTGACGAAATAGCCTCCATACCTACACGTTCCTCATGAACAAAGAATACAACTAAGTCTCCCTTAACGACAATACTAGCGTAGGCTACTTCTTCTTGGCCCTTGCCTAGAGAGTGTCAAACCGGGTCTCCTTCATGACCGGTTGAAATTGGTGCCAAAAATGCTGAACTTGAGTTAAATGAAAATGTTAGTGCAAATGCTTCGACAAATGTCTTGGGTTCAAACAGTTGTTTGGGTGGTCCTGTTATAAATGTGGATGTTGGATTTACCGCCGACTTATGCCAATACTCAGAAACTCGTGAGAACTTACACCGCCCGCCAACTGATCGACAAAATTCCCCAATCAAACCCATGTCAAGCCAGGCTCTTGGCAAGCCCTCTTATAATTCCCTGTTTTACTCTCTCCCAAAAAACGTTGGTGCTTATTCACCGGTTGACTTCACTATCCCTTTTGATGTGCTAGGTTCGTGCCCTCCTCCTGAATTATTCTATGAAGCATCGACGTTTTGAAAGGATCATATAGTCGGATTTTTCTTAGATAATAAGCCTGCGAATGTTGATATGAATTATGAGTGTCGTAAGTAGTGGATACTTCATGGTGTCATGCACTTAACTTTCGTCGGTGGCATCTTTTACATGAAGTTCTTTTTATCGGAGGAACGTCTTCGAGCCTTGGAAAGTCCACCAGCAATAATCGATAGTAATCCTTTCATATTCATGACTTGGAGCAAGTCACCGGATAAGGTAAAAGAGCAGGTCCTTTCCATCCTCTTATGGACTCAATTTATTCATGTACCCTCTATTCTTCAACCACTTCTTGGTTTGAACTGGTTAGTTTGCCATATTGGTAAACTGAAATGCTTTGACGCGAACACTGAAGCTAGGAAGAATCTAGTTTATGCCCAAGCATTAATAGAAATTACCCCAAAAAAGCCGTTACCATCTCAGATCAAAGTAGGACTTGAATACCGAGAATATCCAGTTGAGGTTAAATACAAATGGAAACCTGACATTTGCACATTGTGCAAGTCTTTAGGTCATACAGTTGACTCTTGTCGTGTCCTTGTTGGTTCCTTGCCCTTCCCAAAAGCGCCTTTTCCATGTCCACCAGCTAGGATTTGGGTGCGTAAGACAGGTACTAATGTTCCTATTAATGAACCAACTTCTGAAGATATTATTTATGATATGAAGGATGTAAATGCGGAGGTTATGCTTCGTTTTGTAGTTTTGTCTGATGTTTCAATTGATCCTGATATCTCTTGGAATGAGAGTGAGACTGCCTGGGTTCATGCCCCTCTACAATATATTGTGATACAGAGAATTATTTCTTTATATATATTGGTGAAGAAGTGGAAGAGCACAGGCGTCTCTACTATAGACCTGAAGGCAATAAATTGATTCCGTGGAATGCGGGCGAAATTGGTGAAGTGAACTTTGAGTACATGTAGGACACCTCATGGGATAAGAACTGGTTATTGGCTCCTCCCTTTGTTGCAGATTTGGCATTTCTCTTCTGGTCATATAAGCATAACATGTCTCCTACACAGGTTTCTTTTATGATGATGACTCTGATTGTGAAGAAGTGTAGCTTCCCATGTTATATTATTTTGAGCTATGGTTATGTCGTTGTTTAGCTATATTGGTGTATTGATAGTGACTGGACAATTCAAACCAAAATGTTACTCTGTGCATGTGCAGAGTACTAGTTCATTTCTCTTTAATAAAGGTGTTTGTAGTGACCTTAAAAACCAGTCGGTCTTGCCAAAACAAAAACTGCTTTGATAGGTGTAAGTAACCTTGTCATTAAAGCGAAAATGATCGAATAGGTGTCAGCAACCTTGTCGAGGCCATTATTGTCTGTGTGGATCCACTCTATGATGTTTGTGAGATTTTGTGTTATTCATAAATTCACAATTTTCGTAATGACTACCTTATATATTTACATTTCTTCAAAGTTATCGATGTACTTGTGTTTATATGGTGATTTTAGTAATTCATGGGTTCTCTTTATTTATTTATGGCTTGGATTACTTACGTGTTCATTTATGGAGCTATGTCCTCGTTTGTATTTTTGTGGACTTTGTGTGTATCCATTCTTATGTTACGAGAGCTATTTGTGAATAACATTTTGATTTATGTATTTATACGTTCTCACTTGTTATGGTTTGATTGTCTTTCCATTTAATATATTTCTATATATCTTTGAGTGATTTCTAGAACTTGGGTGATTCGAGTTTTCGTTGAAAATTATCTCAGATGTTCTTTCAAAAAGTAATAAGTTATATTTTTCTTATTGATCTTGGCCTCTTGTTTCCGGATTTTGATTCTTGATCTCCGAGCTTTCGTGATATGGGAATCTTGTGTGATTCCCAGCTTCATCTCAAAGGTACTAAAAGTAGATTTACTATTTTGATAAATCAACTTTGTAAAAGGTTGGCATTCCTTTGTGAGATTATTCTTGAGGCTAACTTCGATAGGATGTTAAATCATATTTTTATGGATACGGGGTCTCCTTTATGTAGCTATTGTTTCCATGCTTATTTGCATGTATTGTTTACTCTAGTTTTGTGTTGATTTTCGGGATGGATTGACTTATCCATTCTGAGGCCCACATTTTATTTTTCGAGAGTATTATTCAACTTCAACATCCTATATCTACAACATAGATTTCTATAGTTCTTAATAATTTTGGTTTATATTCATTAACTTCCTTATGTTTCTAAAAATTCTCATAGCAATGGGAATGACATTAAGGAAAACGTGTTTCTGTAATTCACATTTCTCGTGATTTTTTTTTGGAATCCCTTACACCTATTTCAGGATGACCACCTTGATGGGTAATTGAGTTTAGAATTGATTTTTCGTTTCCGAGACTCAATCTTTTTTCTCATCCTCTTAGTGACCAACCACTAGGGACAAAAAGGGGAGCTATTTTGGTAAAGCGATCTGGTGGAATGTTTTGGCTTCGCGACCATGACAAGCTTAATAAATTCCAAGACACAGATTAATAACCTATGCAATAGGTTAGTTATGCTTATGTCAATCCACTATTTGACTTAGCAATCGAGTTTTCACCAACTCTTTATTTTCGTGCTCGTTAAATCCTTGTGGTTGACGAAAATTCCAGTTTATTTTGTTAACCATAATGAACTCAATTTTTGAGGTCATACACCGATTGCTTGACCTCATCTTTGTTGGTGATATTCGTGTGTATTTGAAAAATAAAATTATCAAGTTTTGTTTAACTCTTTCAACTTCTACCATTTATCATGTTCTCATGACTTAGAAGTTGTTTTTGAATTATTACAGGAGTGCTAATATTTTAAATTTGAAATATTAAGGATTTACTAGAAATTTAAAGTTTCAATCTATTTGTTTGTGGAATATTAGAGAATGTGCTAATATTTCCAATTAAGGGTGTATAACCCATATTTTATTTAGAGGTCTTACTTCCCCAATGGGGTCGCTTATCTTTGTGAATGGGATATATATGACCATCATATACGTACTTTTCTTTTTAAGAAAAAATTGTGAGCTAGAATATTTTTTAGAAAATTTTAAGGGATAAATTTTCTAGCTAAAACGTGATAAGAGTTGTTCAACGATTTTGGATAGTTGATGCTTCTAAGTGAATTTGAATGTTTTATTATTTATGTTGAAAACATATGAGAATTGGTTCATAATTTATAAACTTAGTGAACTTTAAACGAATTAATCAAATTTAATTGAAACGAGCTTGTCGCGTAGCGGTAGTTTGTGATTTTGAGAATTGAAATTCAAATGAGTGTGTAGGATCCAATATAAGTAGAAATTCTTTGAAACAAGAATCATTCGGATCTATTAGATTATTTTTTTCTAATGGAAGAAAAAGAATTAAATTCCGTCTTGTTAATTTTGATATATGTCTAAATCAAATTTTCAGAAAAATCATAGTGTGGTATTTCGTGGTTTAAAATTAAAAAAATTAATGCAATGGAGATTTAGAATATTTATAATTTAAGTAAGGAAAATTCTAAATTGTTGAATCACTTATGAAAAGAATAATTTGATTGTTCGTACATGTTCATGACTTTTATTAGAACATTATACGTGTATTAGCTTAAGTTATATCTTAGTTTATAACTTAATGCTCAAAATTTGCACAGTTATTCATAAGTTATATTAATATAAGAACGATATACTAAATATAAAGATAAAAGTGAATTTCTTGATTAATCTATTTTTAAATAGATTTTATGATTTTTGGTTGTTACTTTTTGAGTTTTTCCTAGAGTAATGATAGGGACGCAATTTCTTTAAGAGAAAAGTCTGTAACAACCCATATATTTCACGATTATATATTTGATAATATATTTAAATAATTTATTTAAATATAATGTCGTTAATCGTGTATAGGTCCAAAAAGTCACTCTTTGCATACAGATGAATTTGAACTCGAAACCACTTCCATTGAGTCCAAAATGCCGTTTACGATAATAAAACTGTAAACATTGATATATTTGGAGTTTGTGAAAATTGAGACTTTGGTTGAGGCTTGGGTTAGCTAACCTAGCCTGCACCACTAAAACAACCCCATCAGGCTACTCTGCCTCATTCTCTTCCTCTCTTCAAAACATGAATAAAAATGTGGGAAAAGATAGGAAATAGTAATACCTAAACCTAGTTTACTTCTAGGAGCTAGCAAATTGAGGTAGAAATCAACGTGGAGCTAAGGTAAGCTTTCTTTTCATCTTCTCCATCTTGTTTGCTCTTCAATTTGTGAGATTTATTATAACCTAACTCTTAGCATATTCATTTATATGTGTTTAGATTGAAGATTCTTGAGTTATGGTTGAAGAGAGGTTTATTATGCTTTGTTTTGGAGCCTCTCCTTCCTTATCAAGATCAGAGGTGAGTTCATGTGATCTCAAATCTATGTAGTCAAGCTACTGGGATTGACAAGTGTGCCCTAGGCACATATATGTTGTGTGTGCATTTGGTTGACCGGTTTGTTGTGTGTGAACTTCCCGATTTGAGCGTGTTTGAATTCATTTATACGAATTCAAAGTGTAAATCGTTGTAGTGAATTGGGTTGATGTGTTCTTGGGTACTCACAATTTATATATAAATGAGATATCAAGGTTGTGTGCACGCTCTTATCACCTTTTTTTTATGTATGCATTATGTGTGTATTGTTTTGGTTTCAGGAATTTTTGCATTTTGGCATTTTAAAAGTAAATCCTTTGCACTCCCTTGAATGTGTGCTTATGCGTGCTGTTTTTGAGGATTAGAGAGTTTACGCGGCCTCTTTAAACATATGACGATAACACGGGAGGTTCAGGCTCGTCTGAAATTGATTTGGAGGTCATAGGCAAGGCAAACTATTGTGTATGCTTCAGCTCAGACATCTGACCGGATAGGTCAAACGTCTATCCAAGTTCTTAGAAAAAATTGAAAAATAGAGACAATTTAGTCAGACGTTTGAGGACCAAATTTTTGTTGTTGACCGGTGGAAACCCCAAATCCTGATCTTCGGATCATCTTGAGGAGCTTCGACTCAAATTTATATGTTATCTACCTAGAGATCGCGTTAGTAACAACCAGCATTTTACGATCGTAAAATATTTTTATTTTATTCCCTTAGGACTAGATCATTCGTATATTCTGATATGTTACTTATGGGGATGTGAGACATGTCCATAATATTTACCAATTTTGTTTGTAAACGTTTTGCCCTTGTCAGTCTTGTACATGTCATAACTTTTGACTCAGGTCGAATCAGGTGGCGAGACCTGTTCCATTGGAAAGGAAATAATGATTGCCTTTCCGTAGAGTGGTTACATTAAAGATTTGGCTCAGTGCTTTGGGTGGAATCGTTGTTTTAAGTTTTAACAGTTGGTTGTTCAGGTTTGTGAAGCCTTAGTGGGTTGATTTGGAGCGGCCCATTAGTGGGCTAGTGGAAGGGTACAAATAGGGGGTGGGAGGTATGAAAAAGGTTTTAGTTTCTCTATTCTCTCATTCAGTGGCCTATGTTCCTCCTTCCTCTAACACATTTTCACCTTTAAAAATCAAAATCTAAGGAAGGAAATCGAAGATCTACACCATTGGAGGCTAGTTCTACATCATTCGATGTGGGAATTCATCAGATCAAGGGGTTTGTTCGAAATGCTTGCTGTTTGGAATCTTGATTCATTGTTTTTGTTTTGATTTGGAGAATTGGTGAGTTATATGCATCTCTTACATAGATTCAATGAAGTATATGAATGTTTGATCATGTTTTTATCAAATTCAAGTGTTTTATCATAGATCACCATGATAAGTCTATTTTCATATAAATCACCCTTTGATCAAATTTAGCAAGTTTAAACCGGTAATTTCTATGTCATTTCATACGCATATGTAAGTTAGATCCGCAAATTAGATCATATATTCATTTATCATTATTTTGGTGGAACTGTGTAATTGTGGTAATAATCGTTGTTTTCATGTTGCTTGTGACTTCATATCATGTTTGTAGACATTTTGATGAATTGGACGAGTTTGTTTCATCGAATTTGTCGTTTGACAAAGTTTTGTTCGAATTCAGAGGTGAACGGGGTTTGTGCTAGTTTTGGGTCGAGCGTAGAACAAGTGAAGTACAATATGCAGTACAACAAAGGGGTCGCACGTAGGGAGGAGGGTCGGTCGAGCACCAGGTTGGTCAAGCTTTGCCAGGGTCGGTCGAGCTTTGCACCAGATCGGTCGAGCAAGGAGGGATCGGGCATAGGGTGGTCGATCATCCCTGAAGCAACGGACTCGGTCATCTTTGAAACAAAGGGGTCGGTCACAAGGGGGTCGAGCAAGCCGGGTCAGTCGTGCATACATAAAAGCGGGTCGGTCTCTGTTGTGATGTTGATAGAGTCGATCATGTACCTAGATGAAGGGTCGGTCGTACACCCAGGTTAGCGGTCGGTCGAACTTGGCCAGGGGTCGGTCAAAGGGTCGTCTTCTTAAAATTTATATTTTATGGTATGACTCAGATTTGAAGAAAAGAGCTTGAAACTTTTATTATCGAGGGCAACCCCCCGAGCCCTAGCCGTAGCGCAGTGATGTATTTGGCTCGGTGATGGTGTGACTTCGACGAAAATTCAAGTAGAAGTTTCGAAGTGTTGAAATGTATTCGTTGATCAGTGTAGAACGGCGAATGAGGTGACAACTTAAAAGTCGCGAGTTGGTGGATAATGGTTGCTCGAGAAGGTTGCTCAAGCTACGAAAAGTCATCAAGTTAGATGACTAGAGATGCGAAGGCCGAGAATTTATCGTTGTCGTAAGTTCTAGCAGGCTCAAAGCAGGGGTACGATGGGGGAACCCAAAAGACAGTAAGGTTGAGGGTCAAGTACCCAGGGTATCGTTGAAAGGCCTAGTTGTCAAGGTTGGACAAACATATGTCAAGGTTGGACAAACATACGTATCATTGAAAGGCGTATGGAGTCTATTCTAGAACCGGGGTTACCATTAGCCCTTGATATGTGGCAAGGTTGGCTGTCATACAATTAACAATGGTTTCGAAATAGGATTGGCGGTGATAGCCATAGTCTATCGTGGTTGATAAGTTTCCTTGTTTGAACCGTCTCATGTAGATTGTCCAACGTCGAAAGAGATGTTCCTTGGGTTCTTGTCTGATATTGATTTAGGCCTTTGGGGTTTGTGCTTAAGGCATGTTGAGTTCAATTAGGATGGTTTACATAAGATATATAATTTGAATGTCATGAGTGCTTTTCCATGACTAAATGGGTGTTTTGGTTTCCATGGATGTATGGTTGAAATGTTGTTGTAAAGGGTATCACTATCCGATGTGGGGAAGATGGGGTTGAGTTCTTCTCTGATGTCGTGGGTAGATTAATATGTTTATCTATCCATTCTCATATACTTTATTATTGATGTTTGTTAGATAGTTTATAGCTCACTATGAATGTTGTCTGACTTAAGGTTTTATGTTTCCCTCTTATTACCTTGGTCTTTTCATCCGGTTGTGGATGGGCAGACTAGGTGACAAGTGATTAGTGAGGACGATGTTGCAATTTAGAGGCAAGCTAGAGACTTTCATACCATTTTTATTACTATCTACTATTTCTGTTTCTACTGTTTGAGCTGCTCTATGGGTGTTGTAGTGAGGCTTTGTGTACAGACTTTGATATTTCCTATGATGTTTGGATAGTCTTTCAGGATGTTGTGAAAGTTTCAAAAGTTTGTCATATGATGCTTCACTATTATTTCTTGTCGTATATGTTCTACTATATTTTATCCTTGCACTGTGAGTTCTACGATAGGTTCCGATGATATTTTTTACCTATGACGATCGTCCACAACTGCCTAACACACCTTTTAGTGCATTATTCCTCTTGTTTAGTGCAGGGGTTGTGGGCGGTCGTCACATTTGGTATCAGAGCCAGGATAACGATTTTAGCCATAGTTCTAAGATGTAATCACGTATGAGAGACATACTTGTATATTTCAGTTGGATGCTTACTATATATATTAGCACATATAGCAGTAGTGTTTGTACTTCTTTAGCAATTTTTCTTGCAAGTGGCTAATCATTCTAATTTACGGATTTAGAATGAGTTGACGAACTACAAGACAGACTGCTAGGGAAGTGGCTGCGCCTGGAGGGGGTAATGGCGGTATACCAAAATACCCATCCATATTTGAAGCTATGATGTAGGTCGTTATGTGAAGGAAACCCGCTCCAGTGGCAGCAACGGTAGATGTAGGTGTGCGAGTTCCGAGGGTTGTGGATTTTGCGAAGTTGTGCAAGGATTATACATCTCTAGGAGGGAAACCATTTAAAGGAACTGAACCAGCTGAAGAGGTTCAGAGGTAGATGGATACTTGTGTCCGTATTTTTGGAGACTTGGGTTTGGAAGATGCAACTAAGAGAAAGCTTGCGTCAAGGCAGTTGCAAGGCAGGGCCATGGAGTAGTGGAATTCTGTTACACTTGAGACTCCAGAAGAGGAGATTTCATGGGAGCAATTCCAAGCTAAGTTTGAAGCAAAGTTTATATCCACTGCTCAAAAGTCCCTTCTATTTAAGAAGTTCGTAGAGCTGAAACAGAATGGTCGTTCTATGATTGATTATGTTTTTTATTTTGAGTGTTGTCTAGGTATCCTCGTTCATAAATTGACTCACCTTATCAGAAGAACGAGAACTTCGTCATCGGTTTGGATACCCATATTGGAAGGCCGTTGGTGGATCATCTTGACGATCCATGTTAGAAGATTGTGGAAAAAGTTGTTCGCCATGAGAGTTTGTCTCCTAAGGAAGAAAATGTTGTCGTTGCAACCAAGGAAGTCCAGAAACCACAGCAGGGTGGTAATAATAAGATTAGGAAGTAGCAACAGCAGAAAGGAAAGGATGGCCAGAAGAAGCCTAAGAGTGAGGTGGTTTGCTTTAACTGCCAACAAAAGGGTCATTACTCGAATGAGTGCAAGAATCCTAAAGCTGAGAAAAAGTGCTTAAAGTGTGGAAATCTTGGGCATGAGAAGAAGGATTGTCCAGAATAAGCTAAGGGCAAGAAAGTTGTAAAGGCATATGCTTTGGAAACCATGCCATATTCTTCAAGAGCTCCTACTGCAAAGGAAAAGGGGAAGGGTGTCATCATTCAGGGTACTCTTTCAGTTAATGGTGTTTCAGTTCGTGTGTTGTTTGATACTGGAGCATCACATTCTTTCATTTGCAATGAGCTTGTGTGCCGCTTGGGTTTGGAACCTGAGATTTGTGATAGGCCATTTATCATGACTAATCCAGTTTGGGGCTTGTCAAGTTTGTGCATGTTGTGCCGTGGTCTAGTGTTGTCGAGTCATAGTTGCTCTTTTTTATGTGATTGCTTTGCTTTGAACTTCGCTGGGTTTGGGATCATCTTGGGCATGGATTGGCTCAAAAGGTATGCGACAAGGGTGAATTGCGAGAAGCTAGAGGTGAGAGTCGGGGTGTGGAAGGGCGAAAGGTGTTAATTCGATGTAAGCGCGAAGAGGATGTCTTCATGAGCTATCTATATTCGCTTAGAATTCCGTAGGATGACTTGTCATTTGTGTTGATCGCTAATGAGTATGAAAATATCATTGACGAGGTCAAAGGGTTGTCGCTGCATCGTGGGATCGAGTTTAGGGTCGATTTGGTCGAGGGTGCTAGATCAATTGTTATGCTTCTTAGGAGGATGGCGCCTAAGGAACAATGAGAGTTGGAGGTGCGGAAAAGTGTTCATTTGGAGAAGTGTTTCCGAATGGGGTGCACCAGTGGTGTTTACAACCAAGACAGATGGCTCGTTAAGATTGTGTGTGGACTATCATGAGCTGAACAAGGTGACCAAGAAGAACAAGTGTCCATTGCCAAAAATTGATGACTTGTTCGATCGGCTTCACGAAGCCAAAGTGTTTCTTAGATGGATTTGGCCATGGGATTTCACCAATTGAGGGTGGCAAAGGATAGTGTGCCAAAGAATTCTTTAGGACACCATCTAGTTTCTTCGAATGGTTGGCGATGCCATTCGGGTTGACTAACGCACAAACATATTTTGGGGATCTTATGAACAAGGTATTCAGAGATCAGTTGAATAAGTTCGTGCTTGTGTTCATGGATGATATTCTGGTTTACTCCCAGAACGAGGAAGAACAAAAGATGCACTTGAGAGTTGTGTTGGAAATCTTGCGAAGGCATCTGCTGAAAGCTTAGTTTTCGAAATGTCACTTCTGGAAGAGGAAAGTGAGGTTCTTAGGCCATGTTGTTTCTAGAAATAGAGTAACGGTTGACCCCGCTAAGGTGGTAGTAGCCCAGGATTGGGATCGACCTAAGAATGCGACGGATGTTTGGAGTTCCCATGGGTTGGAAGGGTATTATCGACGATTTATCAAGGATTTCTCCAAGATAGATTCACCATTGATAGGATTGACAAAGAAGAACCAAGTGGTCACATGGGATGCAAAGTGTGAGCAAGCATTTGGAATCCTGAAATAGAGACTGATGATTGCTCATGTGTTGACCATTCCAAGTGGGAATGAGGAGATGGTGGTATACACCGATGCATGTGGCACTGGACTTGGAGCAGCGCTAATACAGAATGATAAGGTTGTGGCCTACGCGAGTCGATAGCTGAAGCCACATGAGAGAAATTACCCAACTCATGATTTAGAGTTGGCGGCGATTGTGTTTGCTCTGAAGATGCAGAGACATTACCTGTTGGGAGTTCGATTCGAGTTGTTTACGGATCACAAATCTTTGAAGTATCATTTCTCCCAAAAGGATTTGAATCTTCCGTAGGAAAGATGGTTGGAGTTTCTGGCATCGTATGATTTTGGTATAGCCTATACTCCTGGTAAGGGTAACGCATTGCAGATGCGTCGAGTCGAAGACACGCAAGTTTTGGAGCGATATTTTTAAAATGGAAGAGTCTCGAGTACTTGGCAAGGTTTGATTTCAGGCCACGGTATGAGTTGGAACCTGAAATGTTTGCAAGCTTATCAATAAGGCCTACTCTTATCGATGGATCGACGAGAGCCAAAAGAAAGAAGCAAAGCTTGTCGAGTTTATCCAGAAATGAGAATATGAGAATAATGAGTTCGAAGATGATCGATAAGGTTGGCATCGGAAGCAAGGGCGATTAGTTGTTCCTGATATCGACGGATTAAGGATGAGGTTCTAAGAGAATGTCATTACTCGAAGTTGACGATTCATCCTGGTGGTAATAAGATGTATCAGGACATGAAGTGAATCTACTACTGGGAGGGGATGAAGCGAGATATTGGAAAGTTCATTTCCAAGTGCATGAACTGTCAGTTGGTGAAAGCTGAACAGAATAAGCCGAGTGGTTTGCTTTAGCCATTGGAACTTCCTACGTGGAAGTGGGACCAAATATCGATGGATTTAATCGATGGACTACCTAGAACCAGGGCAGGGAACGAAGGAATTTGTGTCATTGTGGATCACTTGACAAAAAGTGCAAGATTCATTCCTCTAAAACCGACTAGGACAACATCGAAATTTGCTGAACTTTATGTGAAATGGATAGTTCGATTCTATGGTATCCCAAAGAGCATAGTGAGTGACCAAGATCCATTATTTATGAGTTAATTCTGGAAGAATTTGCAGGAAGCTTTGGGAACTGAGTTGTGTTTGAGTATGGCTTATCATCCCCAAACTAATGGTCAAACCGAGAGAGTCAATCGAGTTTTGGAAGATCTCCTGAGGTCTTGTGTGTTAGACTTCGGAGGATCATGGTAATACCATCTACGTCTAGTTGAGTTTGTGTATAATAATAGCTACCAGTCTAGATTTGGAATGGCACCATATGAAGCGTTGTATGGGAGGCCGTGCAATTCTCCAGCATGTTGGTCAGAAACTGGAGAAAAGTTGATACTTGGGCCAGACATGATTGGAGAAACATCGTATTGTATCGAGATCATTCCGCAACAAACGAAGGCGGCACAAGATCATCAGAAGAGTTATGCTGATAAGTGTCGAAAGGATTTGGAATTCGACGTTGGCGATAGGGTTTTCGTGAATATTTCGCCGTTGAAGCATGTGGTTTGATTCGGAAATAAGGGAAAGTTATCTCCAAGGTTTGTTGGACCATTTCTGTTAGTTGAGCGAATTGGAAAGCTCGCATATAGATTGGAGTTACCTGAAAAGATGTCGAGTATGCATAATGTACTACACGTGTCGTTTCTACGGAAGTTCGTGCATGATTCAAATGTTGTGGTATCTCCAGAGAAGTACAAAGATCTAGAAGTAGATATCATAGTTGCAAGACCTCGTAAGCCGCTTTGTGTTGTGGGGAATGGCATGAAACAACTTAGGAGGAAGATGGCTAAGCTAGTCAAGGTACAATGGAGTAAAGATGGCGACGATTGTATATGGGAGACGGAATAGAGCATGAAGGCTACTCATCCACAACTCTTCGTCGGTAGGACCCTTTGATATCGTATAATCGTTATGTCGTTGTATCTTGTTGTTGTTTGATAGAGTTCCGCGTGCTACGATAAGGCTATGGATGCATGGCTTGATGGTTGCTAGTTTGGATGATAGAATTGGCTTCTCATGGATGATAGTCATGCAAAATTATTGTGGTTGCTTGTGTTTGCTTGGAATTTCGGGGCCGAAATTCTTAAGGGGGGAGAATGTAACAATCCGCATTTTACGTATCGGAGGATCATAAAATATTTTTATTTTATTCCCTAAGGGTCGAATCATTCTCATATTTTGATATTTTACTTATGGGGATGTGAGACATGGCCATATTTTTTACCAATTTTGTTTGTGACCTTTTTGCTCCTGTCGGTCTTATACAGGGCATAACTTTGACTTAGGTCGAATTAGATGGTGAGACCTGATCCGAGGAAAGGAAATGATGATTGCCTTTCCATAGAGTGGTTACATTAAATATTTAGCTCTGCGGTTTGGGAGGAATCGCTGTTTTAAGTTTTTACAGTTGGCTGTTCAGGTTTGTGAAACCTTAATGCCTGATTTGGAGAGGCTCATTAGTGGGCTAGTGAAAGGGTATAAATACGGGGTGGGAGGTATGAGAAAGGATTTAGTTTCTCTATTCTCTCATTTGGTGGGCTATGTTTCTTCTTCCTCTAATAAATTTCCATCGTTAAAAATCAAAATCTAAGGAAGATCTACACCATTAGAAGCTAGATCTACATCATTCGAAGTGGGAATTCATCGGATCAAGGAGTTTGGTTCGAAATGCTTGCTGTCTGGAATCTTAATTCATTTTTTTTCTTTGATTTGGAGAATTGGTGAGTGATATGCATCTCTCACATATATTCAATGAAGTATATGAATGTTTGATCATGTTTTTCATCAAATTCTAATGTTTTATCATATATCTACACCATGATAAGTCCATTTTCATATAAATCACCCAAAGATCTAATTTAGCATGTTTAAACCGGTAATTTCTATGTCATTCCATATGCATATGCAAGTTAGAACTGCAAATTAGATCTACATTCATTTATCATTATTTTGGTGGAACTGTGTAGTTATGGTAATAATCGTTGTTTTCATGTTGCTAATGACTTCATATCATGTTCGTGGTCTTGTTTGATGAAATTGACGTGTTTGTTTCGTCGGATTTGTCGTTTGACGAAGTTTTGGTTGAATTCGTAGGTAAACGGGGTTTGTGCAGGTTTTGAGTCGAGCGTGCAGGCCACGGGTCGAGCATCGTACAAGTGAAGTACAATATGCAGTACAACAAAGGGGTCGCACGTAGGGAGGAGGGTTGATCTAGCTTTGCACCGGGTCAGTCGAGCTTTACTTGGGTCGGTCGAGCTTTACACCGGGTCAGTCGAGCAAGGAGGGATCGGGCATAGGGTGGTCAATCATCCCTGAAGCAACGGGCTCGGTCATATTTGAAGCAAAGGGGTAGGTCACCAGGGGGGTCGAGCAAGGTGGGTCGGTTGTGCACACATGAAAGGGGGTCGGTCTCTGTTGTGATTTTTATTAGGTCGGTTGTGTACCTAGATAACGGATGGTTTACATAAGATATATAATTCGGATGTCATGAGTGCTTTGCCATGATTGAATGGGTGTTTTGGTTTCCGTGGATGTATGGTTGAAATGTTGTTGTAAAGGCTATCACTGTCCGATGTGGGGAAGATAGGGTTGAGTTCTTCTCTGATATCGTGGGTAGATTAGTATGTTTATCCATCCATTCTCATATACTTTATTGTTGATGTTTGTTAGCTATTATATAGCTCACTAAGACTGTTGTTTGACTCAAGGTTTTATGTTTCCCTCTTACTACCTTGGGCTTTTCATCCGGTTGTGGATGGGCAGACTAGGTGACAGGTTATTAGTGAGGAAGATGTTGCAGTTCAGAGGCGATCTGGAGGCTTACTTACCAGTTTTATTACTATCTACTATTTCTGTTTCCACTGTTTGAGCTACTCTATGAGCGTTGTAGTGGGGCTTTATGCACAGACTTTGATATTTCCCATGATGTTTGATAGTCTTTCAGGATGTTGTGAAAGTTTCAAAAGTTTGTTATATGACGCTTCACTGTTATTACCTATCGTATATGTTCTACTATATTTTATCCTTGCATTATGAGTTCTACGACAGGTTCCGATAATATTATTTACCTATGATGATCACAGCTGCCCGCCTCACCTTTCAACGTAGTATTCCTCTTGTTTAGTGCAGGGGTTGTGGGCGGTCGTCACATCTTCTTATATAGAGATATGCCTCTTTCCTTTTATTGTGGATTTGTGTTTTGATGGCCTTCGGACCGTTTGAACTGGGTCACGACCCGTGTTCTTCGGGCCAGTCTGAGGAGCTTCAAATCGTATTTAAAGGTTAGCTGCCTAGAGATCGTGTTTCATCTTGTTATAGGCCTGTTTACCTATTTGTGTGATTTTCTATATTTCTTATTATTGAATTCTGAAATTTGGTGTAATTTGATAAGTGATATCATTTTTGGGGGATGTGTTTTGATATTAAGTTACCAATATGAGTTTCGCTGATATTTAAGTTATCAATCTAAGTTTTATTGATATTTTGTTATCATGCTGAATTTTAATCGATATTGTGTATATATTTTTGTGCTGATTTGACATGACATGTCTTTTCCCTTGAATATCTATATAATTTATAATGAGATATTCCTTTATAGATCCGATATAGGTTTAGGAGACATACTGTACACACTTCTGGACTCTACACTTATGCGTGACATTGTATTATCGTATTAATGTCTACATTTATTTATATCTCCTACTATATCCTAGTTTATAAGATAAGTACAACTAAACTGATCCATTTATTGTTTATCTTTGTGTAAACAATACTCGGGTCAAACTAAGGTATTTTAGGTGATTCTCCTTGATTCCATCATGGACTATCCTCCACTCTTGGGATAACTACTCTGATTTTATTGATATATAATTTATGTTGCTTCTGAATTATACGTAACCACTGCATAGTGGATTTAAACTTGAATTAGACTTGCTGGATTTCCACATGAGAATTGAAAAGTAAGACCACATTATCCAACATGGTTAACACTCGTTCAAAGATAAAATACAGATGGTCGCTCCTAACAGCCTTATTCTTTAGGTTAGTTAACATCATTACCTGTAGTGACCTTGGCCAACGTGAGTATAGAGATGGGGCGTTACATTAGACATTTCAAATTCTTTAGTCATTATTTCAAAAAATTCGTTATAGAGTTTTTCATTTGTAGAACCAAAAATAATATCATCTACATATATTTGAATTATTAAAATATCCTTTTTAGAATGTTTTATAAATAGTGTTCGATCATCCTTTCCGATTTAAAAGCCTGAATTCATAAGATAATTTATAAATCATTCATACAAGCACAAGGTGCTTGTTTTAAGCCATAAAAGCTCTTTTAATTTATATACGTGATTAGGAAAATTTTCATGCGTAAATAAGGGAGGTTATTCAACATATATGTTTTCTTTTATATATTTAAAAATGCACTTTTAAATCCATTTGATATAGTTTGAAATTATGAAAACAAGCGTAGGCAAATAGGATCTATATTGCTTCTCGTCTTGCAACTGGAGCAAATGTTTCTTCGTAATCTATTCCATTTCCTTAATTATATCCCTTTGATACTAGTCTTGCTTAATTTATAGTTATATTACATAATTCATCTTCTTTGTTTTTATAAACCCATTCTGCACCGATGATTGCTATATCACTCAGACTTGGAACAAGTTCCCATATTTCATTATGATCAAATTGATTAAACTCTTCTTGCATAGCTATAATCCAGTTTTCAAAAGTAGAGGCTTCTTTTTAATATTTAGGATCTATATTTAGTACAAAAGCCATGTGACTTATTAGACTTAATTGATTTCTGATTCATGCATTTGAATTAATTTCCCTAATAATATTTTGAACAGGATGATCCCGTAATATTTTTGGTGGAGATCTTAACTCAATATAATTATGAACAATGTTTTCAACTTCTCTAGTATTATGAGTAGTGTTTTCATCTTCTCTAATGTTATTATTTTCTCAGTATTATGAACAATGTTTTCATCCTCTCTAATGTTAGTGTCTTCTTTAGTATCACGAACAATGTTTTCATCTTCTCTAATTTCATGAAAAACATTTTCATCTTCTGTAGAATTTGTATATTTTGTAGTATTGTTATTTTTATTATATGATATTTGATTAAGATTTCCATCAAAAGACATGCGCAGAGTTTCTTATATTTTATTTGTTAAAAGTTCGGTAAACTTTGCTTTGGTTTGAAAACCATAAGAAAATTCCATTATTGGATTTTGAATTAAATTTAGCAAGCTGGTCTCTTGGTTTTAAAACGAAACATATTGAACCAAAGATTTTAAAATAAGAGACATTTGGTTTTCTACTATTAAAAATCTCACAAGGGGTATTCATGAGAGATCGAATGGAAACACGATTCAATACATAATAGGCGGTTGCAACTTCTTCTGCTTAGAAATGTTTTAGTAACGTGCTTTTGTTTAGTAACGTTCTAGTACACTCTTGTAACGTTCTATATTTTGCTACAACTCCATTTGGTTACGAAGTTCTAGGACATGAAAAATTCCTTTATTTTTATAGTATTGATCAAATATTTTGTTTTTTAATTCTCCTCCATGATTAGTTCTTATATTGTTTTTATTACAAATCCTTTTAAATTTTGAATTCTTTTGACAAAAGTTTTAAAATGGTCGAAAATGTCACTTTTATTTTCTAGTGTATCTAGAAAAATCATAAATAATTACAAATATCTATCTCTTACGATTTATGGATTGAACTTGTGTTGGCGCAAATAAATCAATATCAAGTAATTCTAATTGCTGTAATGTTGACATGATCTTTTTATATTTAAATGATATTTTGTTAATTTTCCTAATTGACATGCGTCATAAAGATTATTGACCTTGAAATTCATTTTCGTAATCCTTCTACTAAATCATTTTTTTGAGATTTTATTTATAGTTATAAAATTTATATGACAAAATCTTGTATGCCATAACCAAGGATCGTTCTCTTTGGCTATTAAACACATATTCGAATTCTAATTAACTTTCATATTTAAAAAATATATATTTTATCTCTATTACCTTCAAATTTCATTTTGATAAAAAATACTACATTTATTTTTTTAAAATGAGATTTTAAACCCTGTATCACACAGTTGACTAATACTCAATAAGTAATGTTTTAAATTTTTAACTAATAAAACATTAATAATAAGAGATAAATTAGATACACCGTAATTACTCACATCCCTTTGTCGATGACGTATCCCTTGGAACTATCCCCAAAAGCAATATTTCCTCCATCCGAGTAGATAATATTTATTAGAAATTCTTTATCTCCTGTCATATGTATTGAGAAACTGAAAGTGTCTAAGCAGCGGTAGTATCGTATAGGATGGAGTATGATGAAACGTATATAGCGGAGTAGTAGCAACAAATAAAATCACACAGTTGATTTTATACTGGTTCGGACCATTGTCCTACGTCTAGTCCCAGACTCCCTTCTGGTATTTCACTAACACTATAAAACCTCACTTTACCCTAAGGAATGATTTCACAGTTACCTGAACAGCCGAACGGGATTTCTTGCCTCAACTGCTGAAGGGGACTTTCTCAATACAGAATATTTGCTAACTATTTGTGTTCTTTATAACACAGATATGACAATCTTAACTACACCCGTCCTATAGTCTTTCCTTGATGATAAACGTGAGGTTTGTGTAAGAGTATGGAAGATTAAAATCTCAAATATTCGTCAATAAAGTGCTTTTTAGAGAATATAGGACTTTTAGTAAGATAGAAAGATTTAGAATGAAATTCGGTGATTGGATCACTTAATCAGGTCTCTATTTATAATATACAAAGAGTTACAGCTATTCACGAAGAGATTTAATCAAGAGAAATGAACTAGAAAGTTGTGACTCTTTATAATAGGTTGCAACCCTTCGTAATCAGATGTCTGAATAAAAATTTCAGTTGTCTGTTTTGATTAAAAAATAAAACAGCAGGGAAACAGTTTATTTCGGAGCAGATTCAGACATCTGAAAAATTCAGAACAAACGTCTGAATATTATGTAAATTTAACATCTGTTTCAGCAAATAGACGTCGGTCTGAAATATTTTAGACGTCTGTTTTCTGAGTCAAACTTATTCCTTGCTTATTATAATGTGAAAAGTATGTATATATAATATGTGTGTGTGTAATCATCAAGGAAGACTTAAACACATAAATCTAAGACTAACAGACTCTTACAACATATATAATCTTCATTTTGTGTTCTTGAATCTGCTTGTCGGATATCTTCTTGCAAAACATAGTTAGTTGACATAGTATATATGCTTATGTATAGTTGTCATAGTCAAAACGCTATATAGCGAGATTCAACCTTCTCCACTTTTTTGACTAATGACAAATATATAAGCTCCCCCTGTAATATGCATATATTCATGACTTGTTTCTCCCCCTTTGTCATTGGCAGAAAGGGATACTTATGAAATATCTATGTTCGACACACAATTACACCCTAAAATCAGACATATAATAGGCAAGCACAACTGTTTAAACGTAACATACCATAGCACATAATAGAGTTTTGTACTTAAATAGAGAGCTAAGTACCAAAAAATATTACATACCATTAGTTAATTAAAAGTTTCTAGTCAAAATATGTAGATCACCATATCACAAACCATGCTTACCAATCCTCGGAAGTAGATGTCACAATAGTTGTTCCACCCTCTTTGGGAGAGCCTTGTTCAGAACCAGTATCGGGAACTTCTTCGGCCGAACTAGATGACCATTGAAACGGAGCCCGAGCATGAGCTTGGCTAGAAGAAGTCCCGGTGCAAGAAATTGCCTCCCAAATTTTGTTCAAAAAGCCTATGATGCAAACAAATTTCTTGTTTGTTTGCTTTTCAAAACACTTCAAATCTATATGAATTTTAGATTGATTGCGTGACAGCATAACTAAGGCTTGCTTGGAGGAAGTGTCGGGAGAAATGACTTGAATTCCTCCTTCTTCTTCCCTAAGTTGACGGCGGTGAGAAGGCTCAGCTATAAGAGCTTCTGGTTGATATGCAACGTGTTGGGTCCAAGCCTCAAAAGACATATACTCTAAAGTTGCTGGATTAGGATCAATAACCATAATCTTCAAGGTTTTTGAACCAATTTCTTTAATGCTTAGAGAAGGAATATCGGGTACGATTATCTCACAAGCGGTAAGAATTCGAGTAATATAAGCGCTGTAATGAATAGTCTTATACTTACGCTTGTAAGTAATATCCGTGCATTCATCTAAAATGATTTTTTCCCAATTGATTTGCTTACTTGAGTATAGGGAATACAAGGCTTTTAAATAACGTTTATAGACCATTTCATAACTTCCTTAGCGGGGTTGGATTGTTCGGACCAATATTCAGTTTAATAATCGAGATTGTGGTCGTAGATGAGTGGAGGTAAGTTCATGCATATTAATGAGATTATCAGAAAGGAACATGTGTGATATCCCATCCCTTGTAGTCATATAAACTTTTATCGTGTCCATCTCAAGCCCTTGCCAAGAACATTGCAGAATTTGACCTAATCGTTGAATTGGAAAAAGAATATGTTTTCCATAAACCCAAGACTAAACACAATCCTTTTTGTTTGGAGGTCTTGTATGATCAAGGTTCAAGTTTGTTAAAAATAACTATACCAGCAAAGGATAAATTTTGACATTATTTGTATTAAAATCGATTAGAGATTCGAAGCGATAATGTCGAGCATATTGTAGAATTCGATAATTAGAGGGAGAATCAAACTTAACAAAAGCACCTTCAAAGAATTTGGAATATTTCATTGCTTTATACCTTGCCTTGGCGGTATCATCCCATACCCATTTTTGAATTAATTCATCTGAAAGGAGGATTTGATTCTTCTTCTCTTGTACGTTTGCCTCGATTTGCCATGATTTTTTGGTAAAAAGGTGAAGTTCTTAAGTGATTTTGAGAATTGGGGCTAGGGTTTTTATAAGAGGTAAAAAATGAAATGGTAAAAAGTGAAAAGATGAAGAATTATGATGGTTGGTAAGAGTCGTGTCCCCTATTTAAAAACATTTCTCTTCGAATTCAGAAGTCTGATTTTAATAAACAGACGTCTGTTTTTTGTTCAATTTGTACCCACAAGGAATTAGTTCATTTTTGGGTGAATTCAGACGTTTGTTTATTTCGGTTCAAACGTTTGTTTTTGTATGGTATAGAATACATGCTTCGGTAAACAGACGTCTGAAGATCTTAGTCAGACATCTGATAAATTTCGAACCAGCAGGAATACGTGCTAAGGTATAGTATTTCTTTGTAGGATTAACCGGATCTTTGTCGGTTCGATAGGACGAGGAAGGATCAATAGGGTATGGTGGAATCGATAAGGGTGAAGAAACATCCTTCAATTTTGGGCCACAAAATTTATAAATCATTTTTTCAAGAGACTTAAACGAATTGCAGCAACCTTTTGCTCGAAGTATAATTCTTTTTGGAGTGCTATTTGCTCTATTTGATAGTGGTGAATTTCATCTACTTTATTTTTCGTATTCGATGATGAAAATAAAGCTCTTTTAGCCTTCTTTGAATCTGGAGTGAACCCTGTGTGATAATTTCCCCATCAATATTGTGGTCCATTTCTAGGAGTTGGTGTAGGAAATTGCGGAGTATCAGACAAACTATCCGTTGTGAAAGTAATATTAATTGAGGAATTCGAGCTATTGGAGGACATAGTTGTTTGTTGAATTTCTTTTAAGTTCATACTTAGTGTTTTGATTTGTTGTGAAAAGTCATAAGCTTATATAGGGGAGATTAAAGAAAAAACATGTGATTGGTATTTCAGAAGGTTATAACCAGAGAAATACTTAAGCATAGTGAGTAATTTTAGTAAATAAGCTAAATTTGGCTAGTAGGTTAACATGAATACGAACTCACCATTTTTTTAAAAAGTAATATTATACTAAACTATATATCTTTAACTGGCATTATCCCTAATTCACATCTTAGTTTAATAAAAGTATTTAGCTATAGCGGTTTAGTGAATATGTCGGCAATCTGATTTTCAGTTGAGATATATTCTAAATTTATAATATCTTTTTCTATGTCATCACGTAAAAGGTGATAACAAATGTCAATATGTTTAGTTCGTGAATGATTTATAAGATTTTTAGATAAGTTTATTGCACTAGTATTATCACAATATATTGTTGATTTTGTTAAGTTTACTCCAACATCTTTGAGTGTATATTGCATATAAATCACTTGTGCACAAGAAAAAGCAGTAGATATGTATTCTGCTTCACAAGTAGAGAGTGATACACAATTCTATTTCTTACTAAAACAAGATACAAGTGATTTTCCAATGAAATGACACGTACCACTTGTACTTTTTCTATCCATCCAGGATCTACCAAAATCAACATCACTATAACATATTAATTCAAATGAACATTCTTTCGAATAAAAAAGACCGAAATCCTTAGTGTTACTAAGATATTTTAGAATCTATTTTACTGCTCTCAAATGTGATTCTTTAGGATCTGCTTGGAATCTTGCACATAAATATACATTCATCATTATGTCTGGACGGCTTGCAGTTAAATAAAGTAACGAACCAATCATAGTTTTATATAGTTTTTTATCAACACTTTTTCCTTTTCATCTCTTTCAAGATGAGTTGTAGTACTAATAGGAGTTGGCTTTCCAGAAGTGTTGTCTAAAGCAAAATGTTTAATTAGATTCTTACAATATTTTTCTTGATAAATGAAAATACATTTGAAACTTGTTTAATTTGTAAACCGAGAAAGTATGATAATTCTCTCATATGGGACATTTCAAATTCGTTTGTCGTAATTGTAGAAAATTCTTTACATAAGTTTTTGTTAGTCGAACCAAAAATAATATCATCAAGATAAATTAGTACTATTATAATATCTTTATTTGTATTTTCAATAAACAATTTTTGATCTTCTTTTCCAATATGAAAACTTGAATATATTAAGTAACTTTTGAGCCTTCAATACCAAGCAAGTGGTGCTAGTTTTAAACCATGTAAAGCCCTTTTAAGTTTGTAAACATAATCTGGATATTTTTCATGTATAAATAATGGTGGTTGTTCTACATATACATTTTCTTTAATAAAACCATTTAAGAAAGTGCTTTTAACGTACATTTGATAAAGTTTGAAATTATGAAAACATGTGTATGCTAAAAGAATGCGCATAGCTTCAAGTCTTGCTACATGTGCGAATGTTTCTTCATAATCAATACCTTCCTCTTGGTTGTAGCCTTGTGCCACTAATCTGGTTTTATTTCTTGTGATATTTCCAAGTTCATCAGCCTTATTTTTATACACCCGTTTTGTAACAATAACTGATTGGTCATTTGGTTGAGGTACTAACTCCCAAATATCAATACGTTCGAATTGATTTAATTCTTCTTGCATAGCTACTATCCAGTAATCATTCGTAGAGGCTTCTTTTGAATTTTTGGGTTCAATAGTTGTAAGAAATGCTACATGACCCATTTGATTTATTTGACTACTTGTTCGAACGTGTGAATCAATCTCTCCAATAGTGTTTTGTGTAGGGTGATCTCGTAAAATTCTCGGAGGTGATCTAATGGAATTATTTTCAGTGTTCTCAAGACTAGTATTTTCAATGATTTCATCGTCATCTTTGTTGTTTATATTCGTATCAAAATTTTCGTCAAAAGCTACATGCAAAGATTTTTCTATAACATTAGTGCGTTTATTGAAAATACGATAAGCCTTACTACGTTCTGAACATCCAAAAAAAATGCAGCTTTTGGATCAAATTTTCCGAGTTGATCTTTAGTATTAAGAATAAAACATTTAGAACCAAAAGCTTTAAAATAAGAAATGTTTGGTTTTCATCCATTAAGAGTTCATAAGGTGTATTTTTAGTTAGAGGGTGAATGGGAATTCGATTTAATACATAACAAGCAGTTGCTACAGCTTCTTCCCAAAATTGTTTTGGTAAAGTGCTTCCATTCAATAAAGTTCTAACACATTCTTGTAAAGTTCTATTCTTTCTTTCTACAACCCCATTTTGTTATGGAGATCTAGGAAAAGAAAAATTATGATTTATTCCTTTCTTTTTATAAAAATGTTAAAAATATTCATTTTCGAATTCTCCACCGTGATTGCTGCGAATGTTTTCAACTTTTAGATCTTTAGAGTTTTTAATTCTTTTGATAAAATCTTTAAAATGTCCAAAAGTACCATTTTTAATTTTTCATAAAAATAGTTCAGGTATATCCTGAAAAATCATCAATTATCACAAATACATACCGATTATGACTTAAAGGTTGAACTTGTGTAGGACCAAATAAATACGTATGTAATAATTCTAATGGTTGTAAAGTTGAAATAACATTTTTGGATTTAAAAGAAGATTTGGTTAGTTTCCTATTTGACAATCTTTGAGATATTTTTTACTTTAAAATTTATTTTAGTTAAACTTTTTACTAACTCAGTTTTTGAAAATTTCTGTATAGTTTAAAGTTAATATGACAGAAACGCTTGTGCCATAACCAAGAATCATTGTTATTGGCTATTAAATACATTTCTTTATTATTATTAACTTTCATATTTAAAACATAAATATTTCTATCTCTATTTCCTTCAAAAACAAGGTTTTGATATTTGTCAAAAATACTACATTTGTAACACCCCACCTCCGTTAAGGTCACTCACAAAGGGAATGCCTTAGCTTTGGTGGAGCATTTTAGTAAACAGAAACAGAATACTACAAGACAGATAAACAGTACTTGAAAAATTATAACTTTATTTCAAACAGAAGCTTGGTTACATCCTTTCAAATCACAATATCAGAATTCAAGTACAAAATATCAGTCTTGTACAAAAGCCTTCAGAATGCATAGTTTAAAATCATAATCCCCACAGAAGAAGACAAGCCATACTTTAAGCACTGCAATCGGAAGAAATCTGGATCAAGCTAGAGTATTCCCTTCTACAAAACCTGGGGGGGAAACGGAAGAAAGGAGGCGAAACAACAAGGGTCAGACAAAAGTCTGGCAAGTCCAGTGATTTTCAGTTATGAACAGATAATAATAACATGACATGAAAATAAAACTGGATGAGAGATAACTGTAACAGATGTAGCAGATATAACAGAAGAACAAAATGATATAAGCTATTGCTTTACACTTCTTTGCACTAATACTAGTATAACAGAATTACGGTGTCACCCTAATGTCTAAACTGAAACGGAAACGGGTACAGAATAATTTAACAGAAACAGGATGCTAATAATGGGCCTTTACTACCCGATCAGAAACAGACAGAAGCAGAAACAGATTAATCCCTACGGAAACAGAGTGTAGAATTAGGTGTACACTAGTAATGGGCCTTTACCACCCGAACAGACGGTACCACGCAGAAACAGACAGGTGTTACCACCCAATAGAAACAGACGGTACCAACAGAAACAGACAGAACTAAGTGTACCCTAAAACCCTACCCCAAAGCGATCGGCTCCCTAATACATAAATATCCCGTGTCGGCCCCACAGTAGGGTGTATCACTCCCTAAAGTGACAACCAATTGGCACAGACCTATTTACATATGTCACGGCGTCTTACATCCTCAGAGGCAGTCCGGGATCCATGCACGCACATGACCCGGTTGGAACACACCATCAACACCCCTCGCCATTATCAGAATGAACCGCTTATAATTAGTTCAGTAAGCGTGCCCGGACCCTACCTACTGTTGGGTCAAAGTTTTGAAACAAGAAAGGGTTACTGACTAATATGGGTCCCAAACAACAGATGACACAAGTAATTCCCCTCCTAACCTTGTGTCCCCAGACTAACAGATTTCAAATTAACTTGTTTTTAGGTTCAGACATACAGAATTCAGATCAACTAGTTCACAGACAAGTTTTCAGACTAACAGATCAGATATGCAGATTAATAGACTTACAAATTAGCTGATTTCCGATTAACAGGCTTACAGATTAACTAGTTACAGATTAACAGACTTACAGATTTGTCTAACTATGTAATTGGGCCTATAGATTCACGAAACAGATTTATTAAATTCATCAGTCAAGTGAGTTTAACCCTATCCGCCCAACACATTATATTTATCTCAGATTTTCATTAATTAAATATTAATGCCCAAACCTCTCACATTAGACTGACAGTTTGCGGCTACTGGTTAGGCCGGTTGGTTCCGGGCAGGTTTATGTCGCAAACTGAGTCTAACCTCGGGTTTCAAGCACGTTATGACTAACTTCTCACATTAGAACCTTTTGTTTGCGACCACTGGATATGTCGGGCGGTTCCGGGCAGAATTACGCCGCAAACTCATTCTAACCTCGAGCTAGCCATGTTTATCTTTGCGGCCAATTAATTAATGATTTACCATTTATACCCACGCCTAATATACATGTCAATTTTCATAATTATAGCCAATTCAGATTATGTCAATAACAGACTAAATATATCAACTCAACAGATATGGCAGTAACAGATTTAGCAGATTAGGCGACTTAACAGATTCAGCAGATTAAGCAGTTTAGCATATAATAGTTTAGGCATCTTCAGCAGACTTAGCAGATGACAGATTTGGAATATGAACAGATATAGCGGATTATAGCAGAACTAGCAGATTAGGCAATATAACAGAACTAGCAGATTAGGCCATATAACAGATTTAATCATTCCTTAAAGTTTCATAAACATATCTTGCCTAATTATAAATTTGGCCTAAGTTTGCATGCCTAAATAGTTGTCATGATTCACATTATGATCATATACCCTATGTTTGCATTGAATTTATATGGCACAGATTATGGTCATAATTTACCATATAACACACGTCTCAAATTTAGTTAAACTTGCCTAGTACAAAAGATTCACATATAAATTATACCAAATATAGCCATCGATTTCAATGCATGTCATATATTCAAAAATCTCCCACTTAGGTGTTATTCACATTTAATAGTTATCAAATCTTAACATAAATCTTCACACCTAAATCATATTCCCTTTTTATCCCAAATCATGAATTTCTATATAAACAATATGCCCAACAATCTAGAACTTTAAATTATAACAGATCTTTAATTCAAAAATATGCGTTATGTCCAATGTCTCAAGTCACATGTTAATATACAATGGTTCCTCTTCTTCCAATTCACAGAATATGCACAGATCTAAATCTAGTTTACAACCTATGTCCTTTTAGTCATAGATTAGCCATGTCCAATTATGCCATCATTCATTATTTATCCCAAAGTTTAACGTTCGTGCGTTAATCTCTTATGAGATTTGGCGCAGGCTCGGGGTAGCCTGGCTATAGAACAGAAAGAAGAAAGAGATATAGAATAAAATAGATCAGAACAGAACATACGCAATCTCAAATTCAGATTTACAATCATGTCACAATTATAATTAAAGTTTATATCGGAAAATAACTGCACTTGCCTTGGTTGGATTCTAAAAGAAAAAGGTGTTGTAGCTGTTCTCTTTTAATCCTAATCAGAATTGGAGGAAGAAGAAGCACAAGTCCTAGCTTAGGTTTCAGCAGAGTAGAGACGCCATTGATTTATTTATTTTTAGAGAGGAAGGGAGCAATGGAGGCTAGAGAATTGTATATGAGATTTAGGTTTAGGTTAGGGATGTATATATAGGTGTAGGAAGTTATTTAGGACCATTAGATTAACCCTGAATCATGAGAACCATTCAAATGCAAAATCTACATTTGAGCGAATCGACCCACGGGATGACAGCCAAACACCCTGGATTAACTCCTAGTCGACCCAGCAAAGCTCGGGTCGACCTCAAAAATGGGCCGATTCGGTTATTCCCCCTTCCAATTCGCTGTTTTGAACCTTTTTTGCATGTTTATTTATTTAATTTTTATATATATCTATATATATTTCTCTCATATGCATATAAACTTCAAGGCTTAATAACTTCTTCATAATTAACCATTTTTTTATATTCTCAGAAAATATGGGGTGTTACAACATTTATCTCCAGAAAATCTTATTTTAAAACTTTGTCACATAATTGACTAATACTAAGTAAATTATGTTTAAGTTTTTAACTAGGAAACATTAGTAATAAGGGGTAAATTTGAAATACCATAGTTGCACACATCTCCTTTGCCAATGATGAAGCCTTTTGTGTTGTCTTCGAAGGTAACAGAGCCACCATCAAAGTATGAAATATTGGTGAGCATATATTTGTCTCCGGTCATATCTTTTGAGCAACCACTATCTAAGATCCATTTTCTCTTTTTGAGTGGGACATGCGAATAATATAAATAAGCACATTGGTACCCACTTTTTGATAGGGTCCTAAGAGTTAGATCTTAAGAAGCCAAACCCAAGTGGGTTTAGTATTCCTTTTGTATAAATAATTCTTATTATTATATACAGATTCCATAAATAAATTGACATGTTTGTTCCTAATCAAACTATTGTTTGTTTTTGGAACCCATGTCTAAATTTTATTAATCTTTTTGGTGTATTTTGGTTTACCCTTAACTTTTAAATCATTTTCCTCTTAAGTTTTGCATTTTTCTTTGGAGGAATTTTTTATTCTTTCTTAAATCCAGAACCATTTTTGTCTGAAGAAGATTGAGAATTTTCTATGATTCTAGATAAATTTTCTCTACCCTTATTGAAGTTAGATACATTTTTAGAAATACTCTCTAGCTTAGTTTGAATACTTCTATTTTCTAATTCTGATTCTTTTATTTTGGTTTTCAAAATGTGATTTTCAGAACAAATTCCGTCATTCTTTTCCTTTTGAGTTTTAGTTTCTTAACTTAAAAGTGATAACTGACTATCTGAATTTGAAAGAGTCTCTTGAGCTTTCTCAAGTTCTTCTTCTAAGATTATTTTTTCATCTTTTAGCATGTCTCTCTCAAACTCAGCCTCATTTTGATTTTCACGAGTTTCTTTAAGTCTTTTTTAAGAGTTTTTATAATGTTTAAATATTCAACATTAACTTCTACTAAATCTTCATAAGATAAATCACTTACTTCATATTCCTGAGCCATGAAGCACACATTAGCTTGTTCATTTTCACTTTCACTATCACTGTCTGATGAATCTGAATTTGAGTCATCCCATGTGACTGAAAAAGCTTTCTTTTTGAATTTTTCTTTCTTATTTTTGTTGTTAAAATTCTTCTGATTTTCTTTCATTTTTGGACAATCCTTTACCATGTGACCTTTCTTGTGACAATTAAAGCATTCTAAATTTGAGGTTGAAGGTTTGCTTGAGGTATTCTTCTTTGAAATTTCCTTTTCTATATTTTAGAAATTTCTTAAAATTTTTGGTGTTAAAAGCTAGATCTTCATCTTCTGATTCACTGCCAGTTTGAAAAGCCACATTCTTTTTCTCATGAGCTAATTCCCTTTTTTCTTGAAGATTTAGTTCATAAGACATGAAATTGCCTATGAGTTCTTCTAGTTTCATAGTTGATAAATCATTAGCTTCCTGGCTAGTACATTTCTTTCCTAATCGTCAGTTAGAGAGTTTAGCACTTTTGGCATAATATCAAAGTCACTATATTTTTCTCCCAGACCTATCAATGCATGTAGAATGTCTTGAAATCTTGAATTCATTTCATTATTGGTTTCATTTTGTCTTATTTTGAAGTTCTAAAACTGGTTTTTGAGCATTTGAATCTTTATTTGTTTGACTTTGCATGTTCCTTCATAGATAGTATTGAGTGCTTCCCATATTTGATATGCTGACGTATAGATGCTAACACGATTGAACTCATTTCTATTCAGGGAACAATATAGCATATTCATAGCTTTGGCATTCGCATTTTCCTCATCTTTATGAGTTGTTGTCCATGCTGAATATTCGGTTGTAGGTGTTGTGTATTCTTTTTTTAGTAGTGTTCCGTGCACTAAAACCACTTGCTTGCATATATATCCTCATTCATGTAGCCCAATAGTTATAGTTATCGTGTAGTCCATTAAACAAGGGTGGTCTTTGAGCAGATTGTCCTTCGGAAAATGTAGTTGAGCTAGTACTTGGATTATTCTCCATTTTATTAAAGTATCAAATAACGGTGTTATGGTTATAGGATGGCCTTGCTCTAATACCAATTGAAACTGTCTAAGCAGTAGCAGGATCATATAGAATGGAGTATGAGTATGATGAAATGTATATAGCAGAGTAGTAGCAATAAGTAAAATCACACAGTCAATTTTATACTGGTTCAGACCACTGTCCTACGTCCAGTACCAAACTCCCTTTCGGTATTTCACTAACACTAAAAACCCTCACTTTACCTGGAGGAACAGGTTCACAATTACCCCAACAGCCGAACGGGATTTCTTGCCTCAACCGCTGAAGAGGACTTTCTCAATATGGAATATTTGCTGACTATTTGTGTTCTTGATAACAAGGATATGTCAACCTAAAGTACACCCTTCCTATAGTCTTTCCTTAATGATAAATGTGAAGTTTGTGAAAGAGTATGGAAGATTAAAATCTCAAGTATTCGTCAATAAAGTGATTTTTAGAGAATAGAGAACTTTTAGTAAGATAGAAAGATTTAGAATGAAATTTGGTGATTGAATCACTTAATAAAGTCTCTATTTATAATATACCAAGAGTTACAACTAACCACGAAGAGATTTAATCTAGAGAAATGAATTAGAAAGTTGTGACTCTTCATAATAGGTTGCAACCCTTCGTAATCAGATGTCTGAATAAAAATTTCAGATGTCTGTTTTGATTAAAAGATAAAATAGCAAGGAAATAGTTTATTTTGGAGCAGATTCAGACATCTGAAAAATTCAGAATAGACGTCTGAATATTATGTAAATTTAAAATCTGTTTCAGCAAACAAACATCTGTCTAAAATATTTCAGACGTTTGTTTTCTGAGCAAAACTTTCCTTGTTATTTCAATGTGAAAAGCATATATATATAATATGTGTGTGTGTGTGTGTAATCTTCAAGGAAGACTTTAACACATAAATCTAAGACTAACAGACTCTTACAACATATATAATCTTCATTTTTTGTTCTTGAATCTGCTTATCGAATATCTTCTTGCAAAACAGAGCTAGTTGATATAGTATATATGCTTATGTATAGTTGTCATAGTCAAAACGCTATATAGCAAGATTCAACAAAAACCACTGTCGAGTATCCATTTTTCTATTTTCTTGAGTGAGACCTGCAAAAAATAAGAAATAACATTGGTACCCACTTTTTAATAAGGTCCTAAAAGTTAGGTCTTAGGAAACCAGACCCAAGAGGATTTGGTGTCCCTTTTATAAATATAAATTTTTTATGAACAATTTCTAAAAATGTCTTTATATATTTATCCCTAATAAAAATATTATTTGTTTTAGGAACCCATAAGTTAATAGTTCAAGAAACTGCTTTTCTTTTTTAAATTTTGATGTAATATTGTTTTCATTCATTTTACTAGAATTATTTTTAGATGAAGCTATAAAATTCTTTTTATTTCCTAGTCACTTTTTATTAGAAGCAGACTGAGAATTTTTTTTATAATTCTATATAAGATTTCTCTTCCTTTAATTAAATTTAAGGCATTTTTAGTGACATCTTCTAATGTATTTTCAGATTAAAATTATCCAACCTTGTTATTTTATTTTTATTTTTCAACTCTTGACTTTCATAAGCAAGTGCATTATTCTTTTCTTTTTTGAATTTCAATTTCTTGACACAATAATGTAAGTTGAGAATTAACTTTAGAAAAAGATTCTTCAAATTTTCTAAGTTCTTCGTTATATATTTCTTTCACATCTTTAAGTATATCCTTTTCGAATTCTGCCTTTTTCTGATCTGCACGAGCTTGTTTACATTTTTTTGAAGTTATTCCTATACTTTAATAATTTTGAATTTATTTCTATCATATCATCAAAAGCAAAATCACTAGTCTCATTATCTTTTTCCATGAAACATACATTAGTTTTGTTGTTGTCGCTATCATTGTCGCTTTTTGGGGAAGAGGTATCTGAATCATCCCATGTTACTGAAAATGTTTTCCTCTTGGTTTTGTCCTTCTTATTTTCATTTTGATATTCTTTCTGCCAGTCTAGACAATCCTTTTGTAAATGCCCTTTTTGTGGTAGTTATTGCATTCAATTATTGATGATGATGATTTGTTGTTACTGAAACTCTTTTTCCTATTATTTCTGTTTCTCTGTTTATATTTCAAAAACTTTTTGAAGTTTTTGGCAATAAATTCTAGATCTTCTTCATTTAAATCTACTTTTCTGCACGAAATTCTAGATTCTTTATGTCTTGTGCATGTATTCTTTTATTGTGTAAATTAACTTCTTACGATATTAGATTTCCTATTAACTCTTCTGCTTTCATGGTAGAAAGATTATTCGCTTCTTCAATAGCTAAGACCTTTCTTTCCCAATCTTATGTTAAAAAGTTTAGGATCTTCGATACAACGTTGAAATCAGAATATTTTTCTCCTACTCCTAACAATGAATGATAAATATCTTGAAATCTGGAGTATATATCATTAATAGATTCATCTTGTTTCATCCTAACATTCTGAAATTTACTTTTGACATGATATCTTGCTTTTCTTTACCGTGTTAGTTCCTTTGTGATTACCTTTAAGTGTTCGCCATATTTCACATGTAGCGTTGCACATGCTAATACAGTTGAATTCGTTTCTATCCAAGGTGCAATGCAACATATTCATGGCTTCAGCATTTGCAGTGGCATCTAGTTATGTTCGACCATGAAAAATAATTAGTGGTTGGCATGTTATATTCAAATTGTGTAATATTCCACGAATTAAAACCATTGGCTTGCATGTAAATTCTCAGACGTGTAGCCCAATAGTTATAATTCATGTCATTGAATGGTGGGGTTCGTTCAGTGGATTAACCTTCCATAAAACTAGTGTTAGTGTTATTATCCATATTATCAAGATATCAAACAACTATTTTACGGTAAACAATGTCCTTGCTCTGATACCAATAAAAAGACGAGTAGGCTTGAGTAGTATGGAAATACATGTAATAAACTGAGTGCGAAAGATATAGTCACTACTATACAAGTCGTAAAGTAAAAGTAAATAAATTCAGAGATTTTTATACTGGCTTGGACCACTGTCCTACGTCCAGTCCTAGACTCCTAGAATTTTGGCTAATCAACATCCCTTATTTTACCAGGAGGAATATGAACTACAACACCTAAGCAGCAGAACATGGACTTGAGCAGCAAATCGCGATTTTGCCTCAACAGCCGAAGATGGCTTATGGCTGAGAAGCAGAAGAGGACTTTACACAGATACAAAAAATAATAGGCAGTTTGTGTTCTTGATAAACATGAATATTTCTATTTCTTGTACACCTTTCCTATAATCTTCTCCTTGAGTGTGTATATATATACTTTAAGTATATGTAGATATAATAGGAAGATATTTCTATGAATATGAGAGATGTAAATGAGTTCAAGCAATATTTAAATCTTTATAATACTGAAAATAGAGAGTAATACAGAAATTTATAGATATATCATATTATAAAAAAAAAATTGATTGATGTTAGAACGTGTATATATAATAGTTAAATAGTAGCAACCATTAGCGAAGAGATATCATTGAAAAATAGCGTCTGAATCTCTTTATATAGAGATGTTTCTCTTCGCGAATTATGGTGACTATTCAAAAAAATTAACCATTGAAAAATTCAATCGACTGAAGTTTGGGTCAGTCAACTGGAAATTCAAATGTTTGTGTATATATATATAGTTATGCATGTGTGCTAGTTGCACAGAGTATCACAAGTCAGTCGACTAACCTACCCGGCCAATCCACTGACCTGGAAACTTGCATGCAATTTACGCACTAGCATAGTTCTCTCAATGTATATTAGATATTAATTCTTTTAGATAGAAATATATATATATATATATATATCTTCAACTATATATAAGCAACGTAGGGAGAGATGTTAACAATCATATTCTAAGGATCAAGACTCGATAAATAAGAATTTATGCCCTAGATTTGAAGTCTTGTCTCCATCGTAGTTTGATATGAATAACTCCCTTTTTATAGCTTTAATCATAGAATCTTCTTGTTGTAGAGTAATCTTCTTGTCATGAATCAAAACCATGATTCAACAAGCCACATATCGTACTTTTATTTAAGCTCTTTCTTTTGGCTATAAGCGGAAAATTCGATGTGAACCGAGAAATACTGCATAACTGAGGCTGATTCTTTCTTAGGGTGAGAGGAAGTGCCTTCCCCTAAACATCGACAAAGAGGGTATCGAGAGGCCATTCTACGAAAAGAAGATCACGCTTAGAACAATTAGGTGCATTTTTCTCCCAAGTGTCATGTTTGCTCGATGTACGACGTTTGAAACTCAAAAACAATGTGTATCGATAAGTGAACTCAAGCGCCATCCAAGGACAAATGAAGTGCTTTATCTACTTGATTTTAATCCAACAAGCTCTGCACTCTCAAATGGAACTATCTCATGAAGATAGCCCACTTGAGCTGAAATGATTTTTCCATACCTTTATTATTTTGACTAGACTTACTCACTTACTCATCGTTGATCCGAGAAACTGACAATAAACCTAATGCCTGAAGCTGCCCGACAAGCTCCTTATTATAGAATTTTTAGATGTGCAAATTGTGATATGAGAAGAACTTGGAAATCAATCTCATCTATGATTCACTTGGCTCCTCAGATTTGGTTAAAAC
Organism: Allium sativum; assembly: GCA_030737875.1. Classification (NCBI taxonomy): domain Eukaryota; kingdom Viridiplantae; phylum Streptophyta; class Magnoliopsida; order Asparagales; family Amaryllidaceae; genus Allium; species Allium sativum. The sequence goes on along the minus strand of CM060923.1, from coordinate 424,871,663 downwards.
AGTGTTAAAGTAGTTAAAAGTGTTGTATACTTTAGGTTACAAAATTCCAAGTTATAGAAGTCGATATTAGTTTCAAAGCACATTTTTCTCATTCTAAAAGTTAACTTATAGGGATAAATGTTATTTTTGAAAGTAAAGGCATTTTGAATCTAGTCCGTAAGCCCACATGCATTGCAGTTCATCTGTGAATTCGTTCTACATAACATCCAAGTTTAATTTTGAGTTGGTCAATCTATAAAAATAAGAGTTCAAGATCAATTTCATTTCATTTTTATACTTGAGTTAGAGCGTCAAATGGGTTCAAGATAGATTCTAGTTCATGTCCATGTCATTTTTTGATGTTTGAATGGAAAGGTTAAGTCAATTCAAGTTCAAAATGCAAGGCCAAAATGGTTTCAGACATAAAGCTTTGACAAGTCCAAGGTTTTTGATGTGCAATCGAATATTTAAAACATTTAATACTACATTCTAGTTGCATGTCCCTAAGTCAAATTAATCTTGGGAAAAATTCAGGGCCAAATAAGTTCCTAGCTGTAATCGATAAGGACGTATTAACCTTGGAGTGCACAGCAGTGGATCAATGGTCAAAGATCACATCAGAGATAGCGGACCAAACGACAATAGTTAAAACTAAGGTTTGGATGCAAAATTGTGTAAACCAGGGAAACTACAACAAATCAAGTTTAGTATGTTCTGAGGGAAGTAGGAGGTGATGCCAAATGGCAACGACAAAAGGCAGGGCTATTAATTGATCGGTGGTAGTCAAAGCCTTGCTGATGAACTTGGTGGATCTATAGGAAAAGTAAGATGTTTGGAACCCTATAAAAAAAAGGAAAAAAAAAAAGCTATGGACCGGACCCCCTTATGTACTTAAAAAAATTCCACTGAAGACTTTCTAATTATGAGGACCAGCATCGGTCCATGCTCAATGGACGGGCACTGGTCTATCAATAAGACTCCCTAGGTCGTAAAATTTTCTACACAGCTTCTAGAAGCATGTGGACAAGTTTTCAGGGAAATTATAAAGTTTGGTACTAAATGCAAGGTTTTAAATCTCGGATATCGATCGCGTTTCGTCTCGGGGGTTTTATAGACTCGGTCTCGATCGGGGGAGATTTCGGACGAGATGAGTCTAACTCGGGAGTTTATCTCGGATTTTCATCTCGGGTCTGAAAGTTCATATCGGAGCAATCTCGGGGTACATGATATGCTAAAAATGATATTTTAACAAAAAAAATTTTATGAACATTGTTAAAAATATAGTAACTTAAACTTAAAATGCAAAATAACCTTATTTTTCTTTATTTTGCGAAAGATCATTCATACTCTAAATCGTAATATGCTTAAAACAGAAATATCGTTAGATAGGAAACATTAAAAGGATCCAAAAAATTAAAAAATTCAGCAACAATAGACTATAAAATACATAATTTCATAAGTAACATGTATCTAAAAAGACGAATATGGAAATCATAAGCATTGTAAAACATATACGAACATACAATATTGTCATTTAACATGCAAAATGTAAATAACAAAAGATTGATATGACTAGATTTGAGTTTCTTAATTATAGTTCTAGTTTAGGCACAAATTTAAATTTTAACCAAAAAAAACTAAGATCTCGGACGATATTCCAGTATTTCATCTCGGTCGATATATCCTTCGATATTGCAATATCTCGGGCGATATATTCGAAAAGAGATTTAGAGTGATATTTGCTGTTTCGTTTCAGAAGGAGCCCAAAACAAGATCTCGGGCGATAATTGTGAGATTTGAAACAGTGACTAAATGTGCATTACAACTTAGAAATTCGAACTCATGGGCTGACAGTCAGCGATAATCTCCTGAAAAAACTTAATGGTCAGTTTGGGGCAGTTTCATCACAAAGTTTGCCTAAATACTAGTTTGGAGAACATGTTTTCAATGAATTGTATTCTAGGGGAAATTGTTAATCTAGTTATAAACCGAAACAATAAGTTCACAAGGAATGAAGAATGAACATCCTTATATTTAAACCAAACTTCACAAAATAGCTCAAGACAAGTAAATAAAGCAACTCAACAAATATAGGGCAAAAACCATCTAGTTATATGGACCGACATCGGTTCATACCTGATGGAATGACCCCGGTCTATATAAGTGCATTGTCGAACCTTGAGGCCAATTCCATCATGACTCATATAATCTCCATAACCCACCTAATAAGTTTCACGTCGATCGAACGTGTCTAGCTACTGGTAATTGATGAACTTAACTAAAGCTGTGCAATTGAAATGATGGACCTATAAGTACAAGTCAATGAGAACTAACCAAGCCTTAGATCGTAGAAAGGACCACAAGAACCTGAGGAAGTGAGAATTGAAGGCCACTGTGCAAAATTGACTATGCATGTTGATCGGCTTCGGTCCACAACTTATGGACTGGCACCGAACCATATTAAGTTATTTTTACCTAAAGACTTATGTGTGGTCTTCTACTGCTCTGTAGAATCTATTGGTAACTTGGCTTGGTCCAATGTTGTCAGAAACACCTATAAATACCCTATATTCTCCTATAGAAAAGGTGATTTATTCTCTATTCGGCCGAATATCGATCAAAAACCATCATCGACCATTACAAACTCCAAGGACAACAAACACTCTTCATGTAAACAAACTATCGTGATTTACTATGATGATTGACAGTACATGTGACAATTTTATATTTACTTTGTAGATAATTATATTCATAATCATTGTACTCAATAACATTTTATTGGCATTGCAAGCAAAGTATTAACCATATTAATTGTGGATGTAGGCCTTATTAATGGTTGTACAACCATAAACCCTATGACCTCTTTCTTTTCTTTCTTGTTCTTTCATTTTTCATTTATTTTTATTATTTTATCCAAAAGGGCGGTGATTTCGCTAAAATATGGTGTTAATGCCAATTTTGGTGTCAACATTTCACATATATTTCCTTAAGTTACTGTGGTATTTGTAACACCCGCATTTTTATATAATAAAATAATAGAAAATAATGGAAATTGATATTTTTGGAATTAACTAGAACTTGGCTTAAAAGTTATACCGTTGCATTCATGACAATTTTCTGGGTAATTTACACATATAATACGTATTGAATGGAGTTCGCATGGAAAAGTTATTGATTTTCAAAGTTCTATGTCAGAAAATAGTTAAATGTGTAAACAAACACATGCTTTTGAGAGTGTGTGTGTGTGTATGTATATATTACTTTTGTAATACCTAAATATGTGAGTTCCTAAAAGCGCACATTTGAATTTAAAAACTTGAATGTGCAGAATAAATAAAAATTAAATAAAAGTTAATATATATTTATAAAAAAATGTTACAATATTATAAAAAGAATTAATTAATGATGTTAATGTTAAGTAAATGTAGTGTTGTAAAATAATTAACGGAGTTTCACGTTACAAATTAATAAATGTAACGTAACGTTATAAGAGAACTAGTTCTGTAAAGATAACACATGCGTAGATGCACGCATTATAATTATTTCGTATTAGCATATGCGCGTATTAACTTTAGAAATAACATGCATTTGAAATTCGAAACAAATGTGTGTAATAAAAAGAATTAAATCAAGAAATAAATGGAAAGTAATTAATGTTAAATTACGATTCTACAGTAATAAACAACGAGTGCCATTTGTGAAAATAAAACAGACATAAATGAAAATTTATTTACATTAGCAAAGGTAAAGTTAAAGTTTGAAAGCGGAGAATTAATTCTAAAATGGTAACAAGAGTGTAAGCACACATGTATATATGTATTTTATAAAAATATATAGGTATAAGTAATGGACATTTGAATTTGAAAATAAACATGCGTCATAAACGTAAGTATATCACGTAATTTTTTAATAACGTTAATTAAGTAAAGTTCAAATTCAAAATAAGTAAAATAAATACGTATAATTTAAAACGATCAAGAAACATCACTGTACGTTTTTATTTCCTACTGAGTGCACAGATCTTGTCCGATTTAAGTCATACAGATAACGCTGTTTTGGACATCTATAAATAAACATGCAGGGCTAGTCGTCAAACTCATATTTTCTGAAATGAGCATGAAAACCCCATCATATTTCATTCCTCTTCAATTCTTCAGAAATTAAAAATATTAGATTTAGGCTTTCCGATTCAATATTTGGAGGTAGAAACTACATACTAGGATTCAAATGTTCAAATTCTCTGTCCATATAAGGTAAGTTCTCCATATCTAATTCCAATTATTTTATATTCCATATTTTAGGTCCAGATCTATAAATCTGTGTGTGTTCTAGTTTTTATATTTAAATGGGTTTACAAAGATAGTAAATCTGGATTCAAACCAGAATTAATATTTAGAGTGTTTTTTTCCAGATGAGTGTAATGGCGCGTTTTGTAAGGTATAATAATTAAGTTATTTAATTATTTAAATAACGAATATATTAAATAAACGATAGTTGAACGTATAATTATAATTTTATTATAATTAAAATCGAGCTTGAAATGACGCTGCAGTTCGCGATTTGGCGATTTGAACTTCAACTGAGTATACAGGGTTCGTTTTAAATCGGATTTCTGTGAAACAAGAAACGTGTGGAGCTGGTGGGGTATATCTTTCTAGTGGAAGAGAAAAATCGGGATTTTGTCGTATAGATTTTAATGTACGTCCAAATCAAATTTCAGAAAAGTCGCTGTGGAATTCCGTTATAATTCGTAACGCTTTATATACGTTATAAAAGGGATTTTTCAATATAAATTGAATATCGATTCAACCAAGACTTGGAATATCAAGTATATAATTTTTCTGAAGCTGTATGGTATTCCACTGTGAATATATACAATAATATAAATTTATTTATATTTAATTTAATTTATTTAAATATATTTATATATTTAAATGGGTCTTTCAAAGCGTTAAAAATAGCCACTTTTGCAAACGAAGTCGAAATTCGACGAAACCAGTTTTGTTGGATCCGCAATGTCAAATAGTTGCTAGATGTCAAGTTTCGTGATTTTTAGAGTCACTGTGTGGCCGTACGGATTTTTAGAGTGTAAAACAGTCAGTATTTTGACAGTTAAAAATACGCTGTGTGAGCATACGGAGTCGGAATTCGACGAAACCAGTTTCGTTGGGACCGTAATGTCGAACTGTAGCTACCTGTCCAGTTTGGTGATTTTTAGGTATCATATGTGGTCGTGGGGATTTTTAAAGACCAGAAACGAATATAAAACCAGTAAAATAAAATATATTATTAAAAGAAAAAAATATCCAACATTTTTCTTGGACAATAGGGAGTCCACGCAGCCTTCTATCTCAACCACATACGCTACCTACTAAGTAACCGCTATATAACCCATTTCAAGCCGTCACCAGGAGTGTTCGGCAGTGAGATTCAAAGCTTCATAAATTCAAAACAATCCCTATAAATTTCAATAAACCCTCAATTACATATATAGGAGATCTGTATATGATTCTCTTCAGCCTCGTACCCTTGTTGTTGAGTACGATTCAGGTATGGGGGTGTTCGGTTTTAGCAGCGACGACTAGGGTTGAGGAATTGTTGATATTCGAATATTATTTTGCGAATCCGAGTGTTGTCTGGAGTCCACGATGGAAAACCACACCTCCCAGTAGCAATTTAACAGATTCCGTGATTCGTTGTGACGGTGCCTGACTGATCGACGCAGACAGAGGAAAGTGAGCGAGTTGGTTGAGATGGTGACTGAAAGGAGCGGGTTTAGGTGGCGAGTTGATTGGAGTTGGTTGCGGTGGCACTGGGTGGACGAAGTAGCAGTGGTTGGTGGTCAAACGTCGGTCAACGACGGGAGTGATTTTCTGAGGAGCGGATTTTCCAATTGGGGGAGAAAGAGTAATCGTGGGTTTTAATTAAATGAGGTGGGCCGGCGGGTTTTAATTAAGGTGAAGGCCCAATAAAGGTTTAAGGTTTTATTTAAATTTAAATTCAATAAGTGTATTAACTTTACAATCGTATAACTTGGTCATACGAGGTCGGATTCGCGAACCGTAAGTTGCGTTGGGATTGTATGGACGAGTACAACACAATGAAGCTGACTGGAAGTGGATTGGGGCTTGTATGAATTTACGGCGAAATAAATTGTTTGATTCAAATCAAACAACAGTTTATCGTTCTTTAACGATGAACTGCAAATGTGAGTAAATCTCACAAACTCTAAACAGTTTTATTTTCACGTTGTATTCTTAGAACTGTTAAAATATTATCTGTTTGACTGTTTGACCGTGTGTTGACTGTTTAATTGAACTGCTAGTCAGTTAGTAGAGATTTTATATATATATTTACGTATATATATAAACCGTTAAATAGTCATATGTTGATTCTGCTATCAGAATATTGCACAGTGAAGTGAAATCGATGTTGTTGTATTGTCTAACATCTGTGGTGCAGGGAAACAGGTTGGAGGAATCCAACTGGATTCCTCAACAGTTATTTTACTGTGATTTTTATATTGTGATATATAATGTGATGTATATAATCTGTGTGATTATGTGTGGAGGGACGATATTTATCGTTGTTATATGGTGTGTTAAATACCATGAGAAATACCAGAATGTAGGAGAGGGGTTTTCAAAGTATATTTTGAAAATAGTTTATTTATATAAAATCAAGGGATTATATATATATATATATATAAGAAAAAGGATTCTGAATATAAAGGAATATAGTTGGTAAAAATAAATATAAAAGAATTATATTTGTAAATCAAATACAAGGGAATATATATGTTAATCGAATATAAGGGGATATATTTGTTAATCAAAATATAAAGGAATTATATTCGTTAAAAGAAATATAAAGGATATTTATTTAGAGATTAAATAAATAGAATTAAACTAAAGGAGATATTTATTTGTTAAATAAATAGGAGTTAACCAAGTGAATTGGTCGAGTTAACCAAGTGAATTGGTCGAGTTAATCGAAGTGAATTTGTTAAGTTAAACTAAGTGAATCGGTTAGAGTAAATCAAAGTGAATTAGTTAAGTTAACTAATTGGTAAATCAAAGTGAATTAGTTGCGTCGAACTAAGTGAATTAGTCAAGTTAAACTAATTGGTTAATCGAAGTAAATTAGTTGGGTTAATCAAAGTGAATTAGCTGAGTTAAACTAAGTAAATCGGTTAGAGTAAATCAAAGTGAATTAACTAAGTTAAACTAAGTGGATTAGTTCAGTTAATCAAGACAAGTAAATCAAGTTAGGTTAAACCATTTGAGTTAACCAGTTAAAGTTGACCAGTTAAAGTTGACAAGTTAGAGTTGATCAGTTAGAGTTACTCAGTTAGAATTGACCAGTTAGAGTTGATCAGTTAGAGTTACTCAGTTAGAATTGACCAGTTAGAGTTGACCAGTTAGAGTTATCCAAGTGGAGTTAATCGAATATAGTTATTCGAAAGAAGGTGTTAATCGAATATAGTTATTCGAGTAAAGTTAAAAGAGTTAATCGAATTTAGTTATTCGAAATGAGTTATTCGAATTAGATATTTGAATAGAGTTAAACACATTAGAGTGATTCGAATTACTTATTCAAATAGAGTTAAACACGTAAGAGTTAATTGAATATTAGTTATTCAATTAGAGTTAAATCGAATTTAGTTATTCGAAAGGAGTTAATCAATTTGAGTTAAGCTAATCGATTTGAATTAAGTTGAATCGAAATGGAGTAAATCGATTAGAATTAAGTTAATCGAGTTAGAGTAAATCGAATATTGGTTATTCAGAGGTAAGTTATTCGAATTTGTTATTCGAAGGAGTTAATCAAATGAGTTGATCTAAAGGAGTTAGTCGAATATTAGTTATTCGAATAGGGTTAAAGGAATCGATTTTAGTTTGATCGAAAGGAGTTATCGATTAGTAAATCGAAAGGAGATTTTCGAATATAGCATATTCGAAAGAAAGAGATCGAATATTGTTTATTCGAAAGAGAGTTATACGTCGAATTCAATTATAGCGAATTTGGGAAAGTATTATTTACTTTCCAGGGTTTAAATCAAGATTTAGTTATTGATTTAGAAATTAGGTGTCTGTTAAATTATTCGACTTAGGAGATAAAGTTATAATTTAGGTTAGATATTGCAGAAGTAGGAATTATAACGTTATAGTTATAATCAAACGTTTTCATACAAGAAGTAGATTCGTAACCTGAATCAGAGAATTTGCGTAAACAGATGATTGGAAAAAGTAAGTGATGAGCTTCATCTATTTCACAGTAAAGGACGTTGTTCAATTAAGGTCTGAGAGGTAATTATACCCCAACTTGATTAACTTCAGAATTGACAAAGGAATAGTTGTGGTTCGATAGAAAAGGTTGATTTGAAATATAGTTAAGTAATAAGCGATAAATGGATTAAGCGAAACGATGTTTTATACAACGTTCATTTGAAATCCGTAAATGAGTTTTGGAAACGTTTTCCAAATATAGTCAGATATGTTTTCTAAACATAGAAAATGAAATGTTTCCATGATAAGAATTTAAGAAATAGGGTTAAGCAAATTCAGAAACTGACTGGAGAGGGTAAGTTGAATGGTTTTCTAAGTGACGATCTGATGTTGGTTTCGACCTTTCGGGATTGATACTTAGAGAATTGTTCTCATACTAGTTACAGTTAGGGACTGATAGTTGCGAAATAATAGTGATGTGAAAATAAGCTATGGAAATGTTTTCCAATGATTAATAACATATATTTTCTAAATATATGAAATAAGGAAATATGAACATATGATGATTGATCGATCGAATTCCCATTTGGAAATAAGATCGTTGTTTTTACACCGACATGTTTTCATTTGATAGTTAGATCACAGACTATCAAAGTTTTGACCATTTTAACGTTGTTAATATGGAGAGACCGGTTGGATTATTATCCAAAGAACCACTCTGTATTGGCATAAGCATTGCGAGCAATATATGCCAAAGATAAATTGAAGACGGAGTAAAGTGCAAGGGCTATTGTATAAGTCTTAGATAACAGTGACTAAGATGGATATACTGAATAGTGCCTTCGGTTTGTCCAGTCCCAGGACAACGTATATGGAAGAAGGTCTGACAGAGTATATCCAATGGATCTCGTAAGTTGATCTGTTCAAACGTATTCACGTTTGGTGGCGGAGGAATTCGTTTCTCTTAGCTGTATACCCGTGTTATTTTTGGATAAGTCAATTTGTGATTTGGCGGGTATGACGATGTGGCATTCAAAGTGAATGGTGATCAGATGTTCTGAAGATAGACGTAGCCTCTAGCCTCACACCAGGAAGTAACAAAAGTTGGGCTAGGCAGCATGGCTAGTTGGGTCATCCCCAAGCAGGGTGTATTGTCACCGATCTAGAGAATATTCATATTTATACTTCTTTTTGATTCTGTATCTTCGGATGACGGTTTGATGGCCTACAACCGTGGTGGCAATATATTCGCGACACTCAAGCTAAATGAGTGAGCGGTCATGTGTGGCCGGGTTGCAAGACGTTCTTGTTGAACCCTGAGTGTATCACCTCTAGAGTACACTATTCAGAAGGTGCTCCCATACCTTGTCTGTTGGAATCCATTCTCCTATAAGCGCCCTACGGTTTATGATTTTATACTATGTATGTAGAACGTGAGATGCAAGCGTTTCTGCTAGATTGATACCTATTTGTACTTAGACATTATTATAATATCACAATGATATTGCTTGTCAAAGTTGTTTAGATACTCGTAAGGAAAAACCCGTTCCGTATTCACGGCGTGGTCTTATGAGATATCATATACCTGTTCAATTGTTTTAAACTGTTTTACTCATACCAGTCCCATGACTGACCCGGAGTTTACTTTGTTGTTTTCCCTAAACTCTTGGGTGCCTAAATTTGTACGGGCAGTCAAGTAGTCGGGATTTACAGATATGCTTGGAGAGCTTGGAGCAGGAGGCTGCAAGATTCTATAGCTATAGTTATTTCCGCTGTGTTGTAAGTGTTGTACTCTGATAAGTGCTATTGTATATATATAACTGTTTACTTCAAAGTTATGTTATATATTATATGTTATTCGTTCCGCTGTGAGATTCGTGTTACTCTGATGATTCTGATGCTCTTCTTCTTCTTCTTCTATTCTATTAGTTCTATCTTTTCTTTCTCACCTTCTAAATTCTTTCACTAACGTCTCGGAATTTCCGACTCTCGAGGAGTCGGAAATTTCCAGCCGTTACAGTTGGTATCAGAGCTTAAGTTAAGTGATTACCTTGGCTCTGTGGCATAACTCGATAGAGATGGGATTAGTAATATCCTAGATTGAGTTTGAGTGTATATATATGAGCGCGTAATTGTTATTCAATATAAAATGGTTTTATATTGTGGAGACTCATTGGTTGAGTGGCTTATGAATTCTGGTCGATCAGTTTGATCCACTTTATCGATAAGGGTTACTAAACACTCGAATACGATGAACCATCATGGTATGTTTTGAAAGAGGGTAAATGAAATAATTTTTCCCAAAATATATTTGTTTATAGAAGAAATATATATCTTGAAATTATTATAGTATATTGATTGTGTTGGTTGTTATTATAATCGAATAAGATTATGAAAGGGTGAAATGGTTATAAATGACCAATCAGAATTCATATGAATGTAATATATGGAATCAGTTGAATTAAAATCTGAAATTTAAATCAAAATTTGGAACTAAAATAAGGAAATTTAAGTTCCTGGGAGATTTTGAAAATGTTTTTCAATTTGAAATAAATATAGTATCTAACTCACCTGGATGACTGGAAAATAATTCCGAGGATGGATCGATACATCGTCAGTGTGATTTTCGAGTTTCTAAGTGGTGGATTACTACCAAGGGTTTTGTTTTCGAATTGTGTTGAGAAATCAAGTTGTTTAGAAATTCAAAGGTTTTGAATTAGTGTTAGGATTTGAAATTGATTTGAAATAAACCCAGGAATTTTGAATTCTGGAATTAAAAATTTAACTAATAAAGTTAAATGGATTGAGAAGACATAAGTGAATAAATACATTGGAATTTAACTTGAACCAAGTTAAATAAATCGGGATTTGGTTAGAGAATAATCTGGATTAGAATTAAGTTGATGGGTTAAGAGTTTGAAATCTGATAGTGGAGTTTGAATAGAATTTGACTGGGATAAAACCAAGTGTTTGAGTGAAGGTTGGATTGAGATGACATTAGTAGATGTTGGGTTGATAACAGGTGAAAGTGATGAAGTTAATATGCCCGATAAAAAGGTACAAGTTTATATTAGATATAAGCATGAGATTTATGAGCCGAATCGGCAAGCCGCTTGGCCGTTTGATTTTCTTTTGGGTTGGAGATGGCATAGAGAGGCGAGTTGTGGTTTTACCGATAGGGCTGTACAAAGAGGGTTATGGCGAAATTTTCCCGAAAATTTAAAGTGTTAGAAAATTTTCATAATTTTTGAAAATTTTAGTTAGTCGGAAGAATAAATATTTCAGTCGATATTAATTGGTTCGGTTGAAATCAGAAATAAGGGGTAAACCAATCTTAGGAGTTCCAATATATAGGGTCATCCTCTGAATTAGCAATTTCGAGGACGAAATTATTTTAAGGGGGGAAGTCTGTAATGGCGCGTTTTGTAAGGTATAATAATTAAGTTATTTAATTATTTAAATAACGAATATATTAAATAAACGATAGTTGAACGTATAATTATAATTTTATTATAATTAAAATCGAGCTTGAAATGACGCTGCAGTTCGCGATTTGGCGATTTGAACTTCAACTGAGTATACAGGGTTCGTTTTAAATCGGATTTCTGTGAAACAAGAAACGTGTGGAGCTGGTGGGGTATATCTTTCTAGTGGAAGAGAAAAATCGGGATTTTGTCGTATAGATTTTAATGTACGTCCAAATCAAATTTCAGAAAAGTCGCTGTGGAATTCCGTTATAATTCGTAACGCTTTATATACGTTATAAAAGGGATTTTTCAATATAAATTGAATATCGATTCAACCAAGACTTGGAATATCAAGTATATAATTTTTCTGAAGCTGTATGGTATTCCACTGTGAATATATACAATAATATAAATTTATTTATATTTAATTTAATTTATTTAAATATATTTATATATTTAAATGGGTCTTTCAAAGCGTTAAAAATAGCCACTTTTGCAAACGAAGTCGAAATTCGACGAAACCAGTTTTGTTGGATCCGCAATGTCAAATAGTTGCTAGATGTCAAGTTTCGTGATTTTTAGAGTCACTGTGTGGCCGTACGGATTTTTAGAGTGTAAAACAGTCAGTATTTTGACAGTTAAAAATACGCTGTGTGAGCATACGGAGTCGGAATTCGACGAAACCAGTTTCGTTGGGACCGTAATGTCGAACTGTAGCTACCTGTCCAGTTTGGTGATTTTTAGGTATCATATGTGGTCGTGGGGATTTTTAAAGACCAGAAACGAATATAAAACCAGTAAAATAAAATATATTATTAAAAGAAAAAAATATCCAACATTTTTCTTGGACAATAGGGAGTCCACGCAGCCTTCTATCTCAACCACATACGCTACCTACTAAGTAACCGCTATATAACCCATTTCAAGCCGTCACCAGGAGTGTTCGGCAGTGAGATTCAAAGCTTCATAAATTCAAAACAATCCCTATAAATTTCAATAAACCCTCAATTACATATATAGGAGATCTGTATATGATTCTCTTCAGCCTCGTACCCTTGTTGTTGAGTACGATTCAGGTATGGGGGTGTTCGGTTTTAGCAGCGACGACTAGGGTTGAGGAATTGTTGATATTCGAATATTATTTTGCGAATCCGAGTGTTGTCTGGAGTCCACGATGGAAAACCACACCTCCCAGTAGCAATTTAACAGATTCCGTGATTCGTTGTGACGGTGCCTGACTGATCGACGCAGACAGAGGAAAGTGAGCGAGTTGGTTGAGATGGTGACTGAAAGGAGCGGGTTTAGGTGGCGAGTTGATTGGAGTTGGTTGCGGTGGCACTGGGTGGACGAAGTAGCAGTGGTTGGTGGTCAAACGTCGGTCAACGACGGGAGTGATTTTCTGAGGAGCGGATTTTCCAATTGGGGGAGAAAGAGTAATCGTGGGTTTTAATTAAATGAGGTGGGCCGGCGGGTTTTAATTAAGGTGAAGGCCCAATAAAGGTTTAAGGTTTTATTTAAATTTAAATTCAATAAGTGTATTAACTTTACAATCGTATAACTTGGTCATACGAGGTCGGATTCGCGAACCGTAAGTTGCGTTGGGATTGTATGGACGAATACAACACAATGAAGCTGACTGGAAGTGGATTGGGGCTTGTATGAATTTACGGCGAAATAAATTGTTTGATTCAAATCAAACAACAGTTTATCGTTCTTTAACGATGAACTGCAAATGTGAGTAAATCTCACAAACTCTAAACAGTTTTATTTTCACGTTGTATTCTTAGAACTGTTAAAATATTATCTGTTTGACTGTTTGACCGTGTGTTGACTGTTTAATTGAACTGCTAGTCAGTTAGTAGAGATTTTATATATATATTTACGTATATATATAAACCGTTAAATAGTCATATGTTGATTCTGCTATCAGAATATTGCACAGTGAAGTGAAATCGATGTTGTTGTATTGTCTAACATCTGTGGTGCAGGGAAACAGGTTGGAGGAATCCAACTGGATTCCTCAACAGTTATTTTACTGTGATTTTTATATTGTGATATATAATGTGATGTATATAATCTGTGTGATTATGTGTGGAGGGACGATATTTATCGTTGTTATATGGTGTGTTAAATACCATGAGAAATACCAGAATGTAGGAGAGGGGTTTTCAAAGTATATTTTGAAAATAGTTTATTTATATAAAATCAAGGGATTATATATATATATATATATATATAAGAAAAAGGATTCTGAATATAAAGGAATATAGTTGGTAAAAATAAATATAAAAGAATTATATTTGTAAATCAAATACAAGGGAATATATATGTTAATCGAATATAAGGGGATATATTTGTTAATCAAAATATAAAGGAATTATATTCGTTAAAAGAAATATAAAGGATATTTATTTAGAGATTAAATAAATAGAATTAAACTAAAGGAGATATTTATTTGTTAAATAAATAGGAGTTAACCAAGTGAATTGGTCGAGTTAACCAAGTGAATTGGTCGAGTTAATCGAAGTGAATTTGTTAAGTTAAACTAAGTGAATCGGTTAGAGTAAATCAAAGTGAATTAGTTAAGTTAACTAATTGGTAAATCAAAGTGAATTAGTTGCGTCGAACTAAGTGAATTAGTCAAGTTAAACTAATTGGTTAATCGAAGTAAATTAGTTGGGTTAATCAAAGTGAATTAGCTGAGTTAAACTAAGTAAACCGGTTAGAGTAAATCAAAGTGAATTAACTAAGTTAAACTAAGTGGATTAGTTCAGTTAATCAAGACAAGTAAATCAAGTTAGGTTAAACCATTTGAGTTAACCAGTTAAAGTTGACCAGTTAAAGTTGACCAGTTAGAGTTGATCAGTTAGAGTTACTCAGTTAGAATTGACCAGTTAGAGTTGATCAGTTAGAGTTACTCAGTTAGAATTGACCAGTTAGAGTTGACCAGTTAGAGTTATCCAAGTGGAGTTAATCGAATATAGTTATTCGAAAGAAGGTGTTAATCGAATATAGTTATTCGAGTAAAGTTAAAAGAGTTAATCGAATTTAGTTATTCGAAATGAGTTATTCGAATTAGATATTTGAATAGAGTTAAACACATTAGAGTGATTCGAATTACTTATTCAAATAGAGTTAAACACGTAAGAGTTAATTGAATATTAGTTATTCAATTAGAGTTAAATCGAATTTAGTTATTCGAAAGGAGTTAATCAATTTGAGTTAAGCTAATCGATTTGAATTAAGTTGAATCGAAATGGAGTAAATCGATTAGAATTAAGTTAATCGAGTTAGAGTAAATCGAATATTGGTTATTCAGAGGTAAGTTATTCGAATTTGTTATTCGAAGGAGTTAATCAAATGAGTTGATCTAAAGGAGTTAGTCGAATATTAGTTATTCGAATAGGGTTAAAGGAATCGATTTTAGTTTGATCGAAAGGAGTTATCGATTAGTAAATCGAAAGGAGATTTTCGAATATAGCATATTCGAAAGAAAGAGATCGAATATTGTTTATTCGAAAGAGAGTTATACGTCGAATTCAATTATAGCGAATTTGGGAAAGTATTATTTACTTTCCAGGGTTTAAATCAAGATTTAGTTATTGATTTAGAAATTAGGTGTCTGTTAAATTATTCGACTTAGGAGATAAAGTTATAATTTAGGTTAGATATTGCAGAAGTAGGAATTATAACGTTATAGTTATAATCAAACGTTTTCATACAAGAAGTAGATTCGTAACCTGAATCAGAGAATTTGCGTAAACAGATGATTGGAAAAAGTAAGTGATGAGCTTCATCTATTTCACAGTAAAGGACGTTGTTCAATTAAGGTCTGAGAGGTAATTATACCCCAACTTGATTAACTTCAGAATTGACAAAGGAATAGTTGTGGTTCGATAGAAAAGGTTGATTTGAAATATAGTTAAGTAATAAGCGATAAATGGATTAAGCGAAACGATGTTTTATACAACGTTCATTTGAAATCCGTAAATGAGTTTTGGAAACGTTTTCCAAATATAGTCAGATATGTTTTCTAAACATAGAAAATGAAATGTTTCCATGATAAGAATTTAAGAAATAGGGTTAAGCAAATTCAGAAACTGACTGGAGAGGGTAAGTTGAATGGTTTTCTAAGTGACGATCTGATGTTGGTTTCGACCTTTCGGGATTGATACTTAGAGAATTGTTCTCATACTAGTTACAGTTAGGGACTGATAGTTGCGAAATAATAGTGATGTGAAAATAAGCTATGGAAATGTTTTCCAATGATTAATAACATATATTTTCTAAATATATGAAATAAGGAAATATGAACATATGATGATTGATCGATCGAATTCCCATTTGGAAATAAGATCGTTGTTTTTACACCGACATGTTTTCATTTGATAGTTAGATCACAGACTATCAAAGTTTTGACCATTTTAACGTTGTTAATATGGAGAGACCGGTTGGATTATTATCCAAAGAACCACTCTGTATTGGCATAAGCATTGCGAGCAATATATGCCAAAGATAAATTGAAGACGGAGTAAAGTGCAAGGGCTATTGTATAAGTCTTAGATAACAGTGACTAAGATGGATATACTGAATAGTGCCTTCGGTTTGTCCAGTCCCAGGACAACGTATATGGAAGAAGGTCTGACAGAGTATATCCAATGGATCTCGTAAGTTGATCTGTTCAAACGTATTCACGTTTGGTGGCGGAGGAATTCGTTTCTCTTAGCTGTATACCCGTGTTATTTTTGGATAAGTCAATTTGTGATTTGGCGGGTATGACGATGTGGCATTCAAAGTGAATGGTGATCAGATGTTCTGAAGATAGACGTAGCCTCTAGCCTCACACCAGGAAGTAACAAAAGTTGGGCTAGGCAGCATGGCTAGTTGGGTCATCCCCAAGCAGGGTGTATTGTCACCGATCTAGAGAATATTCATATTTATACTTCTTTTTGATTCTGTATCTTCGGATGACGGTTTGATGGCCTACAACCGTGGTGGCAATATATTCGCGACACTCAAGCTAAATGAGTGAGCGGTCATGTGTGGCCGGGTTGCAAGATGTTCTTGTTGAACCCTGAGTGTATCACCTCTAGAGTACACTATTCAGAAGGTGCTCCCATACCTTGTCTGTTGGAATCCATTCTCCTATAAGCGCCCTACGGTTTATGATTTTATACTATGTATGTAGAACGTGAGATGCAAGCGTTTCTGCTAGATTGATACCTATTTGTACTTAGACATTATTATAATATCACAATGATATTGCTTGTCAAAGTTGTTTAGATACTCGTAAGGAAAAACCCGTTCCGTATTCACGGCGTGGTCTTATGAGATATCATATACCTGTTCAATTGTTTTAAACTGTTTTACTCATACCAGTCCCATGACTGACCCGGAGTTTACTTTGTTGTTTTCCCTAAACTCTTGGGTGCCTAAATTTGTACGGGCAGTCAAGTAGTCGGGATTTACAGATATGCTTGGAGAGCTTGGAGCAGGAGGCTGCAAGATTCTATAGCTATAGTTATTTCCGCTGTGTTGTAAGTGTTGTACTCTGATAAGTGCTATTGTATATATATAACTGTTTACTTCAAAGTTATGTTATATATTATATGTTATTCGTTCCGCTGTGAGATTCGTGTTACTCTGATGATTCTGATGCTCTTCTTCTTCTTCTTCTATTCTATTAGTTCTATCTTTTCTTTCTCACCTTCTAAATTCTTTCACTAACGTCTCGGAATTTCCGACTCTAGAGGAGTCGGAAATTTCCAGCCGTTACAATGAGTGGATTTAAAATATATATCTTTTATTCCAATGATATATATAATCACTTGATTCCCTTATAACTATTGAATCTGATATAAATTGCATATGGAAATTATTGTGGAAAATTTATCCCTTATTAAAGTGCGAACAGTTAATGCATGCTTATAATTTTTGGTATGGTAGACTAAAACCCAATTGACTGGTTATATATTGATACTGCGGTTTTGTGAAAAATGTCATAAGCATAAAAATGTAAGATGTTTACAATATATTATCAAAATTTAGGGGATAAAGAAAAAGAGAATTTAATGAATAAGTTGGTTTAAAAGATAGTATTAAGTTGGTTGGTTGGAAACAAGGGAATGTATCTCTATAATTTAATATTGAGGGAAAAATAAATATAATTGCAAGGATTAGATTATAGAAAAAGGATACTAGCACGAAATAAGACAGTTACTATATTTTACAGTAATTCAACAATTAAAAAAAGAACAAGAAATATCTTGCAATTATATGTTACAGTCCCTAGCATTAATATTCAAATAAGTAAATAGATTGTACTATAGTTTTTATAGCCAATCAAGTGGTGTAAACTACTTCCTAAAGCTAAACTTACGATTACTATAAATAAAAAAAACTAAAATAAAAGAAATTAAAGAAGATAAAGAACGTAACAGAAAAAGTTGATAATTTATGTATTTACAGTTTTTGTAATTAATTACAAATGTTTTGGAAATGTCAAATTATGTAAATGTAAGTTAAAAAGACGTAGATTGAAGAATTTTTGTGTGCGTGAATAATAGAGTAAAATGTGTAACTTTGCAAACATGGATTAAACAAAAGAGGAATAAATTTATAGTAACATGTGTACAAATTGTAATTTTGTAATAAAAAGGAATTAGACTAAGTTAGGCAAATTAATGAGAATTTGTAGTAGATTATGACATGAGTTATAATTTAAAAAAGTAACAAAAAATGAACAAACTATCATGATAAACAAGAACTACGTTGACATAATTAGAAAATCATAACAAAAGAAAAGAATGTAACATGTTGCTAGTAAAATTATATCACAAGGGTTGTAATTAAAAAGGAAGGAGAAAATAAGAAAGGCTAGCTATAAATGTTAGACCAAAAAAATGGTCCTAACACCCAAAACATCGTATTTCGAGCATAGGATATGAAGGAATAACTGAAAAATAAGAGAAAAAGCAAGACAACAAGATTTTTATAGTGGTTCGGCATTAACGAGCCTACATCCACTTCATATTTTCTCATTTCATTCACAGATTACAATTACAATAAAGATTTTCTCTCAATCATTCAAATTCAATGAATAATTATCTTTGAATTCATTGATTTTATTGAGGAAGATGGTGGTTATTCATGGGGAAGTGTTAGCCATGGCATCCATGGATGTTGAGATGCAAAAAGTCCCTTGAAAATGCTCCCTGGAGGTGTATTTATAGCTGTAGGAAAGCCTATATGGTGATCAGGTCGTGGTAGGACACGTGGCACTCGATTCGGAAAAGTAGGAGCGGTCATAGCCTCAAGTATAGGTCAACATTTATGCATAGAAGCAGGTTCGGTCCAGGCGATTCGTGACCGTGTTGTGCACCACAGATCGGGTCATGGTCATGAAGGGCTCCACGAGTCGGATTGTGGATCATGGGTGTGTCACGAACGAATCGTGATGAGGGCGAGCCGAGGGTGGCGATCCGATGAGGGGCGAGCCGGTCCAGGAGGTGATGCTTCGTCACTTCATCCAAATGATTGCCAAATTACACCCATTCACGGAAACGGTTGTAACTTTCAAACCGTAATTGGGCCAAACGAAAGCTCTAATTGAAGCTAATTCAGAGGGCTACAAGTATTTGATATGTTTTAATCCAAATGAGGTAGTTTTATAGGAGTTTCGGGCCAGTTTATACTGATGTTATGATTTTGACCAAACTGCCCTGTGTCTTCTGACGATGCTTCTAATGTCGGAGAGTGATGTTATCAGAAGATTCCATACGTGACAGCATTTATCCAGAAGTGTGTCAACATGATCTTTGCTTTGGGTATCCTGGTCATAAAGCAGGCTAACATTTTGCCCCCCCAAAGTGCATCTTATCGCAGATGAGATGTGCTTTGAATGTGTTGAGCTAAATCTCTCTGGAACGTCATTTATCCTTGAGAAGGTTTTATCCTATTGTTGCAATGCTTTCCTGGGAGCTAGTCAGGCCAAGTTCTGTGGGAGGAGTATTCGAGGCGATCAAAAAATAGGTTAAGCCTTGTCAAATCAAAAGATCTAATTCATCCATCAGAGGTCATACTAAATCGTCGGCTCCCGAGCGTGATTCTACACGCACAGGTCATTACCAAACAATGTCATCATTCCGTGTAAGTCAAGCACATGGTTTGGGTTGGACTTTCTCTTACATGTGAGTCTATGTATGAAGTAGCCACCCAAATAATGGGGTAGTTCAAGGATCTTCAGGCTCCGAGCTGTTATCTGAACTACTGGGATACAACATTTCAGAATCAACATGTGAATCTGTTATCTGTACTCGGCTTTAAACTATCTCGGCATCAAGATATTAATATAAGGCTCCGCCATAACATCAAATCGTAACAATAAGGATCCCGAAAGCCACAATCACTCTGGATCATGCCAAAAAAAAAATAAAGAATCCACGGTCGTATCGAGCCGTATTTTAAGGAATCCGCAATCGCTCTGGATCGTTTCGTAATTCAATAATCACATGCACGTCAGTAAGAGATGCAGTTGAAATCATGTTAACTAATGCTCGTATGATCATCACTGTCGTAAGGCAGTGGATAAGCTCGTCATATCTTCCATCTGGTGTAGTAAGAGTCTTTAAGTTCACATTTGATCCGCAAGCTAGCTCGCTTGGTCGGAAAAGATGAGTCGGGTCATACTCCAGAGGCGTATTGTACATGTCTTGAATCTTGCTCCAAGCCAAGGTCTTCTTCATTGTCAGCCTACGCATCGACGACCATGCCCTTAGTTCCATTGGAGGATAAGCGAAGTCAGGGTTTACGCCCCCAGCATCGATGGGGGTTAAATTAAGCCAATCGAGCATCCAATCTTCAGGGTCTTATACTTCCAGTCATTGCATCGGATAAAAGTTACAGGTTCAACAATCTTAGTCGACCCAAGACATTTAGTGCTTTCTCTCGAATCAGCAAAAGTTGGTGTTTTATACGCAAATGTTCGAATTATATTTTCTTTGATATCGTCTTTACTCTTTGGTCGGATAGTGAGGATTGCCTCATCGGACGTCAGCAAATTCGGTTACTCCCATTGGATCAGTTGTAGAGTTAAGTAAGCTTGCTAAACGCGAGTGGATAAATGTTGTTATGAAGTCAGTTAGGCCCCTCAGTTTATGCTTCAGCATAGTCTGAAATGGTCGTCACAGTCTTGTTGACTCTCTTTCTCACGCTCGGTTCAATTGAACTTGAAAAACAAGATCATGAGGTTGATTAGTGGTATAGATTCTCCGGAACAACACATTTTTATCATTCTTTTCAGGAATTTTTCTTTGTCCTTATCGTTTCAGGAATTGGAAGGTGCTCCATTCTTTTCCACAAAAGCATCAAGATCACCCATCTCGACATTAACACCTTCTTATCATGGAAGTATGTCCACCTCAGGGTTGAATTCATCAAAGCTTCTGTGAAAATCTCATTACAGAGAAAATTTAAAATCTGGTGGAATAACAGGGGATCCTGATGTCTTATGTATAAGGGTTGTGATTGTCATTATCCATATCATCTTGAGAAGTGCCGCCTCTCGAGAGGCGCCAAATCAAACTGGCAAGCAGGTTGCCATCAAAGAATTGCTGCATATTGTCAATATCATTGCTGGTGCCCCCAGCATTGAATCTGAGATTACAAAGGGGGTCTTTGCTGAGTTCTTGTTTTTGCATCGATATTGTCCCCAGGTCATAGTTCGAGTTATTCGACCCGAACGGGTTCCTATTCTTCGAATTGTCGCATTCTTGCTTGGAGCTGAGTGTGAAATATCACCCGAGTATCTATTCGGGTTGGGGCTAATGCTAGTCTTGGATGACCTGAGTTTGTTATAATTCTTGCATTCTCATCTAGGATGTTTCAGGTAGTTATTCTGTTGACCATGTTTCCATCCATGATATTCTGAATCGGAGCCGCATGCTGCATGCCTGCGGTTGGCTCGTGTTCAACTCGAGCTATCTGACTGTGCCAAGTTCGTTATTGCTTGAATTTCGATTTTATCATTTCCAGTGAATTGATGATTACTGCTTGGCCTTCTGATTCGGCGCTGGCGCCTCTAGCGTGAAGTCTTGAAATAGGTAAAGGTCGGCCTCGGGCTTCTTGGTTCCACATGAGTAGTAGCCGTTAATCAGGCTTCTATCATTCAATTCTGAATATAGACATCGGGTAGTAAAACTATGCTGCTTAAGGCTCATATTTCGTGCCCCCATCCATGGAGGTTTTGTTCTAAAGTAGTAGACTTCAAATCCATGTATTTCATACCCCCTCTTCGCATCATGAGTCAGAGTTGGGTGAAAATCGATATGTTGGCACTTGGTCCATGCTAATGTCTTGTCTCCTATCCAGGCCCTAATTGTTGCATAAAATATTCCCAGCTTTATCTGAACTTTCCAGTCTGGAAGCAAGTTTGGACTAGCAAATGGACATTCTCTCTGTATCCGTTTCGTGGAAATCAAGAGGCATGTAAAGATCACGACATAATTTAAATACAATCACGTAAGCTATGCCGTTTGTGAATATTTTCAAAGGTTATGCCCCCAGTTCAGGGGTAATGGCATAAGACAGATAGTTGGATCAATTCCCTTTCAAATTTGGACGAAGGATGGCGTATTCTGGATAGTTGGAGAAATCTTTAATCCTGAATGCCACGATCATGCCATATCGTATTATGACTGGAAAACAAACGACCGCTCAAGATCGTATTAAGGCCGTATAGAAATCCAAAAATCCCAGGGCTTCACCGGGTCATTCCCAGTCGCGAATATTAAGTCGCATGACATGTCATTGAATAATTCATTCTCAAGGCTTCCTTTCGGTCGCCGCCTTGAATTGCATAGGAAGTTTATCATTGGGCATTGGTGTTAGCCTCCTTCACGTTCCCCTTTAGTTGCTTTCTACTGGTCAGTTATTGTTGTTGTGAGTGCGGCCCTCGCGTTTTGTTTAGCTTTGTTCTGCAAACCTGCACTTGGTAAATGAAATTTTGTTTCTTTCGCATTATCCTGCACCTATGAGCATTCCATAAGCAAATAAGCAAATAGTTCATGAAACATTATAAGTTATCAATGCAACTATAAATGAAAATGCACTAAAGTAGTATGTATGTATGTGTATGCCCCCCAATCAATCATTAACTTAGTGCCTGGCCAGGGCTTGTTGAGGATTGATTAGGACCATAACTGTGTTGCCCCCATGTCCGGACATGGAGGATTCGGGTTCCGCTTTCATTCTTTTTCCTAGTTGTGTAACAGGATAGGAGCCCTTGAGTGGCATGTGTCATCATGCCTTTATAATCTCCCGATCCTTCAGCAGGGTAAGAGTTCTTGTGACGCTAATTGTTTAGCACCTTTATACTCTCCCGATCCTTCAGCGGGTTAGAGTTCGAGCTCGGTTCTTAGTCTGCTCACCGATCCTTTAGCGAGGCAGAAGTTCTGGGGGCGTTAAGTCTCTAGCGCCTTTATACTCTCCCGATCCTTCAATGGGATGGAGTGTATTTCAAGGTGGTTTTAGTCACGGTGCACATTTACGCCTCATGGACATTCTCTCTGGTCCTTTATACTCTTTCTCTAATCATGAGAGTTAGAGTGGTTCAGGCAGACGGTCATATCATTCGCCCCGGCGTTCCTTCTACACTCTAGTTCAAAGAGTGGGACTCTACCGTTTCGGGTGTCATTCTCGACATCAGTTCTGGTCCACACTCCACGCTTCACTCTGGCAAATGGAGCTTTTCGGACAAGTGGTCGGGTCACACTCATCCTAGGTTTATATTTCTATCCAGGCTCTATGGATAGCATCAGAACAGTTGGGAAACGTTTGCCAAGGCTTTGTGTTCTTCCAAACAATCTATGGGAGGAGTAGTTGGCAACAACTTCGGGTACCTGCATCATTCATATCATATGAGTTAGTCATGTCAATAACTCAAGAGGCATGTAAAAGCAAATTTCATGATTGGAAAATAAGAATATCAATGGGCACTGCTGCCCCCCCCATCGGGGTTCATGTAATCTGGTGGCATCGAGGATAGGATCGAGTCATATAGATGGTCACACCACGTCCATCTGGAGTCAGACTCCGACTTTGCAGTTCAATGATTTATGTACAATTGTCTTGTGGTCTACCACGTGTAAGCCAGGGATCAGATGGTCATCTCAGATCCAATTTGAGTTATACAACTTTCTTTAAATGCAGGGGCGCGGCTTTGCAAACGAGCAATCCAGTCGGGCTCGTTACAGCAGTGCTCCATAACTCTACACGCGGGTGTTAAAAGTCTGATCGGTACCAGATCTGATGTACCTACATAATCCATATATAAATTTTTCTGAGTTAATTACATCGACAATTCATAAAGAATGTAAATATAAGATTCATGGTTAAAAAGTAGTCCTGTTAGAGGAATGAATATCATTCTGAGAGTGAATTGGAATTGCATGCTCTTTTCCAGTTAACTCTTCCTTATCCTGTCTCTGCCATGGGATGGATGCCAGAATCTTAAGCTGATGACGAATATCTTTTCAAATTATCACGGGGCGGCGGTCCCAAGGATGAATAGATCTTGATCGGGATCTTGAGATGGCAAAGGCGGTTAGGTAAATATCATAAGCGATTGATGAGGTCGCATCTCCTTTGAATCGCCTTTTTGCCACCATGCTGAGGGTAAGGAGAGAGTGTCAGGAAGTCGTGACTGTACCGCTAATGGAAGCACACCATCGCATTGGTGTAAGGATGACAATTGGCATGAGAACAATGGATTTACGCTTATAGAAACTTTTGCACTTTCTATGCTAGAAAATAGGATATTGCGGCTGGTGGGATATTCATATCTCATAGATTTGCTGATAGGCCTTGGATTCCATATCGGGACAAGGGTTGGTGCGCAAACAATCAATCAGCTTTCGGGCGTGAGCATTCTAAACTTTAAACTTGCTAACTTTTAGGCAAGACTAAGGCAATTGGTCATGCAAGCGTTTGATGCATCATCTTTGAACTAGATGATGTATTCATGAGAAATCCATGCTCGATCTCTAGTTTCCCCTCCATTTGGGGCATGGGTTACTTGACAGATAACTGATGAAAGGAGCGGAACTGTGAGTCTTCGCTTTCTAGCTTCAAAACGTGATTCACCAGAAGTTTCATTCATGTACATCTCCCATCTAACGAGTGACTAATTAGTTATTTTATCGAATCACTTAGGGCGGTGATTCAGCAATGGGACTTGTTGGTGTCTTTCTTGGGACAACCTTCCAAGGTAAATTAGCAATGTCGCCATGCATGTCATATCTTCTAGATACAACGAACAATGGTTCACCTTTCACCTCCTCTTGCCGGAAGCATTCTGTGCTGTAGGAATGTCTTTACGGGGATTGTCTAAGACTCCTTCTGGGGCTCGGTATCCAATATTAGATCAACTTCCATCTGATCAATTGTTGGATTTTATAGTGTTTCGATGGGGATCATCTCCGTCTTTTCTGGATTGTCGGAACCTTCTAACTTGGTCAGATTATATTCCTTCTGACCTTCTATGTGCGAAATATGAGGTATGTTGTAACGTTCCAATCCATCCAACAGCTCTTCTACTTTTTCT
Organism: Allium sativum; assembly: GCA_030737875.1. Classification (NCBI taxonomy): domain Eukaryota; kingdom Viridiplantae; phylum Streptophyta; class Magnoliopsida; order Asparagales; family Amaryllidaceae; genus Allium; species Allium sativum. The sequence continues at coordinate 424,846,389 of CM060923.1, read as the reverse complement.
AGATAAGCTGCGAGTTGTGGTTTCTTCGATTGGAATACCTTTCGATCCACCCTTCGGGGGTTATCTGCAAAACTCTGGCATTGGATCGTCGATCATTTCTTGCACCAACTGTATAAAGTTTCCAGATGCTTGATTTCGTCTTTCATTCCGAGGGGCCATTTTCTTCACCCAACATATCCTCTTCGGGAACGGTACATTCAGCGATGAAGTTATCTAATGCTTGCCCCCGTATGGACTTCTTTAGGAGGGAATTGAGATCAAACTAGTTCAGCTCTATGTTCTGTTCGAGCAATTTTCCAGATGCATCAGGTCGTTGCATGTCCTGTCGCAGCGGGTCACAAGTGCATATAACAATCAGATGAACTTGGAAGTAGTAGGGAATATTTTTCAAAGCAACTAGCGAGTTATAGACGACCCTTTCAATTTTTGGGTAGTCGCACTCTACCACGGCGACCTTCTTGCTCACATTATAGACTAGTTCCTGGACATTTTCCTCATTACGTGTAAGTGGTGCCAACTTTCCTGTCAAGCATTAGACATTTAATTCTTTGTTGTTCATGGATGTTTATGATCATTGCAATCTGATCAGGGTTGATTCGATTCCGTGTGAGCTAACCATGAGGCCAGGAAGTTTTCCCGACGCAACGCCAAACGAGCACTTCAAAGGGTGTAGCTTCATTTCAGATGTTGAACATCTCTGTCAGACTTGAAATGTAGTAGGTTGATCTCTTGGACTCCACAATTGTATCATCTATATGGATTTCCATAGGCCTTTCACTACGGCTATGGACCATACAATTCAGTAAGTGTTGGTATATTGCCTCGGCATTCTTCAATCCGAATGGCAACTCCATATAACAGTACAGTTCAAGGTCCATGATAAAACATGTTTATTTATGATCAGGCACATGCATAAGAATCTAGTTGTAACTTGCGCACATGACCATATGAGGGAGACATTCGTGTCCAGTCATTAAATCCACAAGCCGGTCAATTCTGTGTGATGGGAATCTTACTTTTGGGTGAACTTTGTCCAAATCTGAAAAATCAATGCATGTGCGCCATTTTCCTTTAGCATTCTTGACGAGGATGGGATTTGATATCCAAGCGGGATGTGTGGCATCTCACTTCAAGTCAGATGCTCTCATACGCCTTATTTTCTTGACAGGAGAACACTTCAGTTTTATACTTGACAAATGACTCATAATCTATGGTGAAATCCCGCGAGTATCAGCATAGGTCCAAGTGAACACATCCAGGCTCGCCTGCAAAAAGCATGTCAGTTCCCTCATTCAGAAGAGGTCTAAATGAGATCCGTTTTCAAGACCTTAGTCAGGTCGGCGTCAACAATCGGAACATGCGCAGTTGCGTCATTAGATGTCACCCTTCTACATCTGAATCACCATCCTCTCTGGGGTCCATGTCTTCGGGCAAATCAACGGGCAATTCCTTTTGTGATGCTCCCTTTATTCACAGCATCGACACCTCCTTCACACTCCATTTCATATGGAGGGGAAGTGTCTTTGGGTTTCATGCCATCTGTGTTGTGTAGCATGTTCTAGCCAAATAGTCAGCTTCTCCAATAAATTGGTCACCATAGACCATTCCCACTCCATGTTCGGCTGGTATATTTAGCAATAGGCAGTAGGGTGCAATGCAGGCTCTGAATTCTATCGGAGCTGGTTGGTCGAGACCTTGATCAGATAATCTTAAATGCAATAGCGTGGCTAGAAAATGAAGTGGAGAGCTAATGGTTGATTCATATTTGCGTTAATCTCAAGCTCTCGTCTCTTTACCAAGGTCATATGGTGACTGATGAGCAATCAAGTTGTTATCACTTGTGCAAAGATCCATATATCTGATCATGGCTTGCAATAGTTCAACTGGTACCTAACTCTGGGCGCCAAAGTGTGTTGATGTGATCCTTTTATAATGGAAATCAGTCTTCATTAATGTTGTGGATAACGGTTATGCATTGGAAAGGTCAGCTAAGTTCTCCCAGGTGTAGACCGTAGGATATATGTCTTTCATTACACCATACAAGTGAATAGTAGATTTGTAATAACCCTTAGTCACTTTCTAGTATCTTGTCATTGCGAGTCATCATTTCTATGATCATCCGAGTCTCCGAAATAGGGCTTGGACGGTTCCATGTTAATGCCATCTGGGACCCCACCCATCAGATAGGTTTAAGTCATGTAAACCAGGTGATTACTATGGAAAACATCAGTTGCATTTGTGAAATCAATATACTATCAGAACTCTAGAAGAAGAGGCTGCCATGAGACAATCATTATCTAGTATACTGTCGTATCTAGCATGTCAAATCTTTTCAATAGCTCCTCATATTGAATAGCATCAATAAATAGGTGTTATGGCTCTAGGAAGAATCTCAATCGTTGTCAATTAGCTGACAATATGATCAGACTATCTACCGAATCTCGATTGGTAAGTATTAACTATAGGACAAAACATACTTCGAGCCGAAGGCGAGCCGTGCTACGAGCCGAAGGCGAGGCCGTCAGCGGGTTCGGGCGTAGCGCTAGTGGGGGTCCAGGGCCCCACAGTCCGGGCATCGCACGATTTTTTCGATTTTGGAAGATGGAGCCTTTTCTGAAATGATACGAAAATCGTATTTTTTCCAAAAACTGCCACTTTTTGGGGTCGGGTCGTGACCCTTGTTCGTCGTCACTTCTTCGGGTCGCGGTTCGCCATTGTCCTCCGGTTCGCGGTTCACTGAACTTCATCGGGTCGTGGTCCAGCTTGGCGATCGGCATCCTCCAACCTTCCAGCTCCAGATCGGTTTGTGATCCTCACTGAGGGGTCGGGTCGGATATACCTCCACGAACCAGTTGAATATGCCCTCACGAGCAGATTGAATGGACTTTTCACGAGCTGGTTACATGTGTTTGTACGTTCCACGAGCCATCATCACGAACCAATTCCATGGCCCTTTATCACGAGCTCTGTTCACGAACCCTTCGACCTGCTTCTGCAAACCATCTGTTCGCTCCTCATTCGCTCGGGAAACTTGCGATTTCTTACTTCTTTTACGAGCCGTGAAGTTCTGATTTTACCAAAATCACTAAAATCTTCCAAAATGGTAGAAACGCAGACTGTTTTCTTTTGACTTTCGAATCCAAATAGTAGAATAGCAATCCGATAGGCTGAGAATTCAATTCTCGGTGAAAGCACCAAAATGTTAGACCAAAAAAATGGTCCTAACACCCAAATCATCGTATTTCAAGCATAGGATATGAAGGAATAACTGAAAAATAAGAGAAAAAGCAAGACATCAGGATTTTTATAGTGGTTTGCCATTAACGAGCCTACATCCACTTCATATTTTTTTAATTTCATTCACATATTACAATTACAATAAAGATTGTCTCTTAATCATTCAAATTCAATGAATGATTCTCTTTGAATTCATTGATTTTATTGAGGAAGATGGTGGTTATTCATGGGGAAGTGTTAGCGATGGCATCCATGGATGTTGAGATGCAAAAAGTCCCTTGAAAATGCTCCTTGGAGGTGTATTTATAGCTGTAGGAAAGCCCATATGGTGATAAGTCGTGGTAGGACATGTAGCACCCGATCCGGGAAAGTAGGAGCGGTCATAGCCTTAAGAATAGGTCAACATTCATGCATAGAAGCAGGTTCGGTCCAGGCGGTTCATGACCATGTTGTGCACCACGGATCAGGTCGTGGTCATGAGGGGCTCCACAAGTCGGATCGTGGATCATGGGTGTGTCACGAACGGATCGTGATGAGGGCGAGCCGATGGGGGCGATCCGATGAGTGGCGAGCCGGTCCAGGAGGTGATGCTTCGTCACTTCATCTAAATGATTGCCAGATTACACCCATTCACGGAAACGAGTGTAACTTTCAAACGTAAGGCCGATTAGACCAAACGAAAGCACTAATTGAAGCTAATTCATAGGGCTACAAGTATTTGATGTGTTTGGATCCAAATGAGGTAGTTTGATAGGAGTTTCGGGCCAATTTATACTGATGTTGTGATTTTGACCAAACTGCCCTGTGTCTTCTGACGATGCTTCCGATGCCGGAGAGTGATGTTATGTGGAGATTCCATATGTGACAGCATTTACCCAGAAGTGTGACAACATGATCTTTTCTTTGGGTAGCCTGGTCACAAAGCAGGCTAACCATAAATAAAAATTATACATGGGATTAATTAAAATAAGCGTATAACAATAGTGGTCCATTTAGGCAGCAAACGATGATTGAAAAAATAATTGACCAACAAAAGTTGTTAAGCAAAGTAAATAAGGCTCAAATTAAGGAAATTGGGCAGATAGTAATAATCAATGTTATAATATAAGAAACCGAAAAATAATCTAAACGTGTATAGAAAGATTAGACATGCAGTCTAATAAACAGCAAGAGGCATTTAGAAGCACCCTGAAGGGATTCTGGATGAAGAGACTAATGAAGAAGTTCATCGTCGACATTTTAAAAATAGTGGGAGCACGTACATCCAACATGATGTTCAGAGAGAATATAGGGAAGTTTAAGACCTCAATGGGATGTGGGGATGATCTAGGGTGGCCCTTTTGGGTATGCATAGAAGTTGTATCCCCGGAGGCAGGTCTGTTGTGGTTCCATCAAAGAGTATGCCTTGACAACATTTATATTGTGGGTAATCCAAAGAATGATCGGAGACTTTAAGATTCGACGGTTGCTACGGCTTTTAGAGACGACTTCTTTGTCAGGACCCAATATGGATAGTAATCGTCTGGATACCTATCTTCCTCAGTTAGAGTGTAACAACGAGGAATTTTATCACTTTGATTTGGAATATTTATCTAGTTTTAAATAGTCAAAACCAAGTGTTTTTATAATTAAAATATCATTTTTTAATTTATATTGTATAATGCAAAAAGCATTTTTAATTTTGGTTTACAAAAATAAATAGTTCAAAGAAAAATAGAAGATGTGACTGAAAGAATTATTGAAAAAGGATGGTTTTTGATCATGTAAAAGTTGTTTGAAATTTTGTTTAAATTACATAAATTAATATAACAAATACCTATATTAAATAATGATCTTAGATTAATGTTAATTAAGTAATTAACTTAGTTAATAAAGTTATAATTTAATGCTAAGTAAGACTACGGCGGTCGGTTAACCGATGATGTCGGTTAACCGATTGCAGTGGTTAAGTCGTTTCAGTATAGATCGGTAAAAGCGGTTAAGTCGGTATGGTCAGTTAAATGCCCACCCCTACCTTAGAGTATGTCTTGGCTGCATTTATGTCGAGGGCAGCCTAAAGGGACGATGGGATGATTTTTAAGATTTGACGGCTGCCTTTGCTTCGAGAGGAGGCCTCGTGGTCAGGGCCTATCAAAGATAGTAAGTCGTCAGCAACCTGTTGTCATCAGTCGGTGCGAGCATAGGAAAGACTGGAGCTAACCCAACTGGCCAATGATCTTTCACTGTCAAGACATGGATGAGGGACAATACCAAATTGGATATTTAGATTGTTTGTTAGGGGTATGATCACTTGGCTCCTTGAAAGGTCTTTCACTAATTGTGAGGCGAGTGGGACCATAGCCACTGAGAAAGAGACAAACCAATCTATGGATACCTGTAACGTAGGCTTAACAAAGCATCACTTTGCAGATATAGAAATCCCCAGACTGAGTTCTGTAGGGAACTCAGGTTTATTGTGCTTCAGTGACGCGACGACAGAGGCTTATTCATTTTCGTAGCATAGCCTAGTACATTTTCGTGGCATAACGATGGAGACTTGGTGCGCTTTCGCTGTATGGTCCAATACGCTTACACAGCATGGTGACGTGAGCCTAATACGTTTTCGTAGTGTGACGATGGGAACCAATCAAGAAGGGTACTATACGGAGTGCCTCGATATATTAGGCATGCAGCTGCATATATATGATATTTGGTTTAATCTACTAGGAAGTAGGAGGTAGGGCATGCGCAAAGATGCAAGGTAATAATTAACCCAAATAAACTAATAAATGTGACAATGTGATAGAAAGATATATGCAGTGTTGCTCCTAGATTGTATAATTTTGTCCATTCACCAGAACTTTTTTCTAACCTCCTACTCGTAACAAACCCGCAGGCTAGATAGATGGTAGGGATTATTCATCTTAGAGACAGTTATTAGATAATGTCATTATTATGGTAGGTATTTACTTACTATTATATTTTATTTATTCTGCTATGAGGTATTTTATTGTAATCGCTGATTTTATTCCTTTCTGCAGGAACTAGACAAACCAATTCGGTTTAAATGGGCTTGGATTTTAGCATTTTGCAAGAAGTTCAAGCCCGCTGAAATTTGGGTTGTTATAGTTACTGTGTCATAACTACATTTTGACTTTGAGGGGTCTAGTTGCATATAGTACTATCTAGGTGATGGATAGGGTCTAAAGAAGAGAAAGTGTAGAAAAATTTGGAGGAGGTTTATAAACTATCATGGAGGCAATTCCAGCCTAAACCTGAGTTTAAGATTTCATAAATGTATCCTTTGTGTTTTCTTTTATGTGACACCCCACGTCCCTTAATGTCACCTATAAGAGGATCCATTAAGTTATGTGAAGCGCAATAGGTGACCAATAACGAAAATTCACAAGATAGGATGTAAATATGCAGCAGAAAGACTTTTATTATTATTATAAAATCACAATTTCATCATTACAACTTCGAATACCAAAAACAATAGTAAGAACCATCAGTCTCGTAACACAAAGCATCAGAGTACAAAAATGTAAAATCATATCCCTCCTCAAAAGCCATAACAAGGTAGAAAAAAGTCAAAGCAATCATAAAGTCTGTGGAAGTCCAAGAATAGAATCACGATCTTAGCTACTATCCACCACCACTCTGAGAACCTTATAGGGGAGGAAGAGAGAGAAAGGAAACAAAATAGGTCAGACATAAAGTCTGGCGTGTTCTATTGATTTTCAGGAATAGGATAAGATAAAAAGCATCAAGACAAATTAATAATGTTGAACATGAAACTACAACAAAAATAGACAATTATGAGATAACATGATAACGAGGTAATACGATAAGGTAAAGATCATGTAAGCTTCTCATTTATATCCCAATTACAAGTTTCTGCACCAATTACTAGAATTAACCGAACTAGGTATTACCTTAATTACTACCCATGCGATCGACTCCCTACTACACAAATATCCTATGCCAACGAAGGATGTAGGGGGTGTCAATCCCTAACACATCAACTATAAGTTACATACCTTTTTTTTGGTGTTATGTCATCTTAGTTTTCCCTAATCTACGAATAGAGGACTCAAGTTGTCATCTGCCTACTCAACGCGTCCACAACCACATTACCCTTGCCTGGGGTATAAGCTATGTCAAAATCGTAGGATGCAAGGAACTCCATCCATCATCACTGCCTTAACTTAAGATCCTTCTACAAGAAAAAATATTTAAGTGACTTGTGATCTGTATATAGCTCAAATCCCACTCCAAGTAGATAGTGTCTCCAAGACTTAAGTGCGAGCACTATTGCAGCTAACTGTAAGTCGTGGATGGGGTTGTTCTTTACGCGAACTCTTAGTTGCCTACTTCCATAGCAGGCTACCCTACCCTCTTGCGTCAAAGCAGCACCTAACCCCGTGTCATAAGCATCTATGTAGACAACAAACACCTTGCTACCATCGAGAAGAGTTAGAGCCGAGACTAATGTCAAAGCCCTCTTCAATCTTCGTAATGCATCCTCGCAATCAATGCTCCAAGCAAAAGCCAAGTTCTTCTTCGTTAAAAAGGTGAGTGGAACTGAGATCCGCGCAAAGTCTTTAATGAACTTTCTATAATAACTCGCCAATCCAAGATAACTCCCTACCTCTATCGCATTCTTCGGGGATTTCCAATCTTGAACTACGACAACTTTAGTGGGGTCCACCGCCACTATTCCATCCATGGAGACTACATTCCCTAGGAATCGTACTTCCTTTCTCCAGAAATGACACTAAGAATTTTTTTCCTTAAGCTGATGTGATTTGAGAGCTCTGAGAATCTTCTCTAAGTGTCTGGCATGGTCATCCTTACTCCTCAAGAAAACCCGAATATGGTCTACGAACGCCACCACGAACTTGTTCAAATACTCCCTAAACACTCGACTCATTAGATCCACGAAGTATGCGGGTGCATTGGTCAACCCAAAAGGCATGACCAACCACTCAAAGAAATCATCTGGAGTTCTGAAAGTCGTCTTGTTAATACTATCATCCGTTACCCTAAGCTAATGAGATCCCATAGCTAGATCCAACTGCGGGAAAATAAAAGTGCATACTAGCTGGTAAAACAAGTCATCAATCCTTGAAGTGGGTGCCTACTAGCTGGTCAAACAAGTCATTAATCCTCTCACAATCAATAGTGACACCATACATGGCTAGCCAATCCATTCCTAGAATTAATCCGTAATCCATGAAGCCAAGAACATATGCATCGCAATCAAATTCGATTCCCATAACAGAAATTATCAAACCCCAACATATCATAGATAAATGAGTCCTTCCTCCTATGGGGTTTGAGACTACAACAGGATAAAAAACAATACTAGTATCTGATTGCAGATTATCTACCATAAAGTTGGGTATGAATGAATGAGAAGCACTAGAATCAAAGAGAGTTCTAATAGGATAGTCAAAAGGAGAAATAAACCTTCCACAACGACTTTCCTATCACGATCTAGTTCACCAATCTCTAGAGCATTAGCTGTTCCTCCAGACGATCTAGCCTTCTGCCCTTACATGCTAGGGCATCGCCCTTTAAAATATCCAACTTGACCACAAGTAAAACAAACATTCCTCGGCTTCTTAAACTCTCTCACAAAGTGCCCTAAGTTTCCATAACCTTGGCACCTCACCTCTATCTTGACTTGGCCCTTTTCGATCTTACCTCCCTTCTTAGCTACGCCCTTCTTGGGCAACCACTTATTTTTCTCAGCCTTGGGTTTCTCCTCCTCGGTCTAAACATCTTTCTTTTCCTCTTTACCATCCTCGTACATCAAAGCCATATCTTCAAGCCTTTCGAATGTTGCTCTCATCTGTACATGCATTAGTGCTCAATCTTGGAGCGGTTGGTTTAATCCCTTTGCGAGCCTCAAGGCCTTCTTATGAGGAGTATTTACAAACTCCAATCCAAATCTCACTAGTTGATTGAAGTTGTTAACATATTCCTTTATTGTCATGCTCCTTTGCTTCAAATTCAGAAATCTCTTCATTTGTATTTCTTCCTCTTCTTATGAAAAAAATATCGTCTCAAATTTGGCCTTAAATTCATCCTCTGTAGCCACCATTTGTCCGGCTTGAATCACTTCATACCAATAAGATTCTTCATCCTTCAGTAGCCAAGCGGCCAACTGGATTTTCCTCTTGTCATTGAGTTCCAATAAGTTGAATACGTTATCAGTTTCTCTGTGCCAATTGCGAGCCTCCACAAAACTCTTATTACCATGAAATGGCTTGCCTTCCATCGTGTAGAAGTCCTTACAAAGCTTAGAAAATTTGACTACAAGACGAGGTGAAGCTACTATGGCTGCAGCTGGGGGAGAGACATTTTCTTGCATTCCAACAGGTGTCGTAGCTTCTACGTATCTACAAGACTACGCAGGAATGGGAATCCTTCATGAAATTTGGGATCCCTAGACATGCTAGAAAAGGTCGAGATAAGAATTCAGAAAAGAGAATCGAAGGAATATTGTAAATGACTTGAGGGGAAATATTTTTCAAAATTTTTCTTTATTTGAAAATCCTTTTCTTTGAAAACACTTTTCAAAACAAATTCCTCTGATCTTTTAACCTTGCTCTGATACCGAATGCGACAACCCACGTCCCTTAATGTCACCCATAAGATTATGTATTAAGTTCCGTGAAGATAGGTAAACAGTAACTAAGATTCACAAGGCAAAATGTAAATATGCAATGGAAGGACTTTTATTATTATAAACTCACCATTTCATCGTTACAACTTCAAATACCAAAACAATAGTAATAACCATCTATCTCATAACACAAAGCATCGGTGTACAAAATTATAAAATCATATCCCTCCTCAAAAGCCATAAGAAGATAAAACAAAAGTCAACGCAATACATAGAGTCAAAAGAAGTCCAAGAATAGCATGACGATCTCACCTACTATCCACCAACATTCTGAGAACCTAAGAGGTAGAAAGGAAGAGAAAGAAAGGAAACTAAATAGGTCAGATATAAAATCTGGCGAGTTCCAATGATTTTCAGCAATAGGATAAGACAGAAAGTATCAAAACAGTTAAATAATTCTGAACATGAAACTACAATAAAAATAGACAAGTACGAGATAACACGATAATAATTTAATGATATAAGGTAAAGATCGTGTAAGCTTCTCATTCATATCCCAAGTATAAGTTTCTGTGCCAATTACTAGAATTAACCAGATTAGGTATTACCCTAATTGCTACCCATGTAAACGGCTCACTACTACACAAATATCCTATGCCAGCTACGGCAATGGGGGGTATCAATCCTTAACTCGTTAACTATAAGAGACACACCTATTTATGGGTGTTAGAGCGTCTTAGTTTCCCCTAATCGAACCCACACACGCTTATGACTCTGCCGAAATGAATCCGTGCCCACTTTCCAGCTTGAATCTCTTACAATCCCGATTAGTAAAGCGTTCACTGGCCCCTACCTAATGCGAGGCCCCTCTCTAAGATAATACCAGGGATACTGACTAATACGGGTTTCACACACAAGATTGACACAAGCCATCCCTAGGCTTGTGCCCTTAAGTAACTAGGATTTTAAGAGTCCCGAAACTAGATACCAACAACCAGACGTGGGATCTCTTAGCTTATTAATTATCAAGTAATGACTTAGCAGGTCTAAGTTCATTAATAATAATTGTTGTAAATGATATTTCATATAAATGTTATTCTGTGTACAACCCCTTCTCCAAAACAAGCACCTACTCAGATGTATGTATATATTAAGTTGCTTATTTTACTTAGTTACATCTGATACTACCACATGTTCTACTTAATTATTAAATAAAGCTTAACTTATGCATATTATCCCAATTTTACAATAACTGGATTTCATGTTCCAATATGCACGATTCTCCTTTTTATTGTCATTTTAAGTTATTCCAAATCAACCAAATTTACGCAATTCGAACATGAATAACCCAAGCATTAGATAACCTACGTACAACGCAAAATAAAAGGAAAAAGAGAAAAATATACATCTATTCAGAAATATATAAACTAAATAAACAAGAATAAGACTATAAATATAACTAAGACATGAAAAGGGGATAGTAGGAATATACATGTAACAGATAACAACTGAATAGATTTGTGACAGTAAAATAATAACATATAAACATGTACAATCTCGGATTCAGATATATTTACTGTCATAGTACCGTTTAATTATCAAATATGAAAATAACTAGAACTCATTGTAATTGGATTGAAGTTCAGAAAATATCTCTTTTTTTGTTGAAGAAAGTCCTCTTTAGATTTGTTGTTGAAAAAAGAATTGTCCTTTCTAATCTACGTTTAGGCAGCACCTCAACACCTTCATATTTTTATTTAGAAATGGTTTGGAGGAAGAGGAAATGAAGAATGTTTGTGTGTATAAAACAATGAGGCTGCTAGCCTATTTATAGATTAGCTAGAATAATCCCGGACCATTAGATTTTAGGTTTATAAATCCAAACTTACATCCAATGCTAAGTCAACGCATGAATATGGTGAAGAAAATAGTCCAAATTTGTTTGTAGGAATCTTGCCTGAATATAGGTGGGTCGACCCCTGTGTCGACCCTAGGGTCAACTTGCCTTAGATAAGTCGACCCCTGGGTCGATCAAGCCATGGGTGGGTCGCTCACTGACCGTTGTATTTTACGTTGTATATTTAATTAAATATATAATCTGTATATATTTTAGTGCAATCTTCTTATATGCATAACTTCTTCATTTCAAATCCAATGTAAGAAAACTAAGAGTCTATCTGAACCAAAATTTCGTAACAGACGCAATGGTAAATTCTATTTTACCCAATTATGAATATTTAATTAAGACATATTCATTTTATTATCTTCTTTATATGATTACTATATATTTAAATATAGGGTGTTACATTTCCATTTAGTAGTATGTACTTGTACATAAGTGTTATGTATTGGTTGTTGCAGAAGTCAGTGCTTATTAATAAAATATTCTTTTTCTGTGTTTTTGTAATGATCTCTAAAAAAAATAAACAACGGATATAACTAATAAGAGAAAATTAAAAGAAAACGAGAAGCTAAAAAGAAAATAACAATTCTAAGTGTAAAGGTAAAATACAGGCAAAGTAATAACAAATGAAATTTCGAAGATAAAATGAAACTCGTTCATACATAAATAGAAAATTTTCTTATATAAACTATGAGTGAAAAAAATGATTTTTTTAAAAGTATTGAGATATTCCAAGAATAAAAAGAAGGTGCGTAAAAGTGCAGTGGGAAATGTGAAGTTTTCTGTTTTCTATATTTTTCCAACATAAGATACTGAGTTTTGAAAATTAAAATTTCTAAAATAAAATATTAAAAGTTGTGTGATAGTATTTTAGATACAAAATTACCTGAACTATGCTTCTATTATTTAGAAGTACGAGAAATTTTGGATGAATATATAGTTTGATTTTTAAATTATTGTATTCATACAGAAGTTACGTGTATATTTAGGATGTGTGCATCATATTTTTAAAGAAAAAAGCGTTCATATATGAGATATCACTTAGAAGTTCGTTTGCATACGCATATTTTATGATGTATTACACTTTACAAGAGAACGAATGCTGTAAAACTGGACATACACATGATGGATGTGAATTATGTGAGGAATTACATAGTTTTATCCCGGCCAAATTTTGAGGATGAAATTTCCTAAAGGGTGGGAGAATGTAACACCCTACATTTTAAAATAATAAAATAATTACAATAATTATAAATCGTGAAGATTGACATTTTTAATTATTTAGCCTCGAGACTTATACCATTGCATTCATGGTAATTTTCTGATTAATATACATATATAATGTGTATTGAAAGGAGTCCATATGGAAAATTTGTTGAGTTCGAAGTTCCGTATTAGAAAAACAATTATATGTGTTAACAGATACATGCATATATATATATATACATATATACATATATTATTTTGATAATATAAACGTGTGAATTACAATAATAACGCGCTTTTGAATTTGAAAACTTGAACGTGTAGAATAAGTGAAAACAAAATAAAAAGTTAACGTTATGTAAACAAAACGTTACAAAGATATAAATGGAATTGACTAAAAATGTTAGCGTTAAGTAAATGTAATGTTATAAAATAATTAATGAAGGTTTAATGAAGACTAATGCATTATAAATTAATAAATGTAAAGTTACAAGAGAACTAATTCAGGAAAGATAATGCGTGCGTAGATGCATGTGTATATAATTATTTCATATAAATACATGCACGTATTAACTCCAAAAATAATGGCTATTTGTAACTTAAAACAAAAATATGTAATAAAAGGAACTGAATCAAGAAAGGAGTGGAAAGTAATTAACGTTAAATTGCGACGTTCAAATAATTGACAGCGCGCACCATTCGTGAAATTAAAAGTGACGTAAATGGAAATTTATTTACGTTAGCATTCGTAAAATTAAAGATTGAAAGCAGAGAATTAATTTTAGAATGGTAACACACGTGTTTATATTTTTTTTTCATATAGACATATATATAGGTATAAATTTCAGAAGTAACACACATTTAAATTTGAAAATAAACGCGCGTCTTGGAATTAATTCACATAATGCAGAAAGTTTAAAAACATTTGTTAAGTAACGTTCGAATTCAAAATGAATGAAGTAAATACATATAATTTAAAATGAGCAAAGACATCATTGCACATAATTATTTCCTAGTGAGCATGCCGATCTTATCTGATTTATATTGAATAGTTAACGCTGTTATGTACATCTATAAATAATCCTGCACGGCTAGCTATCAAACTCATATTTTTCTAACTGATCTCCACGGTAAATCCAATATGCAAACATGCCTTATAGGTTTTTTACCTTAATAGTTGCCAAATGTAACAAATGTAACCATTTCAGCTATTTGATTTATTTGTATTCTACACCCTAGAGATTATCTATTATGCAACTATACTTGTCCTTATAAATAGTTGAATGATATTGAGGGGATACCTGCCTTTATTAAGGTATTAATGGTCTAACTGATATTATGGTGTAGAGGGTAATATCTCTAAAAAAAATACTTTGGGCATTGAAGTATTAAATAGTTGTACAGTCTTCCTCCATACCGAAAGAAGAAACCAAAGATGATCATAATAATCGAGGGTCTTCTTCGAAGTTGAGGTATTGAGTGGTTGGATTTGCCATGATGTATTAAGTGGTTATTGTACTGCTTTTAGGCCTTAAGTAGTCATTGGGCCAATTTTAGTATTAAATAGTTGAAGAACATGTCCCGTTCCATTTGAAGTATTAAATGGCTAAATGGGTTGTATAATAGAATCCTTGGAAGTGTTCACTTCTTCTAAGTATTAAGTGGTTGGGTTGGAGTTTGCTTAGAATAAGTCTTAAATGGTCGCTAGAGGCCGAGGGTTTACATATCCTAAGGAAAGTATTAGGTAGCTAGGGGATTATCGTATAGTGAAAGCCAGACAGTAGCATAGGGTCCGTTGGTCATGGTCATAAATGGAGAGATGTCATCTACCTATCTTGGAGGTATTAAGTGGCAACAACTATTTCTCATAATATTCGTTGTTTTCTTTTATTTGAGAGTTGGATGCGAAATAAATAAAATATATTTAACTAGTGGTTAGAGTTCCCCTTATCTAGTACCTTCAACCCACTAGTAATGTGATTAGAAAACCATCAAAATATGTCTTAAATGGATGATAACTATACATATCCTAAATAAATGATTGGAATCTGCTTTTGTGGGTCTTAAATGGATGTTGGGTCTACCAATCTTAAAAAGGCATTAAATGTCTAATGTAAAGAGAAATATCTAGCTTGTGTCTAAGTATTAAGTGGATAACAGATTTAATTGGATATAGTAAGTGGATAATTGGCCTCATTTGAATTATATACCTTATGGGAAAAGGTTGATAATCGCATGACGTACATACTAGATTTTAATAACCTATAAATTGAGTAAACCATTGGACGGAAATCGATCAGCGTAAATCTATATTAATAGACAATATTTTGGTGTTTCCACTCACCTGAGTGCTTATTCTAACCTTCCCTCCTCTTTGCAACCCAAGGATAGATTTAGAAGGCCAAGTCAACTAAATTCGATAATGTTCGGATAATGTTGATGTATACTTTATTTTATGCTCGATTTCGGTATGGAGCCTGACTTCTGGGGAATTCTACTTATTCTAAGGTAGTAGCCGCATCCAGTATTTATTAACATGTCTTGTTTTAATAATACTCTAAAATTTCTCTTGCTATTTCTTATAGGCACCAAACTAAATGATTCATGTCTTGATAGACATGGGACTTAATTTTAATCAAACTTTATACCTAAAAGAATGCATATTATTACTTTTGGTATCAATGCTCTGGGTTAGATCATTAGAGAAAATAGGATACATGAGAGAACATATTTGAATTTTCTTTTTATATTTTTGTCATTTTGGCGCTTGACTCTAAGAATTCTAAGTATAACACAAGTTGCGGTCCTACTTTATATGAATGGATTAAGAAATTACAAATAAGAATTATTTTGATGTCTAAATTTCTTGCCAATGTCAAATTACACTATTGTGCATTTGATGATTGTTTGGAAAAGAATGAAGATAATATATGTTATAATTCCAAGGATTAAAGATGGGTGGCTAGGTGGTCGAAATCTATATACGCTTGAGATTGTGGATTTTTATAGGGAATTGCAATGGAAGAAATGAACCAAATTTTGGTTGTATGAGAGATTGAAGTCAATATGTCATATCAATCTGAAGGCATGTTATTTGGGAGCATTCACTCATCACTTTTGTCAACAAGCCAGACATTTTATTTAAAATAATTTTGTTGAGTCTTTTGTCCAACCCATAAGTGAGATTTTATTATGCGTGTATCTTCAGAAAAATATTATTAAAAGAAGGTTTCAAAAGATCATACTTATTTTTCTAACAAATTATTTGGAAAAAGGTTTAACTTTTGTAAGAGAACTTAAGAACTTCGAAACGATTAAATATTTTCCAAAAGATAATATTTTGTAGAAGTAAATTTCTATTACTTAGGAGAAAAATTTAAAAGAGCATATATTAAAACTATACTCCCAAATAATGCTTTTGTATTTTTATTTAGTTAACAAACACTTTTCCTAATTTAAAGTTAAATGTTACTCCTTACAACGCTTTTAGACTAGCTCAAGATGGTGTATGCATGCGAAAAAAAAGCCACCAAGTATTGAAAAATCATCCACAAAAACTTCCAAAAAGTGTTTGATCATGTCTAAAAAAGATAACGACTATGCATCGCTGGAATGTCGCAAGGCTATTACAAAGTTTGAATGGCTTGCATCAATATGTAATGGTTGTAAATAGAAAACTGAAGGTCGTTTTCTTCTGATCATCTGCAGTGATAGGATTTTTTTGTAGCCATAATAACCGTGAAGAAAGAAGTTAAATTCATGACTGACTAATTGTACAAGCATTTGATCAATGAGTGGAAGAGAGAAGTGGACTTTACACATTACAACATTTAATAGGCGATAGTCAATGCAAACACACCAACCCATTTAAGTACAAATAAGAATAAGCTTATTTTGTTCATTCATTATAATATTAAGTCCAAATTTTTTGGACACAACATGAATAGGGCTAGCCCTTGAGCTATTGGATATGAGATAGCATATATAATTGTAAGAGAGCTAAACTATTTCTACAAGCGCCACATATTTTATTTTAGGATTAAGCCTTTGTTGTGCATCATGAGTGGGTCTGGTTTCAGTGATTAAGTTAATGGGATGTGTTTTACACTTTCCTATGGAATAGAAAAGTGCAAATTTATTATAAATTTACAGCAAGTGAACAGGTGTGTAGTATACTGGTCGAACAAAGAAAGAAAATGAAATTTTATTATTTATATATTTCATAGGCGAGCGAGACGAATTTTGGAGGATTTGATTGAAAACGATAAAAAATTGACATTGCAATTTGATTCAGAACAAATCTAATTGAATCGATGACCAAATCACAATTGCCAATTGAAAATAAGTAAAAACTGCAATTGAATTCACTATAGATTCGAATCTAATCGGATCTATAATAAATTCAATGATAGAAAAATAAAACAGAATACTGAAATAAAAAATGCAGAAAATAAATAAACAAACAGAAATAAAAAAATGGGATTACCGTTGAATCTAATCAGACGGTCAACACTAATGATAAAATAAAATATAATAGTAAATTGTGCTCTACCAAATCTAGTTGGATAGACGGTACAAGTTTACTAGATGCAAGAGGAGTATAGTAAAGTAAACAAGGAACTCTCAATTCCTAGATGAGGTTTACAATGAGAATACATGGATATCTATAGGACAGATAGCCGACCTAAGCCCTAATACAATAATAAACGGGCCTTAGTTAAATCTAGTAAGATTTTGGCCCTTCTTTTCCTCTTGCTTCCTTGACAAGTCTTCCTTGATTTGTGATATGCATATCATTTATGGCAACCCCAATTCTGACAGACCGAATTTTTTTCAAAATTCCAATCAATCAAAACTCGGATTGGTTTGCTCTGGTATCCTGTAGAAAAGACAGAGGCATAAAACATGTCAGAGCTCAGAAATTATCTCACAGCAGAATGGATAAAATATAACATAATCAAAATATAGCCTTACCGTATTAATAATACTGCCTAACCAGTATTCAAGGCTATCATGTTCTTGCCACAAATCTAACCTGTTAGTATGTTATGAGGAGGGGGTCAAAACACAAGTTCGGGTGACTGGATTCAAACTATGCACTTTGGATAATCCTACATATACCGTTCAATCATATTTTCTTATTTATTAGGTTACTTGGGTAAACATCACTTAAGGCTTACACACTTGTCGTACCCATTTACTTCCCAGTGGATTAACCTAATACAGTATATATGTAGCTACCCCCAATACCAAGGTACACCCCATGGTACCCCACTCGCACGGTCTCCACCGTAACACCATCGAAATATACGTAGTCCCTCATCCTATGCCATAGTGACGTACGAATAACAATATTACGTTCCGCATATATCTATTATTACTACGTAAATTATTGGCTGCCACCTTTGCTCGAATCAGACACCATACTGGAGTAATGCCCTCAAGTGTACGATACACCACCCAGAGCCGACATGCATGTATTTAGACTATCACCATACATATCTTAAATTGTATCTCGATGCCTCAATCACATGTCCTCTAATGTGCACCAAGTTCCATGGCAGGGCAATACAAGAAGCACAGAACTCGGTCGGGAGCTTTTCCATATCTATACAGGCCCGTCTTTAAAGAGCGTCTATATACAGATACACCCAGGATCTATTTTCGTGGTGGCTATGGCCCCACCTCGGCCCCTCCCTCAACTAGTAAAGACTACCAGAGCTAAGTGGCTGCCCCTACGCAAACATTCTAAACATCCATGTGGTGTTTCCCCTCAACCCCTTACCCCGATAGTGAAGGGTGAAATGGTATCTTGGGTTTAGCTCGAGTTTTTCAACATCCCACTGGCTGCAGATGACAGGTGTCCGACGATCTACTATCCTTGTTGATCCTGACCCTCTTCCTCCTCGTAAGGCAACCGCCGAACCACCCTAGTGTCACCTCATCATAACATTCTGACTATATAGCTACATTTGCAGTCAAGGCCCACCCACCTAGTAGTTACGAGCAGACCCTGCCTTTGCAGACACAGCCTAAGACATCTGCCGTCGCACAGAGCACTACTAGGAGTATCTTACGTACCTCAGGAAGTCGCGTGCTTCCCCTTCCAGTCCTTTGGAGCCGTCAAAACAATCAGATGAATGTGCGCTCCTCTCGTGCCTTATAACACTTCGATGATCTACCTCATTGGGTTATTCACCCTTTACCGTACGGACTGGTCTAAGCGCCTTATTTTAGCATGTTGTTAGGCCCTATGTCTAAACATTCTTTTACGCGCTTATCTCACCTCATCAAGTTTCCAGTTAACTTGGTTATTCCAATTCAAATTACCAAGTTTCTCTTGCTTATTAATTTCAGTCATACAACTTAATTCATTTAAGTTTATTAACAAGTCCATAACATGTTATTCCTTAGGTTGTGGCCCAAGGTCTATAATCCACAATCCCTTTTTATCTTCTTGTTGATTTCATCATTACAATAACATGTTTTACTTAATATGTAATTAAGTATCTCCAATTCACGTGTTTTCTAATTAACATGTCACTTACCATTTATGATTAAATATAACTTATTTCATTTCATAAGTTTTCCTCATCCTTTCTCATTTAATCATAATTCCATTTTGCATTGTCAATACAACTTATCGCTGTTTACTTATTAACTTAGTTCTATTAACTACGACCTATTAATAAGTTTCTCTACCCGTTTATTATAACCTATGTTATAATTTCCTCTTGTCCCTTGGACAAGTCTAACCATTCTTATCAACGGGTTCCAGACTTCCAAGCCTACAGGTTACTTAATTTATAATTAAGTACAACTTCTTATATTTCATATATTTTCCCCCATTTCTCAACTGGTTTCCGACTTTTCCCATTTACTGATTACTTAATTTATTAAGCGTCCCTTAAATCAATTCAGCAGTTATCCCATTCCCTTACTAGTTTATTATAACCTAAGTTATAATCTTCGCTTGTCCCTAGGACAAGTCTACCTATTATACAACATTTTTATTAATGTTATTTATTTATTTATAATAGGTGATTATCATTCCTACAAGTTATGATTGACCTAAAACGTGTCTTTTAATTACATAACTTTATTTTTTCTACCAGTTATGTATACCACTAGGTGTCTTTAATTACATAACCTTATCAGGCTAAGTTTGAGGGCTTATATGTAAATATTACCCACCCCCTTAGATTTGCCTAGCCTACCCACTGTCCAACCAATTTTAACTTAACCCTAACTTTAGTTCATACAATCCTTATGGATTAGATTAGTTAAGTAGTCCAATTCATTACCATGTCCATTTATGGTTTATAATGGGCTAGACCTCCCATATTAGGCCTACAACTTGTGGATGTTGGATATGTCGGTCGGGTCCAGGCAGACTTCTTCCACAAGTTGGGCTTAACCTCGTGTCATAGCCCATCTCGTATTTGTGCACTTAGACCTCTCACATTAGGTTCAACATTAGTTGCTGCTGGATATGTCGATCGGGTCCGGGCAGAATTCCACCTCTAATGCAACCTAACCTCATGTCATAAGTACAATTACAATTTCTAACTGTAATCCAGGCATTCATTATTAATCAATTATTTAAACCTATGCCTTTATAGGTGCTAATGCCCACTTACCCAATTATATTCATGTTTGGGTTATATGTCTAAATTCATATTATTCAAATTATGCAAATTCATATTTTACATATGATCCCATTTGCGCCCAAATCATTTTTCTGTACTTATGATCCAATTTAAGATCTTTAAACATAATTTGGTTGATGCCCCCAAATCCATATTTATTCAATTCTATGTTAAAATGAAACTACATAATCATATACTTACTCCAATTATTCTCTGTATATAATTGGGGCAAATTTACATGTAAACTTTTTAGAACTCCAACAAATCCACTATATGTGACGACCCCAAACCCCGTACTGACGGTGGCAAGGGTAATCTTTGGAATATAACACATAAACAGATAACAGTAGAACAGAAATAAATAAATACATCAGATAATGTACAAATAATACACTGGATAAACATAATCATCAGAGTTACGCAGTATACATGATCATACTTAGTATAAATACAGTTCAGCTATACAGAAATGTCTACAGCGGAAAACAAACATAATATTACAATAGGAGCTGAACAACATAAAAAGAGATAAATGATAAAATCCATTTTCAGCTCCAGCTATCCAGAAAGAGCCTGCTAAAACCTGAATACAAGGCTGCCCATGTAGAAAAAAGGGCACCCGAGTTTGCAAGTGAAACAAACTACGAGTCAGTCATGGGACTGGTATGAGAAATCTACTTAACACATTATATAATTGGCTAATCACAAGACCATGCCACTTTCGCGGAACGGGTTCACACCATTGGATTGCCAGTGCTTTAAAACAAGTCAATCTTTTAAACATCGAAATGCTTTTTATAAAATGAAGCCATTATAAGACTCAGTTCCCATCACACAATGCAACGCAAACCGGAGGATAGAATTTTACCTTATAATGGCCAAAATATGCTTGATACGAATAAAACAAAAGAATTCTTAATCAGACTCCAACTGTAAAATAGTAAGAGAACGATTCCCTAGGTATTAACCCCAAAGGCCGAAACCAACATCAGACCAATACCCAGGAAACCATCCGTCTTAGCTCGTTTCCAGTTAGTTTCTAAATTTCACATTCCATATCATTTATAATATTTTATAACGATTTATCGCTATTTTTATTTATTCAAAAATAGCCAATTCATTCAAACGACGCTTCAAGCCATAACGCGGCCATGGCGCTTTTTTTTCTTCAGATTTGATTTACACATATCTAAAAATCTAACCGTTGGATCTTCACAAATTTTATATCATTAGAAAGATCTTTTCAAAATGAATCCAACGGTTCCAGTTTTGGGAAAATCCGACGGTCCGATCTCCCGGTACACTCGTTTGAAGTTTCGATTTCAAAATACGAACTGCAGCGTCGTTATTCGATTTAATTTAATTATATATATATATATATAATCGATTCTGACACTGTTTTTCTTTAGATTTGAATTAAACATTCCAGACAATCCAACCGTTGGATCTTCACAAAGTTGATGTTGTTGGAAAGATATTTCCAAAGCGAACCCAACGGTTTCGGTTTCGGGAAAATCCGATGGTCGGATCTCCCGCACTAATCGTTTGAAATCACGGTTTCAAAACCCGAACTGCAGCTTCGTTATTAGATATATTTCAATTATATTTATATACATATAATCGATTCTTTGATTTCAAAACTATTTTCTTTTCATACATTTGATAAAAATGATACTTTTATCAAACAAACATTTATCTCAACACTTCACTATTTTTAACAATTCATGTATATAATAAAAATGTGATTTTCATTGTAAAACAATTTATTTCCAAACACGACTATTTTATACAGTTCATATAGATGATAAAAATATGATTTTTATTATAAAACAATTTATTTCAAAACACGACTATTTTATATAGTTCAATAGATGATAAAAATATGATTTTTATTATAAAACAATTTATTTCAAAACACGACTATTTTATATAGTTCATATGGATGATAAAAATATGAATTTTATTATAAAACAATTTATTTCAAACACGAATACCATTCAACACATGAATTTCTATCCAACGAATGAATTTCTATTCAACACATGAATGTTTTCTATAGTTCGTATATATAATAAAAATGTGATTTTTATTGTTAAAGCAATTTATTTAAAACACGAATACCATTCAACACATGAATTTCTATTCAACGAATGAATTTCAATCAAACACATGAATGTTTTCTATAGTTCGTATATATAATAAAAATGTGATTTTTATTGTTAAAGCAATTTATTTAAAACACGAATACCATTCAACACATGAACTTCTATTCAACGAATGAATTTCTATTCAACACATGAATGCGGTTTCAACATATGAAAATAATTCTAACACATTAATATTATTCAAAATTTCGGCAGCATAATGGCAGGGTAGTTAAAACCGGGGCCGTCCCTAGTACGGCTCCTCGCTCTACCTTAAAGCCTCGCAGCTTTTGACAATGGGGATTTCATGCATCTAGTTCGCACGCAGGCGGCATGTATATTTTTTTCTTTTCCACAAACTAATCCTATGTGGTTTCAACCAAACAATTCTCAACCACAAATGGGTATTTTTCTACCACTATCAATCAATTTCAACTACAAACAATTCTAATCAACCATTCGCTATCAACCAATTTTCACACCAATCACAACCAATAAATATCGTCCATGGTTTGTGGATGAGGGGCATGTGTATATATATATATATATATATAAGTATATTTCACTTCCATTCAACACATATATAATTTTTACAATGCATATATAACTTATACATCAAACGTACAACTTATACAACACTTATACATGAGGTGTACAACGCTTATATAACTCATACATCTACTATATAATTTATACATCGTCGTTTTCCATATCGTTTATAATTCAGAAATCTCACATTGGGTTCCACTCCACCAAAAATAGCAGAAGGCTCAGAAAAATATCCGGTCTCTTTTAGAATGTAGAAGACGTCCCAATGAGTCCACTGTCTCTTGTTTCACTGAATTTCATCAAGAAACGAAAAAGATATGATTTTTACAGTGAAATCAAAAACCGTAGCACTTGAAAGTGCTATAATATAGTTTAGAATTAAATCAGCCGTACCTCAGCTGAAGGGTTCGAAACTAGGTTTCGATTTTTCTTCGAATCCTCGACGATCTGCCTTTGCAGCGTCGGAGGGTGAGGTGTGGCGCACCTGCCCGCGGCGGCGGGGCCCACTCGGTGGTCGGATCAGACGGCGATGGCCGTTTTGAACACTCCGACTTCGTGACGTCGGTTCTCATAAATCACTCAATGAAAAAAATCCAAACTCTATATGGATTTGAAGCTCGTCTCGAGCACTTCAAAATCTTCAACTGGAGCTTTCAATATTGGTGAGTGGATTGGCCAGAAATTTGGGGAGGTGGTTTCCCATTTTTCCGTCGTCGGTTTTTAAAGAGAGTAGGGGGAGAGAGTGTGCCTTGACCAATGATATTTTTTTTATATTTATAAATTTTAAAAATCCGAAAATACCCCTTGTCACACACAAACACAAATCCAAACCCAACGACTGTCGTCCCTAGTTAAATACCCCCATTCCGAACACAATAGGATATGTTTCGAAGGCCCATTCGACTATTTCAGTCAGTTTTCCTTCAAATTAAAATATAAAACATTCAATATTTAATTTGAACGTACATTTCGATTTTCCGGGGCCACATACTGATTCTAAAAATTCCCATAAAATATTTTCTAGCTTCGTATTGATGATACAGTCACAACAAAAATAGTTTCGTCGAATTCTGAGACCGTTTGAAAAATGGCCCTTTTCCGGTCGATCCAATTTAATATAAATCGACCAAACACATTTTCCTTTGCCACGCTCACATACTAGCTTCAAAAATTTTGAAATTTGAAACCTAGCAATAATTTTACATCCCGAATCCAACAAACGTGGGTTCGTCGAATTCTGAGGTCGTTTGCAAAATGGCTATTTTCATGGCATATATAATCTCTATAGCGACCTTTTTGAAAATTCATTTGGCCGTAACTTTTGCTTCCCGCTACGAAACTTCGATTTTACAAATTTGTTAGAAAGATATTCACTAACAGATTTAAATATTTTTGGTTTCACTAAAATCCGTTTTGTTTTGCACCCGGTACAGTCCATCAAAGTTTGAATTCAAATTTTCAAACTACCGTGCCATTTCAGGCCTTGTTTTTAATTAGAATTAATTACATTTATTTTCAAACGTCGATTCAAACTTACTTTTCGTCATTATTATTTAAAATATTTATTTTAAATATTTAAAATCCACCAAAATAGCCAATTTAAATTTTTTTAAATTGGTCCAGATTTTCCGGGTCGTTACAATCTCCTCCACTTAAAACTTTTCGTCCCCGAAAAGGAACAAAGTCGAAAGTGGTTTTATTAATCAACTCTACTTCCAATCTAGCTTCCATTCTCCAACTTTTCAGTTTCTGAGAATTTCCAAATTCTTCAAAAATTTGGCTAACACCCAGAATTTTCGAAAAATTTCGCCATAACCTCCTTTGTACGGGGAGGGGTTTGGAAATTTATTGGGCCGTATTAGGTACCCAATAAATCCTAATAAGCATGCACGTATTTATAGTGATATATTCCGGTGTCCACAGGGGAGTGTGTATAGATCATAACTCCAGAGAATAAATTCTCGTCGCCCTATAAATGGTTTTTGTGTCTTAATGAACAGAGAGACGTGTTTATTGTCATCTCTAGACCCGTGTGGGGTTTTTATTAATCTTGCAATTTACTGTTACATTTTACATCGTCCATATCAGTCATCAGTTCAACCTATAAAATATAGTCATCGCCGTACAAGCCTCTCGCTCGTATGGTAAATCTTCAACCTCATCACACAAGCTCCAAATGCTTATGTGATATATGATGAAGTATGCCTATCTTCAAGAAGTATGCCATGTAGCGTAGTTCAAAATTAATTGTTACTATCCTATGGCGACATTTATTATTACACACAGAACAACCAGCACTCCGCATCCAATGGCATTCACAGGAGTTGATATAATAATATTTTGCATCCAACTCATTAAGGTTTACCTATTTGTCGGGCACGCAAATAAATTCTTTACTCAACAGCTAATCCATTTACCTGTTGAAACATATATAATGCACATGTATATATTTCTACCTATTTTTAACTCAGTTCAGTGTGTGATTTAATCGAATAAATTCTACCATTCATTCTCTTATTGATTAAATTAACTATCGTTCTAATAATTTAATTAATCAAACCCACTATCACACAACACAAACAACAATCAATTTTTAACTTTTTTTTCTTTATAAAATGTACTAATCAATTCCTATACTCTTTTAAAATCATTCAGACTATAGAATTAAAAGTTCACATCCAAGAAAAGAAAATAACAACAATGTAAAGAACAGAATGGAAATTTCAAAATATGGTAAATGTACCTTGCACCAGAGTCAATCAGAGATATCCACCCTGCACATAGGATAGGCTTTCTTAATGCTTTCCTCTGTTTCCCAAGTACATCTCGCGGATCTCCACTCCATTGCACTTTGACTAAGTGAACCTTCGTGTTCCTCAGTTCTTTGGTTTCTTTGCCGATAATCTTTAGCGGCTCTCTTCTCACGGCCAATTCTGGAGTAATTTCAATATCCTATTGTGCTGCTTCTTCCACGATCAAGTCTGGATCATGAACGTGCTTTCGAAGTTGAGATATGTGAAATACATCATGCACTCCATGCAACCAATCAGGCAATTGAATTCTATAAGCGAGGGTTCCAATCCGTTCAAGTATAGGGAATGGACCAATAAATCTGGGCGCCAACTTCCTAGTTTTGCCAAATCGAATCACTCCCCTCATCGGAGAAATCCTTAGATACACATAATCACCAACAGAAAAAGCCAAATCTCTTCTTCTCGAATCAGCATAGCTCTTCCGTCGGCTTTGAGCGGCGAGTAATCGTTTCTTAACGAAATCGACTTTGTCGGCAGCTTCACGGATCATATCAGGTTCTAATACAAGCCTATTACCAGGTTCGACCCAACAAGCAGGAGATCGGCACAGTCTACCATATAATGTTTCGAATGGTGAAATCGTTAGGCTCGCTTGGTAGCTGTTGTTGTATGAGAACTCAACCAAATGTAAATGGTCTTCCCATGATCCACCAAAGTCAAGAACACAAGCCCGCAATAAATCATCGAGTATACGATTCACCCTCTCAGTCTGACCATCTGTTTGAGGATGATAAGCGGTGCTTAGATTCCGCTTCGTTCCCAGTTCTACTTGAAATGCCTCCCAGAATTTTCTAGTAAATATTGGATCCCTATCACTGACTATACTGAGCGGCACTCCATGTAGCCTAACAATTTCCTTGAAATAAATCTGCGCCAGACTTTGAGCAGTTCAGTTCGATCTGACAGGTATGAAATGGGCGGTCTTCGTGAAGCAATCTACGATCACCCAAATACTGTCATTTCCTTTTCTGGTTCTGGACAAACCATTTATGAAGTCCATGGAAATATGTTCCCACTTCCAACCTAGAACGTCTAGCGGTTGCAACAATCTAGCCAGTTTCTGTTGGTCGCTTTTGACTAGCTGGCAAGTAGGGCACCTGCTACATATATTGAAACGTCCCTTTTCATAGCTTTCCACCAGAATGTTCGCTTGAGATCGTTAGGTCACACCTGGATGGATACTCAGCTTGGACTTGTGACACTCGTCTAACACTTCCCTTTTTAACTCGGGGATGTCGGGAACACAAATCCTTCCTCTCAATCTCAGGGTCCCACCGTTATCTATTTGAAAACACGAGGGTTCGCCTTTCTGAATCCTTTTGTTCATATCCTTAATAAAATTATCATCCTTTTGAAGAATAGATATTTTGTCAATCGAGGAAGTCGTAATGATAAAACTGGCGATCATAACATTCTTTCGACTTAGTGCATCGACCACGACATTGGCTTTCCCTGGAGTGTAAAGAATCTCAAAATCGTATGCAGCAAGGAACTCTAGCCAACGTTGCTGCCTCAGATTCAAGTCTTTCTGGGTGAACAGATACTTTAGCGACTGGTGATCTGTAAACAGTTCGAATTTCTCACCCAGAAGATAGTGTCTATAGATTTTCAAAGCGAATACGATAGCTAACAACTCAAGATCATGAGTAACGTAGTTCTTTTCATGTGCCTTCAGCTGACGGCTGGCATAAGCAACCACTTGACCCCTTTGCATTAATACTGCACCAAGGCCTTCTCTAGAGGCATCTATCTAGAATTTCAAGTCCCGATTGCCATCGATTATTGTTAACACTGGAGTCGTTGTTAATCTTAACTTTAGCTCCTCAAAAGCCTCCTCACATTCTGGAGTCCACTTGAATTTTGAGTTCTTCTTTGTAAGCTTCGTTAAGTGACTAGATATCTTCGAAAAATCTTTGATGAACTTCCGGTAATAACTAGCCAATCCAAGAAAACTTTGGACTTCTGTGGGAGTGCTAGGCTGTTTCCAATTTTGAATAGCGGTGATTTTACATGGATCCACAACAATTCCCTCTTTCGATACGAGGTGGCCAAGAAACTTTACTTCATCTTGCAAGAATATACATTTGGAAAGTTTAGCTTTTAATACATTCCTTCTCAGGATTTCTAGAACTTGCTCCAAATGTTTTTCATGTTCGGCCTTTGACTTAGAGAAGATTAGAATATCGTCAATAAAAACCAGAACAAACTTATTCAGGACCCCTCTGAACACTCTATTCATTAAATCGACGAAGTAAGCGAGAGCGTTACATAAGCCGAATGGCATTACTAACCACTCATAGAATAAGTCTGGACCTCTGAATGCTGTCATAGGAACATACTCTTTGGCAATACGTAGCTGATGGAAGCCTGTAGCTAGGTCCATCCTTGAAAATACTTGTCGTCCATTCAGACGATCCAATAAATCATCGATTCACGGCAATGGATATTTATTCTTTATTGTTTGTTTGTTCAAATCACGATAATCCACACATAGTCGCAGAGTACCGTCAGACTTTGGGACAAACACCACTGCTGCTCCCCAATCAGAGAAACTAGGCCTGATCAGACCCTTCCATACAAGTTGTCGAGTTTGATTGTCTAATTCCTCTTTCTCTTTCAAGGTCATTCTTCGAATAGCGTGAACTACTGGCCTTGCGTAAGGAATTAAAGCGATCTTGAAATCAATTTCTCTCTGCGGAGGTAAACTAACGACTTCTTCGAACACATCCACATAATTCTTGATGACAGGAATATCTTTTATGAGGTCGGGAACATTCTCTGTGACTACAGGAATATTTTCTATTTGAGCAGGAGAAACATCCAAAGCTGCCCAGAAGTTTTTTCTATTAGAATTTTGACCTTCACAGGGAATGGTTATATAATCACCTGATTTAATCTTCGCCTTAATGACTCTGTCGGCGCATTTAACCTCAGCTTCATATTTGGTCAACCTGTCCAACCCCAAGATAAGATCAAATTCTGTAAAATTCATGACGACTGTGATGGTAGGGAACCGATAACGAGAAAAAGAAACTGGCACCCCCCAAACCCAACTGAGATCGAGGGAACCCCCAACCGGGTTATGGACAATCATTGGTTCTTTGAGCTTCCTCAAATTCAAATCCAGTTTCTTAACTGCATTCTTTGCAATGCGCCAGTGTCAAACAGTACTTTAACTGGAATATCTTTGATAGTTAGCGTGCCTTCTAAAACATCTGGCCCTCCCTGACTAGCTGAGGGCTCAGAAGTTTCTGCTACTTCATTTACCTGAGCCTCTTTGGTCGCTTTTAACAGCCGGCAATCTTGCTTTACATGGCCAAACCAATGGCGTTGATTGCATCTTTTACTTTCCTGAAGCTTTTTCCCGGATTTGAATCCATCATTCTTTTATTTCTTCGAGGATTTACAATTCCTGGTCAGATGTCCCTACTTATTATAGTTAGAGCATGTGGCCGCCGTTACTGGTTCTTTCTCAGATCTGGCCCTTTTCCGATTGACTTTAGGCTTCTTACTGACCTCAGACATCGTACTGGCCTCCGGACTATCAGTTTTAGACTCACCATTATTACTAAAACTGACTTCCTCTTCGTAACGCAACATACCTTTCTTGTTGAGATCCTCATACTGGTAAGCCAAGTATATCATTTCAGAAAAAGGAAGCTTCACGTTCCTCATTACACTATTCTGATATTTTCTTTGCAGGCCACGAATAAACCTCAGATTCTTCCTCTTCGGATCTTTAATCAGATGCGGGGCAAAATGAGAGAGTTCATTGAATTTCTTATGATATTTGGGAACGGTTATATCTCCTTGTATCAGATAAGAGAATTCATCACATACCGCTCAGTTGCTTCCGGAGGAGTAAATCTTTCTAGGAAAATTACTTTAAATCTATCCCAAGTGACATCACCTTCTGGATTATCCTCAATAATCGAATCCCACCAGAACAAAGCTTCGTCTTTGAGTGCCCAAGATGCCAGTAATCTTTTCTGGTCATCTCTCAGCTTTAAACCATCAAAGATTTTCTTAGCAGAACGAATCCAAGCTTGTGTTTTCATAATAGATTCTTCGCCCGAGAACGGTATTCCACCCATATTTCAATACTTAATTAATAGGGCCTCAATATCTGGTTCTACATTCCTTCTGTTTCTGACACTCATTTTCTAGTACTTCTGCAAATAGCAGATCAAGTTTCAGGTCACAGAAAAGATATTTCAAAGCATAGAAACATATACTTGATTGTGAACGCATCTATCATGGAGTTATTTCATTCTGTTATACTCATACTAGGATATTATTGATCCTATCTATAATGAGTTATTCGTCCTAGAACACTACGGGTTCTATTTCTGATGAGTTCGTTAATATGTTATACCCCAACACTAAGCTTAACCAAAGCTCTGATACCACATTGTCACGACCCCAAACCCCGTACTGACGGTGGCAAGGGTAATCTTTGGAATATAACAGGTAAACAGATAATAGCAGAACAAAAATAAATAAATACACC
The DNA here is from genome assembly GCA_030737875.1 of Allium sativum. Classification (NCBI taxonomy): domain Eukaryota; kingdom Viridiplantae; phylum Streptophyta; class Magnoliopsida; order Asparagales; family Amaryllidaceae; genus Allium; species Allium sativum. The sequence continues at coordinate 424,815,765 of CM060923.1, read as the reverse complement.
ATATAATGTACAAATAATATACTAGATAAACATAATCATCAGAGTTACGCAGTATACAAGATCATACTTAGTACAAATACAGTTCAGTTATACATAAATGTCTGCAGCGGAAAACAAACAAAATATGTACAATAGGAGCTGAACAGCATAAAAAGAGATAAATGATATAATCCGTCTTCAGCTCTAGCAACCCAAAAAGAGCCTGCTAAAACCTGAATATAAGGCAGCCCGTGTAGAAAAAAGGGCACCCGAGTTTGCAAGTGAAACAAACTACGAGTCAGTCATGGGACTTGTATGAGAAATCTACTTAACACATTATATAATTGGCTAATCACAGGACCACGCCACTTTCGCGGAACGGGTTTACTCCATTGGATTGCCAGTGCTTTAAAACAAAGTCAATCTTTTAAACATCAAAATGCTTTTTATAAAAATGAAGCCATTATAAGACTCAGTTCCCATCACACAATGCAACGTAAACCGGAGGATAGAGTTTTACCTTATAATGGCCAAAATATGCTTGATATGAATAAAACAAAAGAATTCTTAATCAGACTCCAACTGTAAAATAGTAAGAGAACGATTCCCTAGGTATTAACCCCGAAGGCCGAAACCAACATCAGACCAATACCCAGGAAACTGCCCGTCTTAGCTCGTTTCTAGTTAGTTTCTAAATTTCACATTCCATATCATTTATAATATTTTATAACGATTTATCGCTATTTTTATTTATTCAAAAATAGCCAATTCATTCAAATGACGCTTCAGGCCATAACGCGGCCATGGCGCTGTTTTTCTTCAGATTTGATTTACACATATCTGAAAAATCTAACCGTTGGATCTTCACAAATTTTATATTATTAGAAAGACCTTTTCAAAATGAATCCAACGGTTCCAGTTTTGGGAAAATCCGATGGTCGGATCTCCCGGCACACTCGTTTAAAGTTTCGATTTCAAAATACGAATTGCAGCATCGTTATTCGATTTAATTTAATTATATATATATAATCGATTCTGGCGCTGTTTTTCTTCATATTTGAATTAAACATTCCAGACAACCCAACTGTTGGATCTTCACGAAGTTGGTGTTGTTGGAAAGATATTTCGAAAGCGAACTCAACGGTTTCGGTTTCTGGAAAATCCGATGGTCGGATCTCCCGCACTAATCGTTTGAAATCACGGTTTCAAAACACGAACTACAGCTTCATTATTCGATATATTTCAATTATATATATATATATATATATATATATATATATATAATCGATTCTTCGATTTCAAAACTATTTTCTTTTCATACATTTGATAAAAATGATATTTTTATCCAACAAACATTTATTTCGACACTTCACTATTTTTAACAATTCATGTATATAATAAAAATGTGATTTTTATCATAAAACAATTTATTTCCAAACACGGCTATTTTATATAGTTCATATAGATGATAAAAATATGATTTTTGTTATAAAACAATTTATTTCAAAACACGACTATTTTATACAGTTCATATAGGTCATAAAAATATGACTTTTATTATAAAACAATTTATTTCAAAACACGACTATTTTATATAGTTCATATAGATGATAAAAATATGATTTTTATTATAAAACAATTTATTTCAAAACACGACTATTTAATATAGTTCATATAGATGATAAAAATATGATTTTTATTATAAAACAATTTATTTCAAAACATGACTATTTTATATAGTTCATGTAGATGATAAAAATATGATTTTAATTATAAAACAATTTATTTCAAACACGAATACCATTCATTCTATTCAACGAATGAATTTCTATTCAACACATGAATGTTTTCTATAGTTCGTATATATAATAAAAATGTGATTTTTATTGTTAAAGCAATTTATTTAAAACACGAATACCATTCAACACATGAATTTCTATTCAACGAATGAATTTCTATTCAACACATGAAGGTTTTCTATAGTTCGTATATATAATAAAAATGTGATTTTTATTGTTAAAGAAATTTATTTAAAACACGAATACCATTCAACACATGAATGTCTATTCAATGAATGAATTTCTATTCAACACATGAATGCGGTTTCAACATATGAAAATAATTCTAACACATGAATATTATTCAAAATTTCGGCCGCATAACGGCAGGGTAGTTAAAACCGGGGTCGTCCCTAGTACGGCTCCTTGCTCTACCTTAAAGCCTCGCAGCTTTTGACAATGGGGATTTCATGCATCTAGTTCGCACGCAGGCGGCATGTATATTTTTTTTCCACAAACTAATCCTATGTGGTTTCAACCAAATAATTCTCAACCACAAATGGGTATTTTTCAACCACTATCAATCAATTTCAACTACAAACAATTTTAATCAACCTTTTGCTATCAACCAATTTTCACACCAATCACAACCAATAAATATCATCCATGGTTTGTGGACGAGGGGCGTATATATATATATAAGTATATTTCACTTCCATTCAACACATATATAATTTTTACAATGCATATATTACTTATACATCGAACGTACAACTTATACAACTCTTATACATGAGGTGTACAATGCTTATATAACTCGTAAATCGACTATATAATTTATATATCGTCGTTTTCCATATCGTTTATAATTCAAAAATCTCACATTAGGTTCCACTCCACCAAAAATAGCAGAAGGATCAGAAAAATATCCAGTCTATTCTAGAATGTAGAAGACGTCCCCACGAGTCCACCGTCTCTTATTTCACTGAATTTCATCAAGAAACGAAAAAGATATGATTTTTACAGTGAAATCAAAAACCGTAGCGCTTTAAAGTGCTATAATATAGTTTAAAATTAAATTAGCCGTACCTCAGCTGAAGGGTTCGAAACTAGGTTTTGATTTTTCTTCGAATCCGTGTAGCTATTCGTCGATCGGCCTTTGTAGCGTTGGAGGGGGAGGAGCAGCGCACCTGCACGTGGAGGTGGGGCCCACTCAGTGGTTGGATCAGACGGCGGCGGTGATTTGAACACCCCGACTTCGTGACGTCGGTTCTCACAAATCACTCAATGAAAAAAATACAAACTCTTTATGGATTTGAAGCTCGTCTCGAGCACTTCAAAATCTTCAACTAGAGCTTTCGATATTGGCGAGTGGATTGGACAGAAATTAGGATAGATGGTTTCCCACTTTTTCCGTTGTTGATTTTTAGAGAGAGTCGGGGAGAGAGAGAGTGCCTCGACCAATGATATTTTTTTATATTTATAAATTTTAAAAATCCGAAAATACCCCTTGTCACACACGAACACCAATCCAAACCCAACGACTTTCGTCCCTAGCTAAATACCCCCATTCTGAACACAATGGGATATGTTTCGAAGGCCCATTCGACAGTTTCAGTCAGTTTACCTTCAAGTTAAAATAAAAAACATTCAATATTTAATTTGAACGTACATTTCAATTTGCCGGGGCCACATACTGATTCTAAAAATTCCCGAAAAATATTTTCTAGCTTCGTATTGACGATGCGGTCCCAACAAAACTAGTTTCGTCGAATTCTGAGACCGTTTGAAAAATGGCCCTTTTCTGGTCGATCCAATTTAATAGAAATCGACCAAACACATTTTCCTTTGCCACGCTCACATACTAGCTTCAAAAATTATGAAATTTGATACCTAGCAATAATTTGACATCCCGGATCCAACAAACATGGTTTCGTCGAATTCTGAGGTCGTTTGCAAAATGGCTATTTTCATGGGCTATATAAACTCTATAGCGACCTTTTTGAAAATTCATTTGGCCATAACTTTTGCTTCCCACTACGAAACTTTGATTTTTCGGATTCATTACAAAGATATTCACTAACAGATTTAAATGTTTTTGGTTTCACTAAAATCTGTTTTGTTTTGCACCCGGTACAGTCAGTCAAAATTTGAATTCAAATTTTGAAACTACCACGCCATTTTAGGCCTTGTTTACAATTAGAATTAATTATATTTATTTTCAAACGTCGATTCAAACTTACTTTTCATCATTATTATTTGAAATATTTATTTAAAATATTTAAAATCCACCAAAAATAGCCAATTTAAAATTTTTAAATTGCTCCAGATTTGCGGGTTGTTAAAATATATATGCTTTTTTCCCACATGTTCAAATTAATGTTATGACATGTAAACATTCCAGCATTTCAATTAATTCAATATATGAATAATTCAAATTAACAATTTGACATTATATCATGCTAATCATTCCCCCAATTTAATAGACTCAACATATGAATTTCTTGATTTATTCATATTAAAGTCTCAACTTGTAATAACAAAAATTTATAATTAAACTGGCAATTTCATAATTTATTAAAAAGGGAATGCTGAGCAATAGTCATAACATTATCTAAAGACTATAGTTTCAAACCCACTCACCTTTCATGCTTTTCCCAAATTTTGGATCTGACCCGTTCTATCATCCATGATTTTCCTTTCCCCTTTAATTTGATTTGAAACCTAATAATGTAGATCGACCATTTTCATTAAAAGAGAAGGGAAAGAAATAAGAAGAATTGAATAGATTGGATCAAGAAGTTTACCTTGCTTTTTCACGTAATTCTGAATGCCTTTTAATAAAAACACCAATCCCTACTTTCTAGATCTTAGTTTAAGATTTTCTAATTTACGAATCTAAATTTCTGAATATGTTTAAGGGGGAGAGAAAGAGAGAGAGGGAGCAACGACGGAGCTCCAACGTAGCCGCCGAATTATGAGATTTAGGGTTAGACCTAGGGTCTTATTTATAGGAATAGAGGAGGAACCAGGACCCTCATATCGAAATCTAAAACACCAGAATTGTCCATGTGTAATAACAAGGAAATTTGAGCCAATTTAAAAATTTTATTTTGGCAATTTTAATGAATTTTGAATATTTAAAATGGATTATTTTAAATAATAGCAATGAGAAATTTATTTTGAATCTAATTAGAAGTATATATTTATATAGATCGTCGTTAGAATATAAATAATTATTTTTAATTATAAAAGGAATTGGAAATGGCGCGGTAGTTTGAAAATTTGATTTCAAAGTTCAAATGAATGTACAAGATTCAAAATAAACCGAAATTTGGCAGAACCAAAAATATTAGAATCTATTTGAGAATATCTTTCCAACGAATCCGAAAAATCAAAATTTCATAGCGGGAATCAAAAGTTATGCCCAGTTGAAAATTCAGAATAGTCGCTATGGAATTCTGGCTCTTAAAAATGGAAATTTTGCAAACAACCTTCGTTTTCGATGAAACCACTTTTGTTGGATCCAGGATATCGAGTTATTGTTAGATTCCAAAATTCGTAATTTTTCGAACCAATATGTGAGCGTGGCGAAGGAAAACGTGTTTTGGCAGTTGCAGTCAATTCTGATTAACCAGAAAATGGCGATTTTTCAAACGGTCTCAGAATTTGATGAAATTAGTTTTGCCAGGACCGTTTCGTCAATACGAAGCTAGGAAATATTTTTCGGGAATTTTTGGAGTCCGTATGTGATCTCGGTAAATTGAAATGCGCGTTCAAATTTAATATATATATTTATATTTTGATTTTGACGAAAACTGATCAAAATGATTGAACCATCTTACGATACATATCCCATTGTGTTCGGAATGGGGGTGATTAGCTAGGGACGACAGTCGTTGGGTTCGATTTGGGGTTCGGATGAGAAGTCAACTTTTTGAAAGAAAATAAATTAAAATAATAATAAAAATATATATTATCTCCCTCCCCACCCACTTTCTCTTTCCCCGTTCAGTTATTCATAACTTAAATAAAAAAAAGAGAGAGAGAACCACGAGGGCCATGACTTCGATCATTGCGCCCCAATCTCCGACGCCCATCTCCAGACCGCGCCGCCGTGGATGGCGCACCCCTCCTCCATCGCACCCCCTTCAGCCTCCAAGGACGACGCCCCTCTTTCCCCCTTTCCAAATCGAGAACCCTAAAACCCCGCACCCAAATCAGCAACGCACCGCCGTGGACCCCTTAAACCGCTGACCCCTCGCCTCCGCGTAGACCACCAGAGCCCAGCAACCCTCCTCCTACGAATAGTAGTTAGTTTATAAAACTGATTTTTGTTTATATCAGTAAAACTGATTTTTGTTTATTTCAGAAAAACTGATTTTGTTTATTTTATTTAAACTAACTATTTAGTTTAACTTAAGCAAAAGGAAAAAAAGGGAAATTTTTTAGTTTTACTTAATAAAATAAATTGTAAAATTTAGTTTTTATTAAATAAATCAACATGATGTTTTAAACTAAAAAGATTATATTTTTAATACTGGAAAGATAAGATTTTTAGAAACGAAAAAGATTTGATTATTATAAGTGAAATGATTTGATTATTATAAGTGTAAAGATTTGATATTTATAAATGTAAAGACATGATTTTTTTTAAACATGTAAAGATATGATTTTTAGCTTTATAAAGGTTCGATTTTTATTTATTTAAAAGGTAAGATTTTTATCATATGAAAGATGAGATTTTTATATATATGAAGTACCGATAAAATTTCGATTTATATATATATATGAAATACCGATAAAAATTCGATTTTTATATATATGAATTAGCGATAAAAATATAAATTTTAATATATGAACATCATATTAAAAATATGATTTTTACTATGAACAGCATGAAATGGAGTGCAATGGAACGGATTGAAATCAAAAAGGAATCCAAACGGTTCAGAAATTCAGAAATGAAATGGCGGAGTGGATCCCCACGGTGAGAAGTCCTCACTTTTATTTTAATTTCTAGTTGAAATATATACTAGGAAGCAGACGGTGCTTAGCAGCACCCGTCACCAGTCGTCCACAGACCATGAATGACTTGTTTGTTTGATTGGTGTGTTGTGAAATTAGACTATTGATTGTGATGTGTGAAATATATATTTAGGTGTTGAAATAAAATATATATTCATGTGTTGAAATATATATATTCATGTGTTGAAGTAAAATAAATATTTATAAACAAATCGGACGATTTGTTTATATACACTGATTTGACTGATATTGATTGGGACGATAAATTTTACACATCGCCCAACTGCACAAATAAAATCTGTGTTTGTTGATTTGAAACCCCACACGGGTATTCGGATGAGATTTGACGTACACTAATCCCGATTGTTTAGTTGTATGTCAATCGATGGATTGACAGACCGTGTAAGTGTTAATTATTTATAATTAATGCTTATGCAGTTGTGTGGTGCACTCTGGATGATGGTTAATGATTTATCGTTGCTGTTATATACATGTGTTGTAGGGAATCCATATAGTTAATGTTATATGGTAATTGATTGGGCCTCATTCCAATTTGGAAAATAAGGAATATTAGAAAATAAATATTCATATGTTGAATAAATATATATATTCATGTGTTGAATAGAAGAAAAATTCATGTGTTGAATAAAATATATATTCATGTGTTGAATAGAAGAAAAATTCATGTGTTGAATAAAATAAATATTCGTGTGTTGAATAAAAATATAGATCCAGGTGTTGAATAGAATAAATATTCAGCTGTTGAATAAAATAACAAAGTTATTGAAATATATAAAGCCGTGTTGGTTAGATATGTGCCATTTTGACGCAAATGATATTTATATCGATTATATTCGTTTTTATAATCAATATAGAAAAGGAAGTGATTTCAAAATATAACGTTTTGAAAATATTATCATTTATAGATTAATGATATGAAATATTCAATTTTGACTAGAAATTGAATATGAAGTTGAAATCATTTCAAAAACGAATTTAAAACGATTTATAAAATAAGTTTTAAAAGGAAATCGACGAAATATATATATATATTATATATGTATATATATATAGAATGGCTTGAATAGAACGCGCCGCGCCGCGGCAGTTCGCGAATTTCGACCATTGACTTCGAGCAGATATTACGGGAGATCCAACCGTCGGATTCTCCTAAAAATGGAACCATTGGGTTCGTATCGAAAAGCGCTTTCTAACGAATATTAGAAACTTGAAATCTAATGGACGGATTTGGAATTATGTCCAAATCAAATTTGGAAAAGGTCATTGTAAGTGCAGTTCGATGCCCGTTGATGGAAATCGACTGTACGGGCCTTGATAAAATTATTAAAAATAGTAATAATTTATGTAAAATCATAAGAAATGATTTGGAAAGAATTATGATGAAAAGTTCCATATTTGAAAAGATAAAAATAGATTTTTATCGAAATGAACTAGTTTTGAACTAGAATTATAATTCCATTTATTTTTAAAATAAATAAATTGGATTTGAAATGGTTATGAAAATAACCAGAATTTCCATTAATTGAATTGGAATGGATTTGAATCGAAATTGACTATGGGATATTTCGATGTTGGATTTCGTGATTATACAGATATTGTTATGGAAATTTGAAAGATATATTTATATCGTTATTTCCAATATGATATTTGTTGGTCATAGAATTTGATATTGAATATAAGCCGATATATTTTCTATTCAGAGCCTTGTATTTAATATCAAATGGGATTTGGGTTTGTCATGAATGGTGTCCTCATTAACACTGTTCTTAAACCCAGTGGAGAAAAAGATTAAATCTTTTTATTTAGAATTAATGAAGATTACCAATTAAATGATATTTAATTGGAATTGAATTAGAATGTGATTTTGGGTTTATCCTGAACCGTGTTTTAAATGACATTGGTTCTTTAACCCAGTTAAAGACGGGATATGATTTCCCAAGTTAAATAATCATTGATAGTGATTATTGGGAAGATTAAAACCAAGTTGAGTTTTGATGAATCTTTAATCAGATTGAAATAATCGAGAATGGAGTATCACCAGTTTTGCTCCAAGCGATAGTTAAATCTTTAATTAGATTTGAACGTGAAGTGGTAATTGAATTTACCAATAACACCGTGGTGTCAGATATGAGGTATGACCAGTTTTACTTCATGGGATGAATAGGTTGGGATTGGGAAATAAAATAAAGGATTACTTCGGTGTGGTTCGCTAATCCCGACTAATCTGAATTGATATTCAAAGGAGGATTAAAGAATAAATTTAAAGAATTTATCTTTGATAAAATTAATTGGAACCTTTCCCAAAGTATAAGAATATTTGAATAAAAGAATATTCTGAATTGGAATGAGGCGTATGTTGTGTTTGTGTAACACTTGTTTATTATATACGCGAGTTATTCAGAAAGACCGGGTTTATCCCATTCTGAATAACTGATTCGACGTGGTGTCGGGGATGAAGACGATGGTCCAAGACCGGAGGTCTTCACATCGTTTGGGTGATTACTGATGATCTTGATTGGGCTGTATATCCAAGAGGAGGGAATCAGTTGGTGATCGTCGGGACGTACTTGGAGATCGATGGATATGCGTGCTACCAGGTGCCTCCGGTTTCATTCAGACCTAGAACGAACTTGTATGGACTGTGTGTCTGACATTGGATTTTGCTCTGTGTTGATTGATCTCTATTAAACATACATCTGCCTGGTGAAGGGGAATTCATTCCCTTACTTCACCCTTCTCTGAGACGTACGGGATCAGAGGTTGTATATCGATAGACATCAGTCACATGGTGTGAATTGCCTGTGTGGCATGCCTAAGTGGCAATTGATCAAGGCTTCTGTTGAAAAGAAAAGTCTTGTGGTTGATGATCAAAGCACTGCTTGTGTGGCATAGCTTTGTGTAACGTTGATTCGCGAGCCTCACACCCCGGTTTTGAACCAGAAACGGGAGAGGACATCAGGGAGGGCATGCGTTTCCTTCTAGCTAGGGTGGTGTCAGCGACCTACCAGCCCTGACATTTATATTATTTTCACCTCTGTGGTTGTTGCTGTTGCGAGGCGCCTCAGATATATCAGTGACTATGTGGAGTCGATGGAGCCATTAGGCACATTTACGCCCCAAAGGGCGCGGAAACACAGTGTTCAGGCATTTTAATCCACATCGGTGGACCGGCCCTGACGATCCAAAGGCTTGACTGAGTACTTGCCTGAAACTTGGGCTAGACGGCCTCAAATTCGGTAGATGACTATCTTTTGCCTCGGTTCACAGATGGAAATCCAACTTCCAAATACGTGACTTTGCAGTTTTGATTGTAGAGCCTAGTATTGGCGACATGATATATAATACTTATGCCATCTATGATTGATACTTATGATTTGAAGTTGTTTTATACAATATGCACTTATAATAGTATCAAATGATTTGTTTTAACATACCAAGCATTCTTGGCTATAATAAGTTGAAAACCCTATCCTCCGGCTTGCGTTGCATTGTGTGATGGGACCTGGGTCTTATAATAGCTTCATTGTTCTTTATTTAGCATTGCGCTGTTGTTTTATGCACTGGTATTCTTGGGAGGAAACCCGTTCCGTGTTATACGACGTGGTCCCTTGATTTTCCTAACTTTAAAATAAAGATTAATAATTGTTTTAGTTCTCACACCAGTCACATGACTGACCTGGAGTTTATTGTTTTAACCTAAACTCTGGATGCCCTTATTTTGACACGGGCAGCTAGTAGTTTTGGTTTTGTAGATTTTTATTCACAGGATCCTGATTTACAACTGGAATGATATCCGGAAAGCTCTGTATCCATGTATTACTTTCAGTTGAATTTTGTATTGTTTTTCCGCTGCTATGTAACGTATTGTAATCTATGATATTTATCGAATGTATAATATTTATTCATACTCTGTATAATCTTGTATTCTGATGGATTTGTTGTAATAAACAATGAAATGTTCTTCTGTTTGCATTCTGATGTGGCTTGTTCCTAATTCAATCCGGGCTTTCCTTACCGGGTAAGTTCGGGTCGTTTCATCGTGGTATCAGAGCTTTGGTTTACAGAGCTCGAAGAACAAGACACGTTAGAGCCAAACGAAAGAATTCATCAGAAACTGGATTAGTAATATCCAATAAGAATGACTCGTTAGAGAAAGGATCAGTAGTATCCTAGAACGAGTGTGAAGAGTATATTTTCAGAATGAAAACAATTTTTGTTTTGAAAATTTAAATCAATTGTTCGTATTTGAATATTTATTTGTGTTGATTTGGACAATCAAGTATATAAAGATTTTGCGTATACGTCTAATCCACGTGTATTCAAAGTTTTAATATACTGGATAGATATAGGATCACACTGTAGTCGCCCGAGGACGATCCTGCTGATTACTATAGTATCATCAGTATTTGTGTTCGAGTTTCGAAACTGGGATGTTTATATATTTCCATAGGCTGGTGTGAGAACCAAAACTAGATAGGGCTATTGTTGTGACTTGGCATCAAAAACATGATTTTCTGTATATATATCAAAATTATGAATTTGAAACATTAATTCACTAATTGATTGATGGTTGTGTTGTTTGATTATTGGTTTGATATTTTTAACCATTTAGGCCAAATTGTATCAAATATTGAATTGTATTGAAAGTTGTTTGGAATTGCATGCATATACATGTACTTACATTGAACAGGGCATAGCAAGGAGGCTAGAGAAGAGGAATAAAATTAATTGCCCGACAAATAGTTACATGTTTGTTGTATTTCTTCGGTTTTTGATGATTTTATGAGCCGATTGGCTTTTTCTTTTTCTTTTGGATCGGTGAGGGCCATGGGAGGCTATTTGAAATATCCCGAAGCTCCCGGTGCAGGGGAGGTTACGGCGAAATTTTTCGAAAATTTAGGATGTTAGCCAAATTTTTGAAAAATTTGAAAAGTTCTTAAAAACTGAAACGTTGAATAACTTAAGCTGTAATGATAATAATGGAAGTTGAGTTGGTTTGTAAAACAACTTTCGGCTTCGTTCCTTTTCGGGGACGAAAAGTTTTAATTGGGGAAGATTGTAATAACTCGGAAATCCGAGCCAATTTAAAATTTTTATTTTGGAAATTTTAATGAATTTTGAATATTTAAAATGAATTATTTTAAATAATAGCGACGATAAATTTATTTTGAATATAGTTAGAAGTATATATTTATATAGATCGTCGTTAGAATATAAATAATTATTTTTAATTATAAAAGGAATTGGAAATGGCGCGTAGTTTGAAAACTCGATTTCAAAGTTCAAATGAATGTGCAGGATTCAAAATAAATCGGATTTTAGCGAAACCAAAAATATTAGAATCTATTTGATAATATCTTTCCAACGAATCTGAAAAATCAAAATTTCACAGCGGGAATCAAAAGTTACGCCCAGTTGAAAATTCAGAATAATCGCTATGGAATTCTGGCCCTTAAAAATGGAAATTTTGCAAACGACCTTCGTTTTCGACGAAACCACTTTTGTTGGATCCATGATATCGAGTTATTGTTAGATTCCAAAATTCGTAATTTTTCGAATCAATATGTGAGCGTGGCAAAAGAAAACGTGTTTTGGCAGTTTCAATCAATTCCGATTGACCAGAAAATGGACTTTTTCAAACGGTCTCATAATTTGATGAAATTAGTTTTTTCAGGACCGTATCGTCAATACGAAGCTAGGAAATATTTTTTGGGAATTTTTAGAGTCCGTATGTGATCCCGGTAAATTGAAATGCGCACTCAAATTCAATATATAGATTTATATTTTGATTTTGACGAAAACTGATCAAAATGATCGAATCAGCTTACGATACATATCCTATTGTGTTCGGAATGGGGGTGATTAGCAAGGGATGACAGTCGTTGAGTTCGATTTGCGGTTCGGATGAGAAGTCAACTTTTTGAAAGAAAATAAATTAAAATAATAATAAAAATGTATATAATCTCCCTCCCCACCCACTTTCTCTTTCCCCGTTCAGTCGTTCATAACTTAAATAAAAAATAAAAAAAAATAGAGAACCAAGGGCCACGACTTCGATCATCGCGCCCCAATCTCTGACGCCCATCTCCAGACCGCGCCGCCGTGGATGGCGCACCCCTCCTCCATTGCACCCGCTTCAGCCTCCAAGGACGACGCCCCTCTTTCCCTTTTTCCAGATCGAGAACCCTAAAACCCAGTACCCAAATCAGCAACGCGCCGCCGTGGGCCCCTTAAACCGCCGACCCCTCGCCTCCGCGTAGATTACCAGAGCCCAGCAACCCTCCTCCTTCGGAAAGCAGTAAGTTTATAAAACTGATTTTTGTTTATATCAGCAAAACTGATTTTTGTTTATTTCAAAAAAACTGATTTCGTTTATTTTACTTAAACTAACAATTTAGTTCAACTTAAGCAAAAGGAAAAAAAAGGGAAAAATTTCTGTTTTGCTTAATAAAGTACATTGTAAAATTCAGTTTTTATTAAATAAATCAACATGATGTTTTAAACTGAAAAGATTATATTTTTAATACTGGAAAGATAAGATTTTTAGTAACGAAAAAGATTTGATTATCATAAGTGAAAAGATTTGATTTTTATAAGTGTAAAGATTTGATTTTTATAAATGTAAAGACATGATTTTTTTTTAAAACATGTAAAGATACGATTTTTAGCTTTATAAAGGTTCGATTTTTATTTATTTAAAAGATAAGATTTTTATCATATGAAAGATGAGATTTTTATCGTATGAAAGATGAGATTTTTTAATATATGAAGTACCGATAAAAATTCGATTTTTATATATATGAAATACCGATAAAAATTCGATTTATATATATATATATATACATGAATTAGCAATAAAAATATAATTTTTAATACATGAACGTCATATAAAAATATGATTTTTACTATGAATGGCGGTGAAAAGGAGTGCGATGGAACTGATTGAAATCAAAAAGGAATTCAAACGGTTCAGAAATTCAGAAATGAAATGGCGGAGTGGATCCCCACGGTGATAAATTCTCACTTTTATTTTAATTTCTAGTTGAAATATATACTAGGAAGCAGACGGTGCTTAGCAGCACCCGACACCCGCCATCCACAGACCATGGATGACTTATTTGTTTGATTGTTGTGTTGTGAAATTTGACTATTGATTGTGATGTATGAAATATATATTCAGGTGTTGAAATAAGATATATATTCATGTGTTGAAATATATATATATATATTCATGTGTCGAAGTAAAATAAATATTTATAAACAAATCGGATGATTTGTTTATATACACTGATTTGACTGATATTGATTGGGACGATAAATTTTACATATCGCCCAACTGCACAAATAAAATCTGTGTTTGTTGATTTGAAACCCACACGGGTATTGGGATGAGATTTGACGTACATTAATCCCGATTGTTTAGTTGTATGTCAATCAATGGATTGACAGACTGTGTAAGTGTTAATTATTTATATGTAATGCTTATGCAGTTGTGTGTTGCACTCTGGATGATGGTTGATGATTTATCGTTGCTGTTACATACATGTGTTGTAGGGAATCCATGTAATTAACGTTATATGGTAATTGATTGGGCCTCATTCCAATTTGGAAAATAAGGAATATTAGAAAATAAATATTCATGTGTTAAATAAAAATATATATTCATGTGTTGAATAGAAGAAAAATTCATGTGTTGAATAAAATATATATTCATGTGTTAAACAGAAGAAAAATTCTTGTGTTGAATAAAATAAATATTCATGTGTTGAATAAAAAGATAGATTCAGGTGTTGAATAGAATAAATATTCATTTGTTGAATAGGATAACGAAGTTATTGAAATATATAAAGCTGTGTTGGTTAGACACGCGCCATTTTGATGCGAACGATATTTATATCGATTATATTCGTTTTTATAATGAATATAGAAAAGGAAGTGATTTCAAAATATAACATTTAGAAAATATTATCATTTATAGATTAATGATATGAAATATTCAATTTTGACTAGAAATTGAATATGAAGTTGAAATCATTTCGTAAACGAATTTAAAACGATTTATAAAATACGTTTTAAAAGGAAATCGATGAAATATCTATAATATATTATATATATATATATATATAGAATGGCTTGAATAGAACGCGCCGCGCCGCGGCAGTTCGCGAATTTCGACCATTGATTTCGAATGGATATTACGGGAGATCCGACCGTCGGATTCTCCTAAAACGGGAACCTTGGGTTCGTATCGAAAGTAGCTTTCTATCGAATATTAGAGATTTGAAATCTAATAGTTGGATTTGGAATTATGTCCAAATCAAATTTGGAAAAGGTCGCTGTAAGTGCAGTTCGATGGCCGTTGATGGAAATCGACTATACGGGCCTTGATAAAATTATTAAAAACAGTAATAATTTGTGTAAAATCATAAGAAATGATTTGGAAAGAATTGGGATGAAAAATTCCATATTTGAAAGGATTAAAATAGATTTTTATCGAAATGAACTAGTTTTGAACTAGAATTACGATTCCATTTATTTTTAAAATAAATAAATTGGATTTGAAATGGTTTTGAAAATAACCAGAATTTCCAATAACTGAATTGGAATGGATTTGAATCGAAATTATCTTTGGGATATTTCGATGTTGGATTTCGTGATTATACAGATATTGTTATGGAAATTTGAAAGATATATTTATATCGTTATTTCCAATACGATATTTGTTGGTCGTAGAATTTGATATTGAATATAAGCCGATATATTTTCTATTCAGAGCCTTGTATTTAATATTAAATGGGATTTGGGTTTGTCGTGAATAGTGTCTTCATTTACGCTGTTCTTAAACTCAGTGGAGAAAAAGATTAAATCTTTTTATTTAGATTTAATGAAGTAGACCAATTAAATGATATTTAATTGGAATTGAATTAGAATGTGATTTTGGGTTTATCGTGAATCGTGTTTTAAATGACATTGGTTCTTTAACCCAGTTAAAGATGGGATATGATTTCCCAAGTTAAATAATCATTGATAGTGATTATTGGAAAGATTAAAACCAAGTGGAGTTTTGATTAATCTTTAATTAGATTGAAATAATCGAGAATGGAGTATCATCAGTTTTGCTCCAGGCGATGGTTAAATCTTTAATTAGATTTGAACCTGAAGTCTTAATTGAATTTACCGATAACATCGTGGTGTCAGATATGAGGTATGGCCAGTTTTACTTCATGGGATGAATAGGTTGGGATTGAGAAATAAAATAATTGATTACTTCAGTGTGGTTCGCTAATCCCGACTAATTTGAATTGATATTCAAAGGAGGATTAAAGAATAAATTTAAAGAGTTTATCTTTGATAAAATTAAAGGGAACATTTCCCAAAGTATAAGAATATTTGAATAAAAGAATATTTTGAACTGGAATGAGGCGTATGTTGTGTTTGTGTAACACTTGTTTATTATATACGCGAGTTATTCTGAAAGACCGGGTTTATCCCATTCTGAATAACTGATTCGATGTGGTGTCAGGGATGAAGACGGTGGTCGAAGACCGGAGGTCTTTACATCGTTTGGGTGATACTGATGATCTTGATTGGGCTGTACACCCAAGAGGAGGGAATCAGTTGGTGATCGTCCAGATGTACTTGGAGATCTATGGATATATGAGGTACCAGGTGCCTCCAGTTTTGTTCAGACCCAGAACGAACTTGTATGGACTGTGTGTCTAACATTGGATTTTGCTCTGTGTTGATTGATCTCTATTAAATATACATCTGCCTGGTGAAGGGGAATTCATTCCCTTACTTCACCCTTCTCTGAGACGTACGGGATCAGAGGGTGTATATCGATAGACATCCGTCGCATGGTGTGAATTGCATGTGTGGCATGCCTTAGTGGCAATTGATCAAGGCTTCTGTTGAAAAGCAAAGTCTTGTGGTTGATGATCAAAGCACCGCCTGTGTGGCATAGCTTTGTGTAATGTTGATTCGCGAGCCTCACACCCCGGTTGTGAACCAGAAACGGGAGAGGACATCAGGGAGGGCATGCGTTTCCTTTTAGCCAGGGTGGTGTCAGTGACCTACCAGCCCTGACATTTATATTATTTTCACCTATGTGCTTGTTGTTGTTGCGAGGCACCTCGGATATGTCGGTGACTATGTGGAGCCATTGGGCTCATTTACTCCCCAAAAGGCGGGGAAACGCAGTGTACATGCATTTTAATCCACATCGGTGGACCAGCCCTGACGATCCAAAGGCTTGACTGAGTACTTGCCTAAGACTCGGGCTAGACAGTCTCGAATTCTGTAGAGGACTATCTTTTGCCTCGGTTCACAGATGGAAATCCAACTTTCAAATACGTGACTTTGCGGTTTTGATTGTAGAGCCTAGTATTGGCGGCATGATATATGGTACTTATGCCATCTATGATTGATACTTATGATTTGACGTTGTTTTATACACTATGTACTTATAATAGTATCAAATGATTTGTTTTAAGATACCAAGTATTCTAGGCTATTATAAGGTAAAAACCCTATCCTCCGGCTTGCGTTGCATTGTGTGATGGTACCTGGGTCTTATAGTAGCTTCATTGTTCTTTATTTAGCATTGCGTTGTTCTTTTATGCACTGGTATTCTTGGGAGGAAACCCGTTCCGTGTTATACGGCGTGGTCCCTTGATTTACCTAACTTTAAAATAAAGATTAATAACTGTTTTAGTTCTCACACCAGTCACATGACTGACCTGGAGTTTATTGTTTTAACCTAAACTCTGGGTGCCCTTATTTTGACACGGGATGCTAGTAGTTTTGGTTTTGCAGATTTTTATTCACATGATCCTGATTTACAGCTGGAACGATATCCAGAAAGCTCTGTATCCGTGTATTACTTTCAGTTGTGTTTTGTATTGTTTTTCCGCTGCTATGTAATGTATTGTAATCTCTGATATTTATCGAATGTATAATATTTATTCATACTCTGTATATTCTTGTATTCTGATGGATTTGTTGTAATAAACAATGAAATGTTCTTCTGTTTGCGTTCCGATGTGGCTTGTTCCTAATTCAATCCGGGCTTTCCTTACCGGGGAAGTTCGGGTCGTTTCACCATGTCAGAAAAGAAGGTTCCAGATTCGCGGGTGGGTGGGTCGACTCCTAGGTCGATCCCCCTTTGGGTGGGTCGACCCCTAGGTCGACCCCTAACAGTCTAAATTCCCTCCAGATTTTCTCCCTCGTAAATTTTGATTTTTGAACTAATTTTCGTTTTTCTGGACCCATTTTTGAATTTCTAAACCTAATATATATATATATATATATTCTTCTTTCACGTATACAAACTTGAACCTTAATAACTTCTTCATATGGTGTCCGATTTACACAATCCAGGTGTCGATTTTGACCAGAATTTTGAGACAGACGTAATGGAGCATTACACTTTATTAAATTCTGAATATTTAACTAAGTTATTCTTATTTTATTATCTTAAAAATACGGGGTGTTACATCATTTCTATCAACTATTTCCTTGTCCAAAAAGCAATTTGATGTGAAATCTTCATCTGTAAGTCTTTATATATATATATACAACAATTTGATCTCTATTTTCTATTTTTCTACCTGCATGTGGCTTAGACGGCTTATCTATAAAAGTGACAAAAAATACCCAAGTAATATTTATTTATACACAAAAGGTATGATATAACAGCATAAAATACAAACATTTTCATGTCAATCAAATGCCCCCACACTTATCTTTTACTGGTCCTCGAGTAAAACAAAAAAGAAAAACTAAACTTGGCTGGTCACAATTTCATCGAGCTTATGCAACAAGCCATTAATCCTCTAGGTTCTCTAGTATGACGAGTGATGTTTCATGAGTGTTTTCAGTGGATACGACCCATAAAATCCAAATGCAATATGCAATGGTTCTAATCAAGGTCTTAGATCTCGGATATCGGTCACGTTTCATCTTGGGGATTTTATAGACTCGGTCTCATATCGGGGGAGATCTCAGACGAGATGAGTTAGACTCAAGAGTTCATCTTGGATTTTCATCTCGGGTCTGGAAGTTCATATCGGAACAATCTCAGGGTACCTGATATATTAAAAATGATATTTTAACAAAATGATTTTTATGAATGCTCTCAAAAACATAGTAACTTAAACTTAAAATGCAAAATAACTTTATTATTCTTTATTTTGCGAAAGATCATTCATACTCTAAATTGTAATGTGCTTAAAACAGGAATATTGTTAGATTGGAAACATTAAAAGGATCCAAAACATTAAAAAATTCAGCATAAATAGACCATAAAATACTTAATTTCATAAGTAACATGTATGTAAAAAGACGAATATGAAAATCATAAGCATTGTAAAACATATACGAACATACAATATAGTCATTTAACATGCAAAATGTAAAATAAAAAAAAGATTGATATGGCTAGATTTGAGTTTTTTAATTATAGTTCTAATTCAGGCACAAATTTGAATTTTAACAAAAAAAACTAAGATCTCATATGATATTCCAATATTTCGTCTTGGTCGATATATCGTTCGATATTGCAATATCTCGGGCGATATATTCGAAAGGAGATCTAGAGTGATATTTTCTGTTTCGTTTTGGAAGGAGCCCAAAATAAGATCTCGGAGGAGATCACGGGCAATATTTGCGAGATTTGAAACTACGATTCTAATGCAACTACGTGAATGCAACGGACATATGCAAATGAAAACAGAAATGAAAACACGACTTGTTTCAGAAAAGTTGCAACACAGTAGTATACAATTCGAAATCAATCTATGGAAATTTTTGGTTCCTCAACTCGTCAAAATTTTCAACACAGTTCAAATTCTTATATGTTAAATTCTGTCTTGGCCAGTTGGTTCAGTTGATAACATAGTGTAACAATGAAATAAATTCTTAGTTTGCTTGTCACAGTTTGCAAATTGGTATTCTCAATTCCTTGTGTATGGCTAGTCAAATCTATAAGGTCAAGAAGTGTTTGGGCATCATTGCTTATTTTCTGTCTATATCAAGATAAAAATTTATGATTAATTACACACACCTAACTTAAAAGACTAAGATATACCACCCATGCACTGCGTCGCGAGTTGACGTGAGAGTATGGAACAAAGCTTGGCGGATTATGCAGACCGATGCTTACTTTGTCAACAAGATATCGGTAATACTTTGGTATCTAACTTATAAAATGTGGCCAAGGCATACCTAATATGAACCACCTCGCGAGCTGACGTGAGGGTTGGGAAAGAGCTTAGCGGGTTTGCAAACCAACGTCAGATTTACAAGCAATGTTGGATACCCATGGATTAAAATTATTTTTTAATATAAGAAGAAGAAAGATTTATGCAATTTCAGCTTACCACAACTTAGTTTTAAAGATTCGAAAAGCCAATATAAGTATTTTAAGTCCTTTGCAAATTAAACAAAGACTACAATTTAGAATAGACATCATGGCCATCACCTAAGAATCTTCCTATATACCGGTTATATTATTATCGCTCATAATTCAACTTTTCATTTTATTTCATGTTCGATCTTAGTTGAGAGAAATTTTTTACTATCAACTGATCAAAAAATTGCTAACATGCTTCGTTGTACCAATCTAACATTACTCGTATTTCCAAAAAAAATTGGCAACGTTACTATGACCTAAAATACATGATTCTCCTATCTAAATGCATGAAAATGAAAAGAAAAAATTAAGGAAAAATAGAAAGAATGTAATGCAGACTCCCCCCACTCCTTGTCAAAACAGTGTCCACACCGTAATACATTTTTTAAATGTGAAAGGTAACACCCAAAGAAGGATGAGACGCAAAATTATTTGTAAAATGAAATGAAGTTTAACAACTATATGCATGTGAAAATCTTATGCAAGATTAAATCTATGAAGATGATGAATGGCTTGCGAAGAATGAAACTTCCTTACCCCCCCCCCCCACCCCCACACAGTTGCCTCTATGGAAAATCTGGTGAGATGACTTCCTAGCTGATTTGTGAGATACAACAAGCATGTCAGTGAATTCAGAAATCAAAATCCTTCCTATTAAAAATTTTGTTATGCTAATTATTTATATCATTCCACTGAAGATTATCATAATCCCATAAACTTTAGTTTTTAACAAAAATTTCATTTGATGGTATGTAACTAAGATTATCTTCGAGACATGCTCCCAATTCGTCATTTAACAATTTAAGCTCATCTTCAAAAATTTCTTAAAAGGACATAGTGGACACGTCTGCTGAGGAAATTGGAGCTTTCTGAGGAGATAAATCAGACGTGTTATCTAAAATTGTTTCTATTATGTCAACATATCCTATTTTGATCTCTTTGGGTTGATGAAATATACTCAATTCAATGGTTAAGTGCCCAAACGATAGTCGAAGATGAGCGCTCCTACAATTTATGATAACATTCGAGGTGACTAAGAAGGGACGAGCCAAAATCAATTGAATTTGATTATCAGGATTCGAAACAGGCTTGGTTTCAAGAATAATGAAGTCGATAGAGAAATAAAATTGATCAATTTGAATCAAATCATCTTTGACAATGCCTAAGGGTTTTTTAAAAGATCGATCGACCAATTGAATTGTTATGTTTGTGGGTTTCAATTCCCCAAGTCCAAGTTGACGATATACAGTGTAGGGAAGAAGATTGACACCTGCACCAAGATCAAGTAAGGCATGACTAATGTGAGTATTTCCTATTTTGCAAATAATTGTAGGGCAATCGGGGGCCTTATACTTGATGTGTGATGGATTTGATAAAACAAAGCTAGTGTTCGCAGTCTAGAAGGTTGTTTTAGGAACATTAGTGGCTCGTTTTCGGTCGCATAGCTCTTTAAGACACTTTGCATATTGAGGAATTTGTTAGATGGTGCCTAAGAGTGGAATATTAACACTAACTTATTTGAATATTTCAAGATTTTTTTTTTTCAAAATATGCATCCTTCTTCTTATCGTTAAGTCTATGAGGAACTAACAACTAGTTTATAGATTCTTTCAAAAGTTATATCGTCCAATGAAGAAAGTTTCAATAAGGGGGTCGAGGGAGGTAAAAGTATAGAAGATGAGATGTTAGGATTATAAGAAGAGATATTGTCGAGGTTGCCGACATCTGAAGAAGATATGTTGGGATTGCCCACATTCGAAGAAGATTTGAAAGGTTCAGAAGAATTGGCCTAGTCTGCCATCGAAAGAGTGTCAAACTTTTTAAGTGGGGTCGAAATCGAATGATTGTTGGGATTGTCCACATTGTTGTCAACCGTTTTTCCAGATCTGAGGGTGGTGACAACGTTAACCGAATTATTGTTTTCGTCCTCACAAGAATTCGCAGTATAGGAGTTATATTTTGGATTCACCTCAAGTTGACTAGGCAGTTTTCCTTTTCCATTACTTTTTTTAGTCCCTTCATGATATTCATCATTTATTCGAGTTTGATAGTTTAGCCATTCATATGCAATTTAACATAAGTGATGTTTGGGAATTATATGATGAGAACAACTATATAATAATTGGTTGGTTGAATCTCTCAAAATATTTTGAAAATGTCTCCTCCTCGTTTTGAGAAAATTGATTTATTTTAGTTTGGATTTTCAGTGTTTTATGGAAAAGGAAATTTTTTTCAAGAATACAATGACAAATTCATCCCAACTTCTTATGGAACGTTTGGGATGAGAATTTAGCCATCGTTTAGCACTTTCCGTAATGCGAATGGGATTATCCTTAGCTTTATTGATTCGTTAGGCAATTATTCCATTTTTGTTGTGAATGCATGCAATTCAAATTCACCTAGAAATTTGTAAGCATTTTCAGAACCAGTAAATTTTGGTACCCCTTGAATAAACGAATGCTTAAGCTCAAGATTGTTTCCTTCGGCTGGTGGAAGCACGATGACAGATGGTTGAATAGTCCTAGTTGGATAACATCGATCTCGAAGCGACAAGCGTATATCCATTCCAACATTAGGATTTTGAAATTTTTGATTTATTTGAATTTGATCCATGTCGTTTGAATTTTTTGTTTACCCCCTCGGAGAATTATGGTAGCTATCACCTTTTTCGCTCATCGTTGTCGAATATAGAAAATCCAAAACTTAAAGTTGACACAAGTAGCTCTTATTACAAAATAGATAACATACTCAAGTATATCTTATTAGTTTATAATCTTGATGTGAAGAGGGTAGAGGGTCTTATGGTCGTTCACATGTAGTATAAATACTAAGGGATACGTCCAATGTTTTACAGGTAGTATGCAAACTCTTTTGCTGAAAGCTCAATAAATTGAAATAACATATATCCGCGATCAAAGCCTTAAGAGAATAAATTTCGTATAATACACTCTTGTAGTTAATTACTTTAAAATCAAGTTTTTGTTGTTGAAAAACGATGAGAGTGATGATTTTAGTTATGGAAATTCGTTCCTCACCAAATTTATTCAAAATTTTAGGCAATACAACATTCAGAGAAGAATAGTTGCAAAAATTAAAAAAATTGTACAAGCAAGCCGCTGCCCCTGCAGAAATTTTTTCCAAGCAATTTCTTTATATTTTTATGCAGTTGCAGCACCTATAGAGTTTAGAAAATTTTACAGTAGGGTATGACTGTCCGTCCAAAGCAATTGAATGTTGCTTGTGATTAAAAGTCAATTGTTTGCACCTGTAGGAATTTTTCAATTGATGCTTGAGCTCTCCTTCACTTTTTCCTTTGATTCGAATTTTTTGCTAAATGTAGTAAACAACTAGAAAACACAAGAAAAAGGAAACTAATAAAAAAACTAAATTTAAAAAGACAAAATAAACACAACGAACACACAAACAAGAACCAAACATTACCCTCAAAATCCAAATAATATACACTCTTCGAACCAATCAAATAAACATGGACTCACGCCACAATCTAAGTCAGGAAATCCCAAATATTGCCCTTTAAACCAGAGATTTGAATCAATCAATATAAGGAAAAAAATATAAGCTTAGCTTCCCTTCAATTCCTAAACGAATCGCAACCCTATTTTCCAAAAAATATATAATCCAAATACCCTCCTCAAACGATTGAACATGCATGCCGCCTTCTGTTTTTTCTTTCTTTTTTCAGGGAAATAAATCACGAAGGACCCAAAAAAATGGAAAGATGGAAAAAAATTCCACTTCGACTTCAGATCTCTGGTTCAATTTCGGGATTTGGAGTTAGACATTTGAGGAGTTTTTTGGGGGTGATTTGGAAATTCAAATAAGGTTTTTTGTTTGTGATGGATTTCTGGTTTTTGGAACTCTATGGTTTTGGGGGTCTATGATGGAGAACTGATGTTTGAATTTTCGTGGATTCAGGTGGCAAGGATGTGGTGGTAGGGACTACGATGATGAGCGTGGGTTATTGATGGTCGGATGATTATTGTGTGGATTGTGTAGAAGGTGGCAGAAGTGTTGAGGCAATATGTTAATGGCTGGTTTGGTAGTGAGGAGTTCACTGATGGAGAGGAGATGTAAATAGTGTATGTTGAATGTTTGGTGGTCAGAAAGGGATTGTGCATTGATGGACTATGATGGAGGAGTTTTCAGAAGTGGGAAGGTTTGGTATTTGATGGAGAGTATGGTCTTATTTTCGTGATTTTTGGTTTGCAAATTGTATGGGCTAAGGCAATGTGGGATGATGTATAGGTTGGCAGTGGGTAGTGAAGGATTGTGGTGGTTTCAGGAAGTCGAGAAGTTGCTTTTGGGTAGAGTTGTTAATGGGTGGTGATGAGGTTCTCGAATTCGTGTTGTGGTAGTGGATTTGTTCATGTTCCTGCTGGTTCAAGCAGTGATTCAGACTCAGGATTGGTGAATAGGGGATGAAGGATGATGAGTTGAATCAAAAATTACATCAAGGAACTAAAGAAGGAGAAGAAAAAATTACAAAGGTTTTTTTTAAGAAGTTTGTAAGAAGGAAAGGAAAGATTCTGCAAAGGAATAAAAGGAAAATAATTGAAGAGAGGTTGAGAAAGAAATCTAAAAAGAAATGGCAAGTATTTTTTTCTTGGTTTGGGGATTGTAGTATCAACTTGTAATACCAATCAACTAATCAAGAATTTTATTCTATATATAAAAGAAACAAAAAAGGAAAAAAAATAAAAACTAACATGAATCAGAAATTAAATAAATAGTAAAATTTAATTGTTGCCTTCCCGACAACAATGACAAAAACTTGTTTGATGCTTTCCTATAGAATTGAAAAGTGCAAATTTATTATAAATTTACTTCATGCGCACAGGTGTGTAGTATGTAGGTCAAACAGAGGCAGGAAAATTGAAATTTATTATTTATATATTTCATGGGCGAGTTAGATGAATTTTCGAGGATTTGATTAACAACAATAAAAAATTGAAAGTGCAGTTTAATTCAAAACAAATCTTATTGAACCGACGACCAAATTACAATTATCAATTTAAAACAAAATAAAAACTGCAATTGAATTCACTACAGATTAGAATATAATCGGGTTTAATATAAAATCAATGATAGAAAAATAAAATAGAATACTGAAATAAAAATTATAGAAAAGAATAAACAAACATGAATAAAAATTAAGGTTACCATTGAATCTAACCAGACGGTCAGTCACTAATGAGAAAATAAAATGCAATAGAAAATTGCGCTCTACCAAATTTAATTGAATAAATGATGCAAATCTACTAGACCCAAGAGGAGTATAGAAAAGAAAACAAAGAACTCTAAATTCCTGGATGAAGTTTACAACGAAAATACATGGGTATTTATAGGATAGATAGCTCATCGACACATTTCTATGAATTAGAAAAATGCAGTTTTATTATAGACGGCAAGCGCAAAGATGTGTCGTATGCTGGTCGAACACATGGAGGAATCTTAAATTTATTATTTATGTAATCTCATGGGTGAATTAGACAATATTTAGAGATGTGATTTGAAATACTGGTATTGAAATTATTATAGATTCG
The DNA here is from genome assembly GCA_030737875.1 of Allium sativum. Classification (NCBI taxonomy): domain Eukaryota; kingdom Viridiplantae; phylum Streptophyta; class Magnoliopsida; order Asparagales; family Amaryllidaceae; genus Allium; species Allium sativum. Next base: position 424,789,984 of record CM060923.1, on the reverse strand, counting down.
AATCCAATCGGATCTATACTAAATTCAAAATCAAGAAAAAAAAAGAACAAATTGCTGGAAAAGAAACAACAAACAGAAACAATAACAGAAAATTAAAATTAGAATTGCCATTGAATCTAATCCAACATTCAATCGCTAACATGCAATAAAAATAAATAAATAACAAGTTATATTCTACCAAAACTAATTGAGTAGAAAACATGTATTGTTATGAAAGAAAAGAACAATAAGATGACATAAAAATAACTTTGTTAAGGAGAAGAAGAGAATACAGAAAAAGGAATAGAAGTTTACAATGAACACCTGGGGTATTTATAAGGGAAGTAGTTTCCTATCAATGTGAATATAAGGCCTAAGAAAAATATATGAAAAGAAATTCTTTCCAAAGATAAAGGAATATTCCTTTCATGGTGGTTGATTGAAGATCTGTAATCAATGCATTCCTTTTGATGTATGGCACTGTCGGTGGGAAGATGAGCATATGCTTAATTGGAGATTTGTAATCAAAGTCTTCCCTTTCTTTTTGTCTGGCAATTAAATATAATTTATTTGAATTCTTTGAGAGGAATATGCCAAATTCCTAAAATCTTTATTAGGTGCATATTATACACACACATATATATGCATAAATATGACTATATATATAATATATCACTTAGTCCATATATTCTTCAAAACACAGGAGGTGGGGTGCGAAGCATTCGTGTTTCTTTCTTCATAAAAATAGGACTTGACAGGGATCGAACTCAAAACACTCCACCTAACTTTTTAGGCCTTTACCGGTTTGCTACAACTTCCTTTACGATTTAAAACTTGTTGATTCCAAGAAGTAGCATTTTTATGCAATTAGTCTTTGATTGAGACAGAGGAGGTTTTTATTAACAATCTGTAAAAACACACAAAAATACCCAAAGTATCATTTATTTTTACACAATATAAGATATGAGTATAAAAATAAACACTTTTACATGTTAATCAAATACCCCCACACTTATCTTTTATTCGTCCTCGAGTAAAAAAATGAAAAGCTAAATTAGATTGGTCACACTTTCATAAGAAACACAATTGCATTAAGCGGATGCAACAAGTCGTTAAACCTCCATGTGTCCCTAGTAGGAAGAGTGGTGTCTCATGAGGGTTTTCAGTGGATACTACCCACAAAATCCAAATGCAGTATGTTGTGGTTCTGATGCAACTACATGAATGCAATGGAAAAAATTGAAAATACGACTTGTTTCAGAAAAGGTGGCACAACAAAGTAAGTTAACAATTCTAGTCAGTTGTTTTATCTTTTATACCACAAATTATCACAAATTTTTAATACAATTCAAGTTTCCAATATTAAACTCTAGTTTGCCCGGTTGGTTCAGTTGATAACATAGTGCAGCCATGAAATAAATTCTTTGTTTTCTTGTCACAGTTTGCAAAGTGTTATACTCATTTCCTTGTGTGTGACTAATCAAATTAGTAAGGTCAAGAAGTGTTTAGGATAGCATTGCTCTATCCCTATAAAAATTAAAATTTATGATTAATTACACACACCTAACTTAAAAGACCAAGGTATACCACCCATGACAGATGGAACAGAGCTTGGTGAATTGTGCATACCGACGTTGACTTTGTCAACAACTTGTCGGTAATCCTTAGGTTTCCAACTCATAAAATGAGACCAAGGTATACCAACCCTGACTTTGTCATCAAGATGTCGGAAAGAGCTGGGCGGGTTTGCACACCAACGTTATATTTACAAGCAGTGTTGGATACCCTTGGATTACTATTATTATTATTGAATATAAGAAGAAGAAAGAGCTATGCGAATTCAGTTTAACACAACTTAGTTTTAAAGATTTGAAAAGCTAATGTAAGTATTTTTTCAGTCCTGCACTCATTAAACAAAGACTAATGTTGAGAAAAGACTTTATGGCTATCACCTAAGAATCTCCCTTTGTGCAAGTTACACTATTATCGCTTGTAATTCAACTTTTCATTATATTTGTTATTCGATCTTAGTTAAGATAAAAAAAATACTATCAACTGACTAACATTTGTTAACTCATTTTGTTGTATCAGTCTAAGGTATGTAGACCAAAGTGGAAGGAAAAAAATGAAAAATAAATAAATAAAGGAAAAATGAAGTGTACCACCTGATTTTAGGGTGGATGATCAGGCACACGAAGATCGATAAAATCACCATCGTCGTTTTGCTCACATTCCAAAAATGGTTTCATTCGTTGATCTTTTACTTTGAAGACATTTCCATCTTTAGGATTTTCAATTTCAACTACTCCATGAGGATATACTATTTTCACAACATAAGGTCCAGTCCATCGAGATCTGAGTTTTCTTAAAAACAAATGAAGTCTAGAGTTGTACAAAAGAACTTTTTAACCTACGTTGAATCCCTTACGAAGTATGTTCTTGTCGTGTTGGCCCTTGGTTCTTTCTTTATAGGTTTTCGCATTTTCATATGCTTCATTTCTTATTTCGTCTAATTCTGAAATCTATAACTTCCTATCTGAACCCGCTTTTTCTAAGTCAAAATTCAAAAACTTTATAGCCCAAAGAGCACGATGCTCCAATTCAAAAGATAAGTGACACGCCTTTCCAAAGACTAATTGGTATGGTGACATCCCCAGATTGGTTTTGTAAGCAGTGCGAAATGCCCAAAGTGCATCATCCAGTTAAACAGACCAATCTTTTTTGTTGGAATTCACAGCTTTCTCAAGGATTTGTTTGATTTGTCTATTGGAAACTTCTACTTGCCCACTGGTTTGTGGATGGTAAGGGGTAGATAGCTTGTCTGTGATTGAGTACTTCTTGAACAAGGATTCAAAAGCACAATTACAGAAGTGAGTGCCATTATCGCTAATGATAGATCGAGGTGTGCCAAAGCATGAAAAGATATTTTCTTTGAGGAATTTGATAACAACTTTGTTTTCATTGGTTTTGGTTGGGATGGCTTCAACCAATTTTGAGATATAGTCTACGGCAAGCAAGATGTAAAGATTCCCGAATGAGTTAGGGAATGGTCCCATGAAATCGATTCCCCAAACTTCAAATAACTCAATCACTAAAATGGGGTTGAGAGGCATCGTATTTCGTTTAGTTATTCGACGCGTTCTTTGACATCGATCGCTCTTAGAGCACATTTCGAAAGCATCACGAAAGAGTGTAGGCCAATAAAACCCATCTTGCAACACTTTTGCAGCAGTTTTTCTTGCTCCAAAATGATCGCCACAAGCATGATCATGTGAGAAGGAGAGTATACTTTGGTTTTCATGATCGGGTACACACCTTCAAATGATTTGTTCTGGACAATATTTGAAAAGATATGGGTTGTCCCAATAGAAATTTTGAACATTAGAGAGAAAGTTTTGTATGTCTTGTTTCAATCATTCAACGGGTGTTTGTTGTGTGATAAGATAATTCACAATGTCAGCAAACCAAGGGGTGTTAGAGATTGAAAGAATTTGTTCGTCGAGAAAATGGTCATTAATTTGGGTGTCATCAATATTTTCATGCACAATTCGAGAGAGGTGGTCGCTACAACATTCTCATTACCATTTTTATCTCATATTTCTATATCAAATTCTTATAGAAGAAGGATCCATCGAATCAAGCGGGCCTTGGCATCCTTTTTAGAAAGCAAATATCGTAAGGCAGCGTGGTCAATGTAAATTATGACTTTGGATCCTATGAGATATGGTCTGAATTTCTCAAGAGCAAAGAGAACTACCAAAAATTCCTTTTCAGTAGTTGAGTAATTCAATTGGGCCTCATTTAAGGTTTTGCTAGTATAATAAATGACTCGAGGTGTTTATCGAATCGCTGACCCAAGATGGCTCCAACTACAAAATCAGATGCATCGCGCATTAGTTTGAAGGGTTGAGTCCAATCTGGGGATTGAATGATGGGAGTTGTGGTCAAGATTGACTTAAGAGTTTCAAAAGATGTTTTGCAACCATTGGAAATTTAAAACTTGACATCTTTGGCAAGTAAGTTCGAGAGCGGTTTTGAGATTTTTGAGAAATCCTTAATGAATATTCTATAGAATCCTGCATGGCTAAGAAATGAACGAACACCTTTAAATGACTTAGGAGGAGGTAGATTAGCAATCAAGTTGATTTTGGATTTATCGACTTCTAGATCATCTTTTGAGACGACATGGCCTAGAACTATCCCTCTTTTTAGCATGAAGTGACATTTTCCCCAATTAAGTACGAGTGATTTCTCCTTACAACGTTTTAGGATGAGTTCCAAATGAGTGATACATTGGGAAAAAGAGGATCCATATGTTGAAAAATCGTCCATGAATATTTCCAAGAATTCTTCCACCATATCAGAAAAAATACTCATCATAATCTTTGGAAGGTCGTGGGGGCGTTACAAAGGCCAAAGGGTATGCGACGATAAGCAAAGGTTCCAAAGGGACATGTAAAGGTGGTTTTACGATGATCTTCTAAAGCAACAGGAATTTGGTTATAGCCAGAATATCCATCAAGAAAACAATAGTGCTCATGTCACGCTAAGCGCTCGAGCATTTGGTCAATGAAAGGTAAAGGAAATTGGTCTTTTCGTGTTGCTGAGTTGAGCTTACGATAACTAATACACACGCGCCATTTTGTTTTGAATTTTGTTGGGACGAGTTTATTACTTTCATTTTTGATCACTGTGACTCCACATTTCTTTGGTACAACTTGTACTGGACTCACCCAAGTACTATCAAAGAGGGGATAGATGATGTTATTATCTAGACGTTTGATTATTTCTTCCTTGACCACTTCTCTTATGCTTGGTTTAATCGCCTTTGAGACTCACAGGTAGGTTTAGCCTCATCAACTAAATGTATGCGATGTTCTATAATTGATGGGCTGATTCCTTTGGTATCGCTAATTTCCCATCCTAATACCTCTTTATTTTCCTATAAAGATTTCAAAAGTTTTTCTTCTTGGTCCTAGGTAAGATCAGAGGCTAAGATCACGGGGAAATTTTCTGTATAGTCCAAATAAGCATACTTAAGGTCTTGTGGCAGAGGATTAAGGTCTAACATAGGATGTTCTTGTGTGCTAACAGTGGTCAACTTTCCTTTGTTAGATTCAAGTGACGTATGTTTTGGGTCAAGAAGTTCATTTAATTCAAAAATGTATTCGAGCTCATCAAAATTGGAGTTGAGATGGCCAAGACTCATTTTCAAGGTTTCAGAAGTGTCATTAGAGCCTTCATCAACAGTTGTTTGAATCATGTCAATTTCTTCAATCTCAAAATCCCTAGGTTGTTTGTTGAGATTAAAGATATTTAGCTCAATGGTTAGGTGTCCGAAAGAAAGTCAACGTTGACCGTTCCTACAATTTATGATAGCATTTGAAGTTGCTAAGAAGAGACATCCTAATATCAATGGGATTTGAACATTGGGATTTGAGGCAGGCTCGGTTTCCAGAACTATGAAATCGATAGGGAAGTAAAACTATTCGATTTGTATCAAGACATCTTTGATCAAGCCCAACGGCTTTTTGACAGATCGATCAACTAGCTAAAGAGTTATGTTTGTTGGTTTAATCTCCCCTAGTCCAAGTTGACAATAAACAGTGTAAGGAAGAAGATTGACACTGGCGCCAAGATCAAGTAGGGTATGAGAGATGTGAGTGTTTCCTATTTTGCAATCAATTGTAGGGCAACCCAGGTCTTTTTACTTGATTGGGGCAAGATTCGAAAGAATAAAGCTTGTATTCGCAGTTAAAAATGCACTTTTTGGAATGTTAGCAGCTCGTTTCTGCTTACACAATTCCTTAATACATTTAGCATACTGAGGAATTTGTTCAATAGTTTCTAAAAGAGGAATGTTTACATGAACTTGCATGAAAATTTCTAAAATTTTATCAAAATTTGCTGCTTTCTTCTTATTATTATTGAATTTATGAGGAAATGGAGCTGCTGGTTTTTTGACTCTTTGATCAGTTTCATCATTCGAAGAAGAAGGTTTAGCCATGGGAAAAGATAGTGATAAACGTGTAGAAGATGAAATGTTGGTATTGCCAATATTGATTTTTGAAGGCGTGTTAGGTTTTCCAACACTAGGAGGAGAACTGTTGCGATTGCCAATAGTTAAGGAAGATGGAGGTTTAGAAGAACTGGCATTCGTGGCCATTAAGTGATCGTTAAGCTTTTGTACCTGGGGTGAGTTCGAAGGTTTGTCACGGTTTCCAACATTATTATCATTCCTTTTTCCAGACCTAAGGGTTATGACAACATTGACTGGATTATAGTTTCCGTCCTCACAAGAATTTATAGTACGAGAGTTATATTTTGGATTCACCTCAGTTTGACTAGGCAAATTTCCTTTCTCATTAGTTCCATCATCATATTCATCATTTTTTTCAAGTTTAGCCTCTTGAGAGTTTATTTGTTTCTCTAAACGAACAATTTCTTGTGACGGCTGAGGAGATTGAGAGGATTGAGTGGAGGACTGAAAGTTGGGATGCCTATAAGGTTGTTTGGATTGAGGTGCAGGTTGAGAGGTTTGAGAATTAAGAATTGGCGCTTGGTAATTTGGATTTGGAATAAAGGGTTGCATGTGAGATGGGTTTACCGAATGGTTAAGATTTGACCAAGAAAAATTTGGATGCTTCCTCCAGCTAGGGTATATATGGATGAGTAAGGATTATTTTGAGCTATAGCATTGACTTGGTCTTGATAGAAATGGTGGGGTAGCCCTTCTCCAATTTGAGGAGTTTAATTTTCTAAGGGAAGGTGATTTGGGTCCATGACATGCACTCCTCTAGTAGAAGTACAGATGGGAACACGAATTGATTCCCATTGCATGTCCTTTTCAGAATAATTCTCTAAGAATTCCCAAGCTTCATCGGCTGTTTTAGACATAAATTCTCCTCCACACATTGATTCAAGTTGAGTTCTAGTCTGTAAGTTTAACCCTTTATATGCAATTTGACATAAGTGATATTTGGGAATTGCATGATGAGGACAACTATATAATAATTGATTGAATCTCTCAAAGTATTTTGAAAAAGTTTCCCTCTCGTTTTGCGAAAATTGATTTATTTTAGTTCGTATTTTAAGTGTTTTATGAAAAGGGAAAAACTTTTTCAAGAATACAATGAAAAATTCATCCCAACTTCTTATGGAATGTTTGGGAAGAGAATTTAACTATCATTTAGCACTTTCAGGTAGTGCGAATAGAATTAGCCTTAGCTTTATTGATTCGTTAGACAATTGTTGCATTTTTGTTGTGGACACATACAATTCAAATTCACTTAGAAATTCGTAAGCATTTTCAAAACCAGTAAATTTTCGTATCCCTTGAATAAACGAATGCTTATGCTCAAATTTTTTTTCCTTCGGCTAGTGGGAACATGATGACAGAAGGTTAAACAGTCCTGGTTGGATAACATCGATCTCGAAGAGATAAGGGTCTATCCATTCTCACATTGAGATTTTGAAAATTTTGATTTATTCGATTTTGATCCATCTCATTATCAAAATTTTGATTTATTTGAGAACCCTAGGAGATTTATGGTAGTTGACACTTTTCTCACTCATCGCTATCAAATACAAACAAAGAAAATCCTAGACTTAGAGTTGACACAATTAGCTTCTATTCAAAATAAATAACATATTCAAGTATATCTTATTAATTGATAATATCGATTTGAAGGAGGAAGAGGGTCTTAAGGTCGTTCACGTATAGTATAAATACTAAGGGATACGACCAACGTTTTACGGGTAGTACGCAACCTCTTTTGCTAGAAGTTCAATAAATTGAACTAATATATATCCGCGATCAAACCCTTGAGAGAATCAGTTTTATAAAATACACCCTTGCAGTTAAATATTTTGCAAATCAAGTTAAATTTATAGATTAGAAAAGTTAAGTTGCTAGAATAAATTTTCAAAACTGAATATTTAATCCAATTTGTTTGTCTAATGAGCTTGAGTTTTGATCCTAAGGCCAACGTCTAATCAAGTTTTACTTAAGTCCAAGGAGTATGCAAATGACAGAATTTAATTGTTTTGGAGCCAAGGAAAGGTAATGACTTCCTCACCTTAGTTTGTTAGGGGCTTTGCTCATAACTAGATTTATTTCAGTATGTCGCCGAAATAACAGTCAAACAGAAATAATTGCAGAATTAAAATTGTACAAACAAGTCATTGTCCCTGCAAAAAAATTACAAGCAATTTCTATATATTTTTCTTTACAGCAGAGAACCTATAGAGAAAAAGAAATTTAAAGTAGGGTATGGCTATCCGTCCAGAGTATTTGATAATGTTAGCAATTCAAATTCTGCTAACTGCAAATTGTTTGACCTCTGATTTCCTTGATTTGTTTGCTTGAGCATTGAATTCCTTATTCATTTTGATTCTTTGATTTTTAAATTGATTTTTTTAGCAAGTTCAAAATAGTAAGGGAAAAACAACTACCAAAACAAGCTAACTCAAAACAAATGGAAGAAAAATTGTTAAAAATAAAATAAAAGAACAAGGCTGAACCTACCTAGTTTTTTTAAATTAAAAAAAAAATCAAAAGATCTACAATGAAACAAGCACAATTTAAGACTCAACAAGGGAAGGTAACCGAATTGACATGCTCAAAATTAACCCAGCTAGATTAACCAAAAAAACATAGTCACACTCCCTATAATTAAATACGGCAGTCGAAAGAGAAAAATGCAATTTTTTTCTCCTGTCTTGGAAACTGTGGTATCAATGTGTAATACCCAATTCAACAATCAAGGATGTTTTTTCTATATATGGAAAACAAAAACAAGAAAATTAAAATAAAAACAAACACGAATCAAAAATTAAATAAATTGTAAAATTTAATCGTTACCTCCCCGGCAACCGTGCCAAAAACTTGATTGACAATTTTCTATGAACTAGAAAAATGCAATTTTATTATAAACTGCAAGCGCACAGATGTGTAGTACGTAGGTCAAACGCAGGAAGGAATCTTAAATTTATTATTTATGTAATCTCGTGGGCGAATTAGATAATATTTGGAGATGTGATTTGAAATAATGCTATTGAATTTATTATACATTCGAATCTAATCTGATCTATACTGAATTCAACAATCAAAACAAAAAGAATAAATTACTAAAAAAGAAACAGCAAAAAAAACAACAACAAAAAATTAAAATTAGAATTACCATTGAATCTAATCAAATGGTCAATCTCTAACATGCAACAAAAATATAAAAATAATTTGTGTTTTATCAAAACTAATCGAGTAGAAAACACGTATTGTAATGAAAGAAAAGAACAATAAGCTGAAATAAAAATAACTTTATTGAGGAGAAGAAGAGAATACTGAAAAAAGAATAGAAGTTTAGAATGAACACCAGGGGTATTTATAGGGAACGTAGTCTCCTATCAATGTAAATGTAACGCCTAAGAAAAATAAATGAAAAGAAATTCTTTCGAAAGATAAAGGAATATTCCTTTCGTGGTGGTTGATTGAAGATCTGTAATCAATGCATTCCTTTTGATATATGGCACCATAAGTGGGAAGATAGGTATATGCTTAATTGAAGATTTGTAATCCTTTCTTTTTGCATCACAATTAAATATATTTGATTTGTTTTGATTTGTAATCAATTCCTAAAATCTTTGTTAAGTGCATATCATATATATATATATATATATATATGTGTGTGTGTGTGTGTGTGTGTATATGCATAAATATGTCTATATATATAATATCACTTAGTCCTTATATTCTTCAAAACACAAAAGGCAGGGTGTGTAGCATTCGTGTTCCTTTCTTCATAAAAATAGGACTTGACAGGGATCGAAATCGGAACACTCCACTAAACTTTCTAGGTCTTTACCAGTGTGCTACAACTTCCTTTGCGATTTAAAACATGTTGATTAAAAGAAGTAACATTTTTCATGCAATTAGTCTTTGATTGAGACAGAGAGGACTTTTATTAACAATCTGTAAAAATAAAATAAAAAAATACCCAAAGTATCATTTATTTTTATTCAATAAAGATAAGATATGAGTATAAAAATAAACACTTTTACATGTTAATCAATAGCCAACCTAAACCCTAATACAATCGCATATGGGCCTTAGTTAAATCTAGTAAGCTTTTGGCCTTTCTTCTTTTCCTCTTGCTTCCTTGATAAGTCTTCCTTGATTTGTGATATGCATATCCTTTCTACCAATTATTTCCTTATCCAGAAAGCAATTTGATGTGAGATCTTCATCTACAAGTCTTTATATACACACATACACACACAGAGCAGTTTGATCTTTATTTTTTATTTTTCTGGCTGCATGTAGCTTAGTCAGCATATCTATAAAAGAGAAAAAAATGCCCAAGTAATATTTATTTATACACAAAAATAAGATATAAGGGCATTAAATAAACGCATTTTCATGTCAATCAGGATGTTGAACAAACATAGGGTTAATATTTATTTATATCAGTAAATGAGTTTTGAATTGCAAAGAGTGTCCCAATTATCATCGGTTAGGCTGACTTAGTCTAACCAGTGGTCTAACCATTAGGCTCAAGCCTTGAGTTTGAGTTCATTTCCATCTGTTGGCAGTCATAGTCTATAAGTACCGTGCACTCTGACTAATTCATGTTAGTGAAAAGAAGTTTCTTTTAATATTTCATTTGTTTTCATTAAACTGAATTGATCTGCCAACAATTTGGATTGCATATATTATATAGCCTCTATTATAAACTTTCGCAACAGGACACAACTATTTGACCATTCACCATATCTTTTGATTAAAGGACGACTAATAAAGTGAACAAACTCTATTCTGTGAATAGGAAATAATAACTTGAAAATGCATTACTTTTAACACTCCCTCTCAATGCATTTTCTAGCACATTCAGCTTCCACCTAAAAATATAGAACATTTCTCTAGGAAGAGGTTTGGTAAAAATATAAACTTTCTTTTCTTCATCTTCAAACTTTCTACTGTCATTTAAATCAGCAGCCTCACGATCAAGTTCCTTTCTTAATTTTTCTTGGTCGACAATCCAATATTGACATCTGATGTCTATTTTCATCTAGAATTCTATGATGTTCTATCTGTATCTCCTCAATTTCTTTATTGCGAACTTGTTGCAATTGTTCCTTCTCAACCGTCAGTTTCTCAAGTGCCATGTCTGCGTCAGTAACTCCGCATTTCAAGTCACTTAACTCCTTGTTTTTTACTTCAATTGTTCTTTTCAGTTCATCTTCAACTTTTTTACGATTCTTTTCATCTTCACCTTGCAATTCAAATAGTTTTTAAATCACAATTTTTATTCAAGTTAATGCGAATGAGGTCCTTCTATAAATAATCTTCCTCTCTTGCAACTCAGCCATAATAGTCAACTTCAGCGCCATGATATTCGTTTCTTTACCAATCTGTTTTGCCATGTCGATCCAATTCAAACTACATTGGTAAAGCAGATTGGGAAAGAAATAAAAATCATAGTGCTGAGGCTGACTATTATTGTTGGGTTGCAAGAGAGAAAGATTATTTATCCAAAGACCTCATCGACATTAACTTGAATAAAAATGGCAATCTAAAAACTATATCTGAATTGCAAGGTAAAGATGAAAAGAATCATAAAAAAGGTTTGGATGAACTGAAAGGAACAATTAACGTAAAAAACAAGGAGTTAAGTGACCTGAAATGCAGAGTTACTGAGACAAACATGTCACTTGAGAAAATGACGGTTGAGAAGGAATAACTACAGCAGGCTCATAATAAATAAATATAGGAGATGCAGAGAGAGCACCATAGAATTCTAGATGAAAGTAGACAATTGAGGTAAGAATTGGATTGTCGACCAAGAAAATTTAAGAAATGAAGAAAGGAACTTGATCGTGAGGCTGCCAATCTAAATGAGACTAATAGTAGAAAGTTTGAAAATAAGGGAAAAAAGTTTCAAGGGTACCTACAGACAGTGAATAAGCTAAGTAAAGAGTATTAAGGAAGTTCTTGGAGAAGGAATTATGTCTGATTGGCTATCTCGAATCTTCCGGCAATGACTAAAATCGTTGGAATACTTGGTCCAAATTCTCGATCATTTGAAGTTGTTTCTTCCTGCCTGTAACACCTCGAATTGTTAACGACATTAAAGAGAATAAATTAAATAATAATTAGTTTAATATTCAGAATTAGAGGAAACAGACTGCACCATTGCGTCTGTCCCGAAATTCTTGATTTATTCATATTAAAGTCTCAACTTGTAATAACAACAATTTATAATTAAACTGGCAATTTCATAATTTATTAAAAAGGGAATGCTGAGCAATAGTCATAACATTATCTAAAGACTATAGTTTCAAACCCACTCACCTTTCATGCTTTTCCCAAATTTTGGATCTGACCTGTTCTATCATCCATGATTTTCCTTTCCCCTTTAATTTGATTTGAAACTTAATAATGTAGATCGACCATTTTCATTAAAAGAGAAGGGAAAGAAATAAGAAGAATTGAATAGATTGGATCAAGAAGTTTACCTTGCTTTTTCATGTACTTCTGAATGCCTTTTAATAAAAACACCAATCCCTACTTTCTAGATCTTAGTTTAAGATTTTCTAATTTACGAAACTAAATTTCTGAATATGTTTAAGGGGGAGAGAAAGAGAGAGAGGGAGCAACGACGGAGCTCCAGCGTAGCTGTCGAATTATGAGATTTAGGGTTAAACCTAGGGTCTTATTTATAGGAATAGAGGAGGAACCAGGACCCTGAAATCAAAATCTAAAACACCAGAATTGTCCATGTGTAATAACCAGGAAATTCGAGCCAATTTAAAATTTTTATTTTGGCAATTTTAATGAATTTTGAATATTTAAAATGGATTATTTTAAATAATAGAAATGAGAAATTTATTTTGAATCTAATTAGAAGTATATATTTATATAGATCGTCGTTAGAATATAAATAATTATTTTTAATTATAAAAGGAATTGGAAATGGCGCGGTAGTTTGCAAATTCGATTTCAAAGTTCAAATGAATGTACAGGATTCAAAATAAACCGAAATTTGGCAGAACCAAAAATATTAGAGTCTATTTGAGAATATCTTTCCAACGAATCCGAAAAATCAAAATTTCATAGCGGGAATTAAAAGTTATGCCCAGTTGAAAATTCAGAATAGTCGCTATGGAATTCTGGCTCTTAAAAATGGAAATTTTGCAAACGACCTTTGTTTTCGATGAAACCACTTTTGTTGGATCCAGGATATCGAGTTATTGTTAGATTCCAAAATTCATAATTTTTCGAATCAATATGTGAGCGTGGCGAAGGAAAACGTGTTTTGGCAGTTGTAGTCAATTCCGATCAATCAGAAAATGACCATTTTTCAAACGGTCTCAGAATTTGATGAAATTAGTTTTTCCAGGACCGTTTCGTCAATACGAAGCTAGGAAATATTTTTTGGGAATTTTTGGAGTCCGTATGTGATCTCGGTAAATTGAAATGCGCGTTCAAATTTAATATATATATTTATATTTTGATGAAAACTGATCAAAATGATTGAACCATCTTACGGTACATATCGCATTGTGTTCGGAATGGGGGTGATTAGCTAGAGACGATAGTCGTTGGGTTCGATTTGGTGTTCGGATGAGAAGTCAACTTTTTGAAAGAAAATAAATTAAAATAATAATAAATATATATATTATCTCCCTCCCCACCCACTTTCTCTTTCCCCGTTCAGTTGTTCATAACTTAAATAAAAAAAGAGAGAGAGAGAACCACGAGGGCCATGACTTCGATCATCGCGCTCCAATCTCCGACGCCCATCTCCAGACCGCACCGCCGTGGATGGCGCACCCCTCCACCATCGCACCCCCTTCAGCCTCCAAGGACGACGCCCCTCTTTCCCCCTTTCCAGATCGAGAACCCTAAAAACCCGCACCCAAATCAGCAACACACCGCCGTGGACCCCTTAAACCGCTGACCCCTCGCCTCCGCGTAGACCATCAGAGCCCAGCAACCCTCCTCCTACGAATAGCAGTAAGTTTATAAAACTGATTTTTGTTTATATCAGTAAAACTGATTTTTGTTTATTTCAGAAAAACTGGTTTTGTTTATTTTATTTAAACTAACTATTTAGTTCAACTTAAGCAAAAGGAAAAAAAGGGAAAATTTTTAGTTTTACTTAATAAAATAAATTGTAAAATTTAGTTTTTATTAAATAAATCAACATGATGTTTTAAACTAAAAAGATTATATTTTTAATACTGGAAAGATAAGATTTTTAGAAACGAAAAAGATTTGATTATTATAGGTGAAATGATTTGATTATTATAAGTGTAAAGATTTGATTTTTATAAATGTAAAGACATGTTTTTTTTTAAACATGTAAAGATATGATTTTTAGCTTTATAAAGGTTCGATTTTTATTTATTTAAAAGGTAAGATTTTTATCATATGAAAGATGAGATTTTTATCGTATGAAAGATGAGATTTTTATATATATGAAGTACCGATAAAAATTCGATTTATATATATATATATGAAATACCGATAAAAATTCGATTTTTATATATATGAATTAGCGATAAAAATATAAATTTTAATATATGAACATCATATTAAAAATATGATTTTTACTATGAACAGCATGAAATGGAGTGCAATGGAATGGATTGAAATCAAAAAGGAATCCAAACGGTTCAGAAATTCAGAAATGAAATGGCGGAGTGGATCCCCACGGTGAGAACTCCTCACTTTTATTTTAATTTCTAGTTGAAATATATACTAGGAAGCAGACGGTGCTTAGCAGCACCCGTCACCAGTCGTCCACAGACCATGAATGACTTGTTTGTTTGATTGCTGTGTTGTGAAATAAGACTATTGATTGTGATGTGTGAAATATATATTTAGGTGTTGAAATAAAATATATATTCATGTGTTGAAATATATATATTCATGTGTTGAAGTAAAATAAATATTTATAAACAAATCGGACGATTTGTTTATATACACTGATTTGACTGATATTGATTGGGACGATAAATTTTACACATCGCCCAACTGCACAAATAAAATCTGTGTTTGTTGATTTGAAACCCCACACGGGTATTCGGATGAGATTTGACGTACACTAATCCCGATTGTTTAGTTGTATGTCAATCGATGGATTGACAGACCGTGTAAGTGTTAATTATTTATAATTAATGCTTATGCAGTTGTGTGGTGCACTCTGGATGATGGTTAATGATTTATCGTTGCTGTTATATACATGTGTTGTAGGGAATCCATATAGTTAACGTTATATGGTAATTGATTGGGCCTCATTCCAATTTGGAAAATAAGGAATATTAGAAAATAAATATTCATATGTTGAATAAATATATATATTCATGTGTTGAATAGAAGAAAAATTCATGTGTTGAATAAAATATATATTCATGTGTTGAATAGAAGAAAAATTCATGTGTTGAATAAAATAAATATTCGTGTGTTGAATAAAAATATAGATTCAGGTGTTGAATAGAATAAATATTCAGCTGTTGAATAGAATAACGAAGTTATTGAAATATATAAAGCCGTGTTGGTTAGATATGTGCCATTTTGATGCAAATGATATTTATATCGATTATATTCGTTTTTATAATCAATATAGAAAAGGAAGTGATTTCAAATTATAACGTTTTGAAAATATTATCATTTATAGATTAATGATATGAAATATTCAATTTTGACTAGAAATTGAATATGAAGTTGAAATCATTTCAAAAACGAATTTAAAACGATTTATAAAATAAGTTTTAAAAGGAAATCGACGAAATATATATATATATATATATATATATATATATATATATATATATATATATATATAGAATGGCTTGAATAGAACGCGCCGCGCCGCGGTAGTTCGCGAATTTCGACCATTGACTTCGAGCAGATATTATGGGAGATCCGACAGTCGGATTCTCCTAAAAATGGAACCATTGGGTTCGTATCGAAAAGCGCTTTCTAATGAATATTAGAAATTTGAAATCTAATGGTTGGATTTGGAATTATGTCCAAATCAAATTTGAAAAGGTCATTGTAAGTGCAGTTCGATGGCCGTTGATGGAAATCGACTGTACGGGCCTTGATAAAATTATTAAAAATAGTAATAATTTATGTAAAATCATAAGAAATGATTTGGAAAGAATTATGATGAAAAGTTCCATATTTGAAAAGATAAAAATAGATTTTTATCGAAATGAACTAGTTTTAAACTAGAATTATAATTCCATTTATTTTTAAAATAAATAAATTGGATTTGAAAAGGTTATGAAAATAACCAGAATTTCCATTAATTGAATTGGAATGGATTTGAATCGAAATTGACTATGGGATATTTCGATGTTGGATTTCGTGATTATACAGATATTGTTATGGAAATTTGAAAGATATATTTATATCGTTATTTCCAATATGATATTTGTTGGTCGTAGAATTTGATATTGAATATAAGCCGATATATTTTCTATTTAGAGCCTTGTATTTAATATCAAATGGGAATGGGTTTGTCATGAATGGTGTCTTCATTAACACTTTTCTTAAACCCAGTGGAGAAAAAGATTAAATCTTTTTATTTAGATTTAATGAAGTTTACCAATTAAATGATATTTAATTGGAATTGAATTAGAATGTGATTTTGGGTTTATCCTGAACCGTGATTTTGGGTTTATCCGAAACCGTGTTTTAAATGACATTGGTTCTTTAACCCAGTTAAAGACGGGATATGATTTCCCAAGTTAAATAATCATTGATAGTGATTATTGGGAAGATTAAAACCAAGTTGAGTTTTGATGAATCTTTAATCAGATTGAAATAATCGAGAATGGAGTATCACCAGTTTTGCTCCAAGCGATAGTTAAATCCTTAATTAGATTTGAACGTGAAGTGGTAATTGAATTTACCAATAACACCGTGGTGTCAGATATGATGTATGACCAGTTTTACTTCATGGGATGAATAGGTTGGGATTGGGAAATAAAATAAAGGATTACTTCGGTGTGGTTCGCTAATCCCGACTAATCTGAATTGATATTCAAAGGAGGATTAAAGAATAAATTTAAAGAATTTATCTTTGATAAAATTAATTCGAACCTTTCCCAAAGTATTAGAATATTTGAATAGAAGAATATTCTGAATTGGAATGAGGCGTATGTTGTGTTTGTGTAACACTTGTTTATTATATACGCGAGTTATTCAGAAAGACCGGGTTTATCCCATTCTGAATAACTGATTCGACGTGGTGTCGGGGATGAAGACGGTCGTCCAAGACCAGAGGTCTTTACATCGTTTGGGTGATTACCAATGATCTTGATTGGGCTGTATATCCAAGAGGAGGGAATCAGTTGGTGATCGTCCAGACGTACTTGGAGATCGATGGATATGCGTGCTACCAGGTGCCTCCGGTTTCATTCAGACCTAGAACGAACTTGTATGGACTGTGTGTCTGACATTGGATTTTGCTCTGTGTTGATTGATCTCTATTAAACATACATCTGCCTAGCGAAGGGGAATTCATTCCCTTACATCACCCTTCTCTGAGACGTACGGGATCAGAGGTTGTATATCGATAGACATCAGTCACATGGGGTGAATTGCCTGTGTGGCATGCCTAAGTGGCAATTGATCAAGGCTTCT
Source organism: Allium sativum (assembly GCA_030737875.1). NCBI lineage: Eukaryota > Viridiplantae > Streptophyta > Magnoliopsida > Asparagales > Amaryllidaceae > Allium > Allium sativum. The sequence continues at coordinate 424,772,349 of CM060923.1, read as the reverse complement.
GTTGAAAAGAAAATTCTTGTGGTTGATGATCAAAGCACTGCTTGTGTGGCATAGCTTTGTGTAACGTTGATTCACGAGCCTCACACCCCGGTTGTAAACCAGAAACGGGAGAGGACGTCAGGGAGGGCATGCGTTTCCTTCTAGCTAGGGTGGTGTCAGTGACCTACCAGCCCTGACATTTATATAATTTTCACCTCTGTGGTTGTTGCTGTTGCGAGGCGCCTCAGATATATCAGTGACTATGTGGAGTCGATGGAGCCATTAGGCACATTTACGCCCCCAAAGGGCGGGGAAACACAGTGTTCAGGCATTTTAATCCACATCGGTGGACCGGCCCTGACGATCCAAAGGCTTGACTGAGTACTTGCCTGAGACTTGGGCTAGACGGTCTCAAATTCGGTAGAGGACTATCTTTTGCCTCGGTTCACAGATGGAAATCCAACTTCCAAATACGTGACTTTGCAGTTTTGATTGTAGAGCCTAGTATTGGCGACATGATATATAATACTTATGCCATCTATGATTGATACTTATGATTTGAATTTGTTTTATACATTATGCACTTATAATAGTATCAAATGATTTGTTTTAACGTACCAAGCATCCTTGGCTATAATAAGTTGAAAACCCTATCCTCCGGCTTGCGTTGCATTGTGTGATGGGACCTGGGTCTTATAATAGCTTCATTGTTCTTTATTTAGTATTGCGCTGTTGTTCTATGCACTGGTATTCTTGGGAGGAAACCCGTTCCGTGTTATACGGCGTGGTCCCTTGATTTACCTAACAGTAAAATAAAGATTAATAATTGTTTTAGTTCTCACACCAGTCACATGACTGACCTGGACTTTATTGTTTTAACCTAAACTCTGGGTGCCCTTATTTTGACACGGGCAACTAGTAGTTTTAGTTTTGCAAATTTTTATTCACAGGATCCTGATTTACAACTGGAACGATATCCGGAAAGCTCTGTATCCATGTATTACTTTCAGTTGAATTTTGTATTGTTTTTCCGCTTTTATGTAACGTATTGTAATCTATGATATTTATCGAATGTATAATATTTATTCATACTCTGTATATTCTTGTATTCTGATGGATTTGTTGTAATAAACAACGAAATGTTCTTCTGTTTGCGTTCCGATGTGGCTTGTTCCTAATTCAATCCGGGCTTTCCTTACCGGGGAAGTTCGGGTCGTTTCATCGTGGTATCAGAGCTTTGGTTTACAGAGTTCGAAGAACAAGACACGTTAGAGCCAAACGAAAGAATTCATCAGAAACTGGATTAGTAATATCCAATAAGAATGACTCGTTAGAGAAAGGATTAGTAATATCCTAGAACGAGTGTGAAGAGTATATTTTCAAAATGAAAACAATTTTTGTTTTGAAAATTTAAATCAATTATTTGTATTTGAATATTTATTTATGTTGATTTGGACAATCAAGTATATAAAGATTTTGCGTATACGTCTAATCCACGTGTATTCGAAGTTTTAATATACTGGATAGATATAGGATCACACTTTAGTCGCCCGAAGACGATCCTGCTGATTACTATAGTATCATCAGTATTTGTGTTCAATTTCGAAACTGGGATGTTTATATATTTCCATAGGCTGGTGTGAGAACCAAATCTAGATAGGGCTATTGTTGTTACTTGGCATCAAAAACATGATTTTCTGTATATATATCAAAATTATGAATTTGAAACATTAATTCACTAATTGATTGATGGTTGTGTTGTTTGATTATTGGTTTGATATTTTTAACCATTTAGGCCAAATTGTATCAAATATTGAATTGTATTGAAAGTTGTTTGGAATTGCATGCATATACATGTACTTACATTGAACAGGGCATAACAAGGAGGCTAGAGAAGAGGAATAAAATTAATTACCCGACAAATAGTTACATGTTTGTTGTATTTCTTGGGTTTTTGATGATTTTATGAGCCGATTGGCTTTTTCTTTTTCTTTTGGATTGGTGAGGGCCATGGGAGGCTATTTGAAATATCCCGAAGCTCCCGGTGCAGGGGAGGTTACGGCGAAATTTTTCGAAAATTTAGGGTGTTAGCCAAATTTTTGAAAAATTTGAAAAATTCTTAAAAACTGAAAAGTTGAATAACTTAAGCTGTAATGATAATAATGGAAGTTGAGTTGGTTTGTAAAACAACTTTCGGCTTCATTCCTTTTCGGGGACGAAAAGTTTTAATTGGGGGAGATTGTAATAACTCGGAAATCCGAGCCAATTTAAAATTTTTATTTTGGAAATTTTAATGAATTTTGAATATTTAAAATGAATTATTTTAAATAATAGTGACGATAAACTTATTTTGAATATAGTTAGAAGTATATATTTATATAGATCATCGTTAGAATATAAATAATTATTTTTAATTATAAAAGGAATTGGAAATGGCGCGGTAGTTTGAAAACTCGATTTCAAAGTTCAAATGAATGTGCAGGATTCAAAATAAACCGGATTTAGGCGAAACCAAAAATATTAGAATCTATTTGATAATATCTTTCCAACGAATCCGAAAAATCAAAATTTCACAGCGGGAATCAAAAGTTACGCCCAGTTGAAAACTCAGAATAATCGCTATGGAATTCTGGCCCTTAAAAATGGAAATTTTGCAAACAACCTTCGTTTTCGACGAAACCACTTTTGTTGGATCCATGATATCGAGTTATTGTTAGATTCCAAAATTCGTAATTTTTCGAATCAATATGTGAGCGTGGCGAAAGAAAATGTGTTTTGGCAGTTTCAATCAATTCCGATTGACCAGAATATGGCCTTTTTTCAAACGGTCTCAGAATTTGATGAAATTAGTTTTTTCAGGACCGTATCGTCAATACGAAGCTAGGAAATATTTTTTGGGAATTTTTAGAGTCCTTATGTGATCCCGGTAAATTGAAATACGCACTCAAATTCAATATATAGATTTATATTTTGATTTTGACGAAAACTGTTCAAAATAATCGAATCAGCTTACGATACATATCCTATTGTGTTCGGAATGGGGGTGATTAGCAAGGGATGACAGTCGTTGAGTTCGATTTGCGGTTCAGATGAGAAGTCAACTTTTTGAAAGAAAATAAATTAAAATAATAATAAAAATATATATAATCTCCCTCCCCACCCACTTTCTCTTTCCCCGTTCAGTCGTTCATAACTTAAATTAAAAAAATAAAAAAAAATAGAGAACCAAGGGCCACGACTTCAATCATCGCGCCCCAATCTCCGACGCCCATCTCCAGACCGCGCCGCCGTGGATGGCGCACCCCTCCTCCATTGCACCCCCTTCAGCCTCCAAGGACGACGCCCCTCTTTCCCTTTTTCCAGATCGAGAACCCTAAAACCCAGCACCCAAATCAGCAACGTGCCGCCGTGGGCCCCTTAAACTACCGACCCCTCGCCTCCGCGTAGATTACCAGAGCCCAGCAACCCTCCTCCTTCGGAAAGAAGTAAGTTTATAAAACTGATTTTTGTTTATATCAGCAAAACAGATTTTTGTTTATTTCAAAAAAATTGATTTTGTTTATTTTACTTAAACTAACAATTTAGTTTAACTTAAGCAAAAGGAAAAAAGGGAAAAATTTCAGTTTTACTTAATAAAGTACATTGTAAAATTTAGTTTTTATTAAATAAATCAACATGATGTTTTAAACTAAAAAGATTATATTTTTAATACTGGAAAGATAAGATTTTTAGAAACGAAAAAGATTTGATTATTATAAGTGAAAAGATTTGATTTTTATAAATGTAAAGACATGATTTTTTTTAAAACATGTAAAGATATGATTTTTAGCTTTATAAAGGTTCGATTTTTATTTATTTAAAAGATAAGATTTTTATCATATGAAAGATGAGATTTTTATCGCATGAAAGATGAGATTTTTTAATATATGAAGTACCGATAAAAATTCGATTTTTATATATATGAAGTACCGATAAAAATTCGATTTATATATATATATATATGAATTAGCAATAAAAATATAATTTTTAATACATGAACATCATATTAAAAATATGAACTTTACTATGAATGGCGGTGAAAAGGAGTGCGATGGAACTGATTGAAATCAAAAAGGAATTCAAACGGTTCAGAAATTCAGAAATGAAATGGCGGAGTGGATCCCCACGGTGATAAAATCTCACTTTTATTTTAATTTCTAGTTGAAATATATACTAGGAAGCAGACGGTGCTTAGCAGCACCTGACACCCGCCGTCCACAGACCATGGATGACTTATTTGTTTGATTGTTGTGTTGTGAAATTTGACTATTGATTGTGATGTGTGAAATATATATTCAGGTGTTGAAATAAGATATATATTCATGTGTTGAAATATATATATATATATATATATATATTCATGTGTTGAAATATATATATATATATATTCATGTGTCGAAGTAAAATAAATATTTATAAACAAATCGGATGATTTGTTTATATACACTGATTTAACTGATATTGATTGGGACGATAAGTTTTACATATCGCCCAACTGCACAAATAAAATATGTGTTTGTTGATTTGAAACCCACACGGGTATTGGGATGAGATTTGACGTACATTAATCCCGATTGTCTAGTTGTATGTCAATCAATGGATTGACAGACTGTGTAAGTGTTAATTATTTATATGTAATCCTTATGCAGTTGTGTGTTGCACTCTGGATGATGGTTGATGATTTATCGTTGCTGTTATACACATGTGTTGTAGGGAATCCATATAATTAACGTTACATGGTAATTGATTGGGCCTCATTCCAATTTGGAAAATAAGGAATATTAGAAAATAAATATTCATGTGTTAAATAAAAATATATATTCATGTGTTGAATAGAAGAAAAATTCATGTGTTGAATAAAATATATATTCATGTGTTGAACAGAAGAAAAATTCTTGTGTTGAATAAAATAAATATTCATGTGTTGAATAAAAATATAGATTCAGGTGTTGAATAGAATAAATATTCATTTGTTGAATAGGATAACGAAGTTATTGAAATATATAAAGCCGTGTTGGTTAGACATGCGCCATTTTGACGCGAACGATATTTATATCGATTATATTCGTTTTTATAATGAATATAGAAAAGGAAGTGATTTCAAAATATAACGTTTTGAAAATATTATCATTTATAGATTAATGATATGAAATATTCAATTTTGACTAGAAATTGAATATGAAGTTGAAATCATTTCGTAAACGAATTTAAAACGATTTATAAAATACGTTTTAAAAGGAAATCGACGAAATATCTATAATATATTATATATATATAGAATGGCTTGAATAGAACGCGTCGCGCCGCGGCAGTTCGCGAATTTCGACCATTGACTTCGAATGGATATTACGGGAGATCCGACCGTCGGATTCTCCTAAAACTGAAACCTTGGGTTCGTATCGAAAGTAGCTTTCTATCGAATATTAGAGATTTGAAATCTAACAGTTGGATTGGGAATTATGTCCAAATCAAATTTGGAAAAGGTCGATGTAAGTGCAGTTCGATGGCCGTTGATGGAAATCGACTATACGGGCCTTGATAAAATTATTAAAAATAGTAATAATTTGTGTAAAATCATAAGAAATGATTTGGAAAGAATTGGGATGAAAAATTCCATATTTGAAAGGATAAAAATAGATTTTTATCGAAATGAACTAGTTTTGAACTAGAATTATGATTCCATTTATTTTTAAAATAAATAAATTGGATTTGAAATGGTTTTGAAAATAACCAGAATTTCCAATAACTGAATTGGAATGGATTTGAATCGAAATTATCTTTGGGATATTTCGATGTTAGATTTCGTGATTATGCAGATATTGTTATGGAAATTTGAAAGATATATTTATATTGTTATTTCCAATACGATATTTGTTGGTCGTAGAATTTGATATTGAATATAAGCCGATATATTTTCTATTTAGAGCCTTGTATTTAATATTAAATGCAATTTGGGTTTGTCGTGAATAGTATCTTCATTAACGCTGGTCTTAAACTCAGTGGAGAAAAAGATTAAATCTTTTTATTTAGATTTAATGAAGTAGACCAATTAAATGATATTTAATTGGAATTGAATTAGAATGTGATTTTGGGTTTATCGTGAACCGTGTTTTAAATGACATTGGTTCTTTAACCCAGTTAAAGATGGGATATGATTTCCCAAGTTAAATAATCATTGATAGTGATTATTGGAAAGATTAAAACCAAGTGGAGTTTTGATTAATCTTTAATTAGATTGAAATAATCGAGAATGGAGTATCATCAGTTTTGCTCCAGGCGATGGTTAAATCTTTAATTAGATTTGAACGTGAAGTCTTAATTGAATTTACCGATAACATCGTGGTGTCAGATATGAGGTATGGCCAGTTTTACTTCATGGGATGAATAGGTTGGGATTGGGAAATAAAATAATTGATTACTTCAGTGTGGTTCGCTAATCCCGACTAATTTGAATTGATATTCAAAGGAGGATTAAAGAATAAATTTAAAGAGTTTATCTTTGATAAAATTAAAGGGAACCTTTCCCAAAGTATAAGAATATTTGAATAAAAGAATATTTTGAACTGGAATGAGGCGTATGTTGTGTTTGTGTAACACTTGTTTATTATATACGCGAGTTATTCTGAAAGACCGGGTTTATCTCATTCTGAATAACTGATTTGATGTGGTGTCAGGGATGAAGACGGTGGTCGAAGACCGGAGGTCTTCACATCGTTTGGGTGATTACTGATGATCTTGATTGGGCTGTACCCCCAAGAGGAGGGAATCAGTTGGTGATCGTCCAGATGTACTTGGAGATCTATGGATATATGAGGTACCAGGTGCCTCCAGTTTCGTTTAGACCCAGAACGAACTTGTATGGACTGTGTGTCTAACATTGGATTTTGCTCTGTGTTGATTGATCTCTATTAAATATACATCTGCCTGGTGAAGGGGAATTCATTCCCATACTTCACCCTTCTCTGAGACGTACGGGATCAGAGGGTGTATATCGATAGACATCCGTCGCATGGTGTGAACTGCATGTGTGGCATGCCTTAGTGGAAATTGATCAAGGCTTCTGTTGAAAAGCAAAGTCTTGTGGTTGATGATCAAAGCACCGCCTGTGTGGCATAGCTTTGTGTAACGTTGATTCGCGAGCCTCACACCCCGGTTGTGAACCAGAAACGGGAGAGGACATCAGGGAGGGCATGCGTTTCCTTTTAGCCAGGGTGGTGTCAGTGACCTACCAGCCCTGACATTTATATTATTTTCACCTATGTGCTTGTGGCTGTTGCGAGGCACCTCGGATATGTCGGTGACTATGTGGAGCCGATGGAGCCATTGGGCTCATTTACTCCCCAAAGGGCGGGGAAACGCAGTGTTCATGCATTTTAATCCACATCGGTGGACCAGCCCTGACGATCCAAAGGCTTGACAGAGTACTTGCCTAAGACTCGGGCTAGACAGTCTCGAATTCGGTAGAGGACTATCTTTTGCCTCGGTTCACAAATGGAAATCCAACTTTCAAATACGTGAATTTGCGGTTTTGATTGTAGAGCCTAGTATTGGCGGCATGATATATGGTACTTATGCCGTCTATGATTGATACTTATGATTTGACGTTGTTTTATACACTATGTACTTATAATAGTATCAAATGATTTGTTTTAACGTACCAAGTATTCTGGGCTATTATAAGGTAAAAACCCTATCCTCCGGCTTGCGTTGCATTGTGTGATGGTACCTGGGACTTATAATAGCTTCATTGTTCTTTATTTAGCATTGCGTTGTTCTTTTATGCACTGGTATTCTTGGGAGGAAACCCGTTCCGTGTTATACGGCGTGGTCCTTTGATTTACCTAACTTTAAAATAAAGATTAATAACTGTTTTAGTTCTCACACCAGTCACATGACTGACCTGGAGTTTATTGTTTTAACCTAAACTCTGGGTGCCCTTATTTTGACACGGGATGCTAGTAGTTTTGGTTTTGCAGATTTTTATTCACAGGATCCTGATTTATAGCTGGAACGATATCCAGAAAGCTCTGTATCCGTGTATTACTTTCAATTGTGTTTTGTATTGTTTTTCCGCTGCTATGTAATGTATTGTAATCTCTGATATTTATCGAATGTATAATATTTATTCATACTCTGTATATTCTTGTATTCTTATGGATTTGTTGTAATAAACAATGAAATGTTCTTCTGTTTGCGTTCCGATGTGGCTTGTTCCTAATTCAATCCGGGCTTTCCTTACCGGGGAAGTTCGGGTCGTTTCACCATGTCATAAAAGAAGGTTCCAGATTCGCGGGTGGGTCGACTCCTAGGTCAATCCCCCTTTGGGTGGGTCGACCCCCAACAGTCTAAATTCCCTCCAGATTTTCCCGCTCGTAAATTTTGATTTTTGAACTAATTTTCGTATTTCTGGACCCATTTTTGAATTTCTGAACCTAATATATATATATATATATATATATATATATATATATATATATTCTTGCACGTATACAAACTTGAACCTTAATAACTTCTTCATATGGTGTCCGATTTACGCAATCTAGGTGTCGATTTTGACCAGAATTTTGAGACAGACGTAATGGAGCATTACGCTTTATTAAATTATGAATATTTAACTAAGTTATTCTTATTTTATTATCTTAAAAATACGGGGTGTTACATCATTTCTATCAACTATTTCCTTGTCCAAAAAGCAATTTGATGTGAAATCTTCATCTATAAGTCTTTATATATATACAACAATTTGATCTCTATTTTCTATTTTTCTACCTGCATGTGGCTTAGACGACATATCTATAAAAGTGACAAAAAATACCCAAGTAATATTTATTTATATACAAAAGGTATGATATAACAGCATAAAATACAAACATTTTCATGTCAATCAAATGCCTCCACACTTATCTTTTACTGGTCCTCGAGTAAAACAAAAAAGAAAAACTAAACTTGGCAGGTCACAATTTCATCGAGCTTATGCAACAAGCCATTAATCCTCTAGGTTCTCTAGTATGACGAGTGATGTTTCATGAGCGTTTTCAGTGGATACGACCCATAAAATCCAAATTCAGTATGCAATGGTTCTAATCAAGGTCTTAAATCTCGGATATCGGTCACGTTCCATCTTGGGGATTTTATAGACTCGGTCTCGTATCGGGGGAGATCTCGGACGAGATGAGTTAGACTCAGGAGTTCATCTCGGATTTTCATCTCGGGTCTGGAAGTTCATATCGGAACAATCTCAGGGTACCTGATATGTTTAAAATGATATTTTAACAAAATGATTTTTATGAATGCTCTCAAAAACATAGTAACTTAAACTTAAAATGCAAAATAACTTTATTATTCTTTATTTTGCGAAAGATCATTCATACTCTAAATTGTAATGTGCTTAAAACAGGAATATTGTTAGACAGGAAACATTAAAAGGATCCAAAACATTAAAAAATTCAGCATAAATAGACCATAAAATACTTAATTTCATAAGTAACATGTATGTAAAAAGACGAATATGAAAATCATTAGCATTGTAAAACATATACGAACATACAATATAGTCATTTAACATGCAAAATGTAAAATAAAAAAAAGATTGATATGGCTAGATTTGAGTTTTTTAATTACAGTTCTAGTTCAGGCACAAATTTTAATTTTAACAAAAAAAACTAAGATCTCATATGATATTCCAATATTTCGTCTTGGTCGATATATCATTCGATATTGCAATATCTCGGGCGATATATTCGAAAGGAGATTTAGAATGATATTTGCTGTTTCGTTTTGGAAGGAGCCCAAAATAAGATCTCGGAGGAGATCTCGGGCAATATTTGCGAGATTTGAAACTACGGTTCTAATGCAACTACGTGAATGCAACAGACATATGCAAATGAAAACAGAAATAAAAACACGACTTGTTTCAGAAAAGTTGCAACACAGTAGTATACAATTCGAAATCAATCTATGGAAATTTTTGGTTCCTCAACTCGTCACAAATTTTCAACACAGTTCAAATTCTTATATGTTAAATTCTATCTTGGCCAGTTGGTTCAGTTGATAACATAGTGTAACTATGAAATAAATTCTTAGTTTGCTTGTCACAGTTTGCAAATTGGTATTCTTAATTCCTTGTGTATGGCTAGACAAATCTATAAGGTCAAGAAGTGTTTGGGCATCATTGCTTATTTTCTGTCTATATCAAGATTAAAATTTATGATTAATTACACACACCTAACTTAAAAGACTAAGATATACCACCCATGCACTGCGTCGCGAGTTGACGTGAGAGTATGGAACAGAGCTTGGCGGATTATGCAGACCGATGCTTACTTTGTCAACAAGATATCGGTAATACTTTGGTATCTAACTTATAAAATGTGGCCAAGGCATACCTAATATGGACCACCTCGCGAGCTGACGTGAGGGTTGGGAAAGAGCTTAGCGGGTTTGCAAACCAACGTCAGATTTACAAGCAATGTTGGATACCCATGGATTAAAATTATTTTTTAATATAAGAAGAAGAAAGATTTATGCAATTTCAGCTTACCACAACTTAGTTTTAAAGATTCGAAAAGCCAATATAAGTATTTTAAGTCCTCCACAAATTAAACAAAGACTACAATTTAGAATAGACATCATGGCCATCACCTAAGAATCTTCCTATATACCGGTTATATTATTATCGCTCATAATTCAACTTTTCATTTTATTTCATGTTCGATCTTAGTTGAGAGAAATTTTTTACTATCAACTGATCAAAAAATTGTTAACATGCTTCGTTGTACCCTTCTAACATTACTCGTATTTCCAAAAAAATTGGCAACGTTACTATGACCTAAAATACATGATTGTCCTATCTAAATGCATGAAAATGAAAAGAAAAAATTAAGGAAAAATAGAAAGAATGTAATGCAGACTCCCCCCACTCTTGGTCAAAACAGTGTCCACACCGTAATACATTTTTTAAATGTGAAAGGTAACACCCAAAGAAGGATGAGACGCAAAATTATTTGTAAAATGAAATGAAGTTTAACAACTATATGCATGTGAAAATCATATGCAAGATTAAATCTATGAAGATGATGAATGGCTTGCGAAGAATGAAACTTCCTTACCCCCTCCCCCCCCCCCCCAACACAGTTGCCTCTATGGAAAATGTGGTGAGATGACTTCCTAGCTGATTTGTGAGATACAACAAGCATGTCAGTGAATTAAGAAATCAAAATCCTTCCTATGAAAATTTTTGTTGTGCTAATTATTTATATCATTCCACTGAAGATTATCATAATCCCATAAACTTTAGTTTTTAACAAAAATTTCATTTGATGGTATGTAACTAAGATTATCTTCGAGACATGCTCCCAATTCGTCATTTAACAATTTAAGCTCATCTTCAAAAATTTCTTAAAAGGAAATAGTGGACACGTCTGCTAAGGAAATTGGAGCTTTCTGAGGAGATAAATCAGACGTGTCATCTAAAATTGTTTCTATTATGTCAACATATCCTATTTTGATCTCTTTGGGTTGATGAAATATATTCAATTCAATGGTTAAGTGCCCAAACGATAGTCGAAGATGAGCGCTCCTACAATTTATGATAACATTCGAGGTGACTAAGAAGGGACGACCCAAAATCAATTGAATTTGATTATCAGGATTTGAAACAGGCTTGGTTTCAAGAATAATGAAGTCGATGGAGAAATAAAATTGATCAATTTGAATCAAATCATCTTTGACAATGCCTAAGGGTTTTTTAAAAGATCGATCGACCAATTGAATTGTTATGTTTGTGGGTTTCAATTCCCCAAGTCCAAGTTGACGATATACAGTGTAGGGAAGAAGATTGACACTTGCACCAAGATCAAGTAAGGCATGACTAATGTGAGTATTTCCTATTTTGCAAATAATTGTAGGGCAACCGGGGGCCTTATACTTGATGTGTGATGGATTTGAGAAAACAAAGCTAGTGTTCGCAGTCTAGAAGGTTGTTTTAGGAACATTAGTGGCTCATTTTCGGTTGCATAGCTCTTTAAGACACTTTGCATATTGAGGAATTTGTTAGATGGTGCCTAAGAGTGGAATATTGACACTAACTTATTTGAATATTTCAAGATTTTTTTTTCAAAATATGCATCCTTCTTCTTATCGTTAAGTCTATGAGGAACTAACAACTAGTTTATAGACTCTTTCAAAAGTTTTATCGTCCAATGAAGAAAGTTTCGATAAGGGGGGCGAGGGAGGTAAAAGTATAGAAGATGAGATGTTAGGATTATAAGAAGAGATATTGTCGAGGTTGCCGACATCTGAAGAAGATATGTTAGGATTGCCAACATTCAAAGAAGATTTGAAAGGTTCAGAAGAATTGGCCTAGTCTGCCATCGGAAGAGTGTCAAACTTTTTAAGTGGGGTCGAAATCGAATGATTGTTGGGATTGTCGACATTGTTGTCAACCATTTTTCCAGATCTGAGGGCGGTGACAACGTTAACCGAATTATTGTTTTCGTCCTCACAAGAATTCGCAGTATAGGAGTTATATTTTGGATTCACCTCAGGTTGACTAGGCAGTTTTCCTTTTCCATTACTTTTTTTAGTCCCTTCATGATATTCATCATTTATTCGAGTTTGATAGTTTATCCATTCATATGCAATTTAACATAAGTGATGTTTGGGAATTGCATGATGAGAACAACTATATAATAATTGGTTGGTTGAATCTCTCAAAATATTTTGAAAATGTCTCCTCCTCATTTTGAGAAAATTGATTTATTTTAGTTTGGATTTTCAGTGTTTTATGGAAAAGGAAAAACTTTTTCAAGAATACAATGACAAATTCATCCCAACTTCTTATGGAACGTTTGGGAAGAGAATTTAGCCATCGTTTAGCACTTTCCGTAATGCGAATGGGATTATCCTTAGCTTTATTGATTCGTTAGGAAATTATTGCATTTTTGTTGTGAATGCATGCAATTCAAATTCACCTAGAAATTTGTAAGCATTTTCAGAACCAGTAAATTTTGGTACCCCTTGAATAAACGAATGCTTAAGCTCAAGATTGTTTCCTTCGGCTGGTGGAAGCACGATGACAGATGGTTGAATAGTCCTAGTTGGCTAACATCGATCTCAAAGCGACAAGGGTATATCCATTCCAACATTAGGATTTTGAAAATTTTGGTTTATTTGAATTTGATCCATGTCGTTTGAATTTTTTTTGTTTACCCCCTCGGAGAATTATGGTAGCTATCACATTTTTCACTCATCGTTGTCGAATATAGAAAATCCAAAACTTAAAGTTGACACAAGTAGCTCTTATTACAAAATAGATAACATACTCAAGTATATCTTATTAGTTTATAATCTTGATGTGAATAGGGAAGAGGGTCTTATGGTCGTTCACATGTAGTATAAATACTAAGGGATACGTCCAATGTTTTACAGGTAGTATGCAACCTCTTTTGCTGAAAGCTCAATAAATTGAACTAATATATATCCGCAATCAAAGCCTTAAGAGAATAAATTTCGTATAATACACTCTTGTAGTTAATTACTTTAAAATCAAATTTTTGTTGTTGAAAAACGATGAGAGTGATGATTTTAGTTATGGAAATTCGTTCCTCACCAAATTTATTCAAAATTTTAGGCAATACAACATTCAGATAAGAATAGTTGCAAAAATTAAAAAAATTGTACAAGCAAGCCGCTGCCCCTGCAGAAATTTTTTTCAAGCAATTTCTTTATATTTTTATGCAGTTGCAGCACCTGTAGAGTTTAGAAAATTTTACAGTAGGGTATGACTGTCCGTCCAAAGCAATTGACTGTTGCTTGTGATTCAAAGTCAATTGTTTACACCTGTAGGAATTTTTCAATTGATGCTTGAGCTCTCCTTCACTTTTTCCTTTGATTCGAATTTTTTTGTTAAATGTAGTAAACAACTAGAAAACACAAGAAAAAGGAAAGTAATAAAAAACTAAATTTAAAAAGACAAAATAAACACAACGAACACACAAACAAGAACCAAATATTACCCTCAAAATCCAAATAATATACACTCTTCGAACCAATCAAATAAACATGGACTCACGCCACAATCTAAGTCAGGAAATCCCAAATATTGCCCTTTAAACCAGAGATTTGAATCAATCAATATAAGGAAAAAAATATAAGCTTAGCTTCCCTTCAATTCCTAAATGAATCGCAGCCCTATTTTCCAAAAAATATATAATCTAAATACCCTCCTCAAACGATTGAACATGCATGCCGCCTTCTGTTTTTTCTTTCTTTTTTCAGGGAAATAAATCACGAAGGACCCAAAAAAATGGAAAGATGGAAAAAAAATCCACTTCGACTTCAGATCTCTGATTCAATTTCGGAATTTGGAGTTAGGCGTTTGACGAGTTTTTTGGGGGTGATTTGGAAATTCAAATAAGGTTTTTTGTTTGTGATGGATTTCTGGTTTTTGAAACTCTATGGTTTTGGGGGTCTATGATGGAGAACTGATGTTTGAATTTTCGTGGATTCAGGTGGCAAGGATGTGGTGGTAGGGACTATGATGATGAGCGTGGGTTATTGATGGTCGGATGATTATTGTGTGGATTGTGTAGAAGGTGGCAGAAGTGTTGAGGCAATATGTTAATGGCTGGTTTGGTAGTGAGGAGTTCACTGATGGAGAGGAGATGTAAATAATGTATGTTGAATGTTTGGTGGTCAGAAAGGGATTGTGCATTGATGGACTATGATGGAGGAGTTTTCAGATGTGGGAAGGTTTGGTATTTGATGGAGAGTATGGTCTAATTTTCGTGATTAGTGGTTTGCAAATTGTATGGGCTAAGGCAATGTGGGATAATGTATAGGTTGGCAGTGGGTAGTGAAGGATTGTGGTAGTTTCAGGAAGTCGAGAAGTTGCTTTTGGGTAGAGTTGTTGATGGGTGGTGATGAGGTTCTCGAATTCGTGTTGTGGTAGTGGATTTGTTGATGTTCCTGCTGGTTCAAGCGGTGATTCAGACTCAGGATTGGTGAACAGGGGATGAAGGATGATGAGTTGAATCAAAAATTACATCAAGGAACTAAAGAAGGAGAAGAAAAAATTACAAAGGTTTTTTTTAAGAAGTTTGTAAGAAGGAAAGGAAAGATTCTGTAAAGGAATGAAAGGAAAATAATTGAAGACAGGTTGAGAAAGAAATCTAAAAAGAAATTGCAAGTATTTTTTTCTTGGTTTGGGGATTGTAGTATCAACTTGTAATACCAATCAACTAATCAAGAATTTTTTTCTATATATAAAAGAAACAAAAAAGGGGAAAAAAAAAAACTAACATGAATCAGAAATTAAATAAATAGTAAAATTTAATTGTTGCCTCCCCGACAACAATGACAAAAACTTGTTTGATGCTTTCCTATAGAATTGAAAAGTGCAAATTTATTATAAATTTACTTCAAGCGCACAGGTGTGTAGTATGTAGGTCAAACAGAGGCTGGAAAATTAAAATTTATTATTTATATATTTCATGGGCGAGTTTGATGAATTTTCGAGGATTTGATTAACAAGAATAAAAAATTGAAACTGCAGTTTAATTCAAAACAAATCTTATTGAACCGACAACCAAATTACAATTATCAATTTAAAACAAAATAAAAACTGCAATTGAATTCACTACAGATTCGAATCTAATCGGGTTTAATATAAAATCAATGATAGAAAAATAAAATCGAATACTGAAATAAAAATTATAGAAAAGAATAAACAAACATGAATAAAAATTAAGGTTACCATTGAATCTAACCAGACGGTCAATCACTAATGAGAAAATAAAATGCAATATAAAATTGCGCTCTACCAAATTTAATTGAATAAATGATGCAAATCTACTAGACCCAAGAGGAGTATAGAAAAGAAAACGAAGAACTCTAAATTCCTGGATGAAGTTTACAACGAGAATACATGGGTATTTATAGGATAGATAGCTCATCGACACATTTCTATGAATTAGAAAAATGCAGTTTTATTATAGACTGCAAGCGCAAAGATGTGTCGTATGCTGGTCGAACACATGGAGGAATCTTAAATTTATTATTTATGTAATCTCGTGGGTGAATTAGACAATATTTAGAGATGTGATTTGAAATACTGGTATTGAAATTATTATAGATTCGAATCCAATCGGATCTATACTAAATTCAAAATCAAGAAAAAAAGAACAAATTGCTGGAAAAGAAACAACAAACAGAAACAATAACAGGAAATTAAAATTAGAATTGCCATTGAATCTAATACAACATTCAATCGCTAACATGCAATAAAAATAAATAAATAACAAGTTATATTCTACCAAAACTAATTGAGTAGAAAACATGTATTGTTATGAAAGAAAAGAACAATAAGATGACATAAAAATAACTTTGTTAAGGAGAAGAAGAGAATACAGAAAAAGGAATAGAAGTTTACAATGAACACCTGGGGTATTTATAAGGGAAGTAGTTTCCTATCAATGTGAATATAAGGCCTAAGAAAAATATATGAAAATAAATTCTTTCCAAAGATAAAGGAATATTCCTTTCATGGTGCTTGATTGAAGATCTGTAATCAATGCATTCCTTTTGATGTATGGCATTGTCGGTGGGGAGATGAGCATATGCTTAATTGGAGATTTGTAATCAAAGTCTTCCCTTACTTTTTGTCTGGCAATTAAATATAATTTATTTGAATTCTTTGAGAGGAATATGCCAAATTCCTAAAATCTTTATTAGGTGCATATTATATACACACATATATATGCATAAATATGACTATATATATAATATATCACTTAGTCCATATATTCTTCAAAACACAGGAGGTGGGGTGTGAAGCATTCGTGTTTCTTTCTTCATAAAAATAGGACTTGACAGGGATCGAACTCAGAACACTCCACCTAACTTTTAGGCCTTTACCGGTTTGCTACAACTTCCTTTACGATTTAAAACTTGTTGATTCCAAGAAGTAGCATTTTTATGCAATTAGTCTTTAATTGAGACAGAGGGGGTTTTTATTAACAATCTGTAAAAACACACAAAAATACCCAAAGTATCATTTATTTTTACACAATAAATATAAGATATGAGTATAAAAATAAACACTTTTACATGTTAATCAAATACCCCCACACTTATCTTTTATTTGTCCTCGAGTAAAAAAAATGAAATGCTAAATTAGATTGGTCACACTTTCATAAGAAACACAATTGCATTAAGCGGATGCAACAAGTCGTTAAACCTCCGTGTGTCCCAAGTAGGAAGAGTGGTGTCTCATGAGGGTTTTCAATGGATACTACCCACAAAATCCAAATGCAGTATGTTGTGGTTCTGATGCAACTACATGAATGCAATGGAAAAAATTGAAAATACGACTTGTTTCAGAAAAGGTGGCACAACAAAGTAAGTTAACAATTCTAGTCAGTTGTTTTATCTTTTATACCACAAATTATCACAAATTTTTAATACAATTCAAGTTTTCAATATTAAACTCTAGTTTGCCCGGTTGGTTCAGTTGATCACATAGTGCAACCATGAAATAAATTCTTTGTGTTCTTGTCACAGTTTGCAAAGTGTTATACTCATTTCCTTGTGTGTGACTAATCAAATTAGTAAGGTCAAGAAGTGTTTAGGATAGCATTGCTCTATCCCTATAAAAATTAAAATTTATGATTAATTACACACACCTAACTTAAAAGACTAAGGTATACCACCCATGACAGATGGAACAGAGCTTGGTGAATTGTGCATACCGACGTTGACTTTGTCAACAACTTGTCGGTAATCCTTAGGTTTCCAACTCATAAAATGAGACCAAGGTATACCGACCCTGACTTTGTCATCAAGATGTCGGAAAGAGCTGGGCGGGTTTGCATACCAACGCTATATTTACAAGCAGTGTTCGATACCCTTGGATTACTATTACTATTATTGAATATAAGAAGAAGAAAGAGCTATGCAAATTCAGTTTAACACAACTTAGTTTTAAAGATTCGAAAAGCTAATGTAAGTATTTTTTAAGTCCTGCACTCATTAAACAAAGACTAATGTTGAGAAAAGACTTTATGGCTATCACCTAAGAATCTTCCTTTGTGCAAGTTGCACTATTATCGCTTGTAATTCAACTTTTCATTATATTTGTTATTCGATCTTTGTTAAGATAAAAAAATACTATCAACTGACTGACATTTGTTAACTCATTTTGTTGTATCAATCTAAATTGGTTCGTATCTGATTTTTTTTTAAATAAAAAGGAAAAACATGTGGTAAAAAAATTGAGATGTGATGCAGACTTGACTCCCCCACACTAGATTGAGACAGTTTCCCAAATGTCTAAGGTATGTAGACCAAAGTGGAAGGAAAAAAATGAAAAATAAATAAAGGAAAAATGAAGTGTACCACCTGATTTTAGGGTGGATGATCAGGCACACGAAGATCGATAAAATCACCATCGTCGTTTTGCTCACATTCCAAAAATGGTTTCATTCGTTGATCTTTTACTTTGAAGACATTTCCATCTTTAGGATTTTCAATTTCAACTGCTCCATGAGGATATACTATTTTCACAACATAAGGTCCAATCCATCGAGATCTGAGTTTTCTTAAAAACAAATGAAGTCTAGAGTTGTACAAAAGAACTTTTTAACCTATGTTGAATCCCTTACGAAGTATGTTCTTGTCGTGTTGGCCCTTGGTTATTTCTTTATAGATTTTCGCATTGTCATATGCTTCATTTCTTATTTCGTCTAATTCTGAAATCTATAACTTCCTATCTGAACCGGCTTTTTCTAAGTCAAAATTCAAAAACTTTATAGCCCAAAGAGAACGATGCTCCAATTCAAAAGATAAGTGACACGCCTTTCCAAAGACTAATTGGTATGGTGACATCCCCAGATTGGTTTTGTAAGCAGTGCGAAATGCCCAAAGTGCATCATCCAGTTAAACGGATCAATCTTTTTTGTTGGAATTCACAGCTTTCTCAAGGATTTGTTTGATTTGTCAATTGGAAACTTCTACTTGCCCACTGGTTTGTGGATGGTAAGGGGTAGATAGCTTGTCTGTGATTGAGTACTTCTTGAACAAGGATTCAAAAGCACAATTACAGAAGTGAGTGCCATTATCGCTAATGATAGATCGAGGTGTGCCAAAGCATGAAAAGATGTTTTCTTCGAGGAATTTGATAACAACTTTGTTGTCACTGGTTTTGGTTGGGATGGCTTCAACCCATTTTGAGATATAGTCTATCGCAAGCAAGATGTAAAGATTCCCAAATGAGTTAGGGAATGGTCCCATGAAATCGATTCCCCAAACTTCAAATAACTCAATAACTAAAATGGGGTTGAGAGGCATCATATTTCGTTTAGTTATTCGACGCGTTCTTTGACATCGATCGCTCTTAGAGCAAATTTCGAAAGCATCACGGAAGAGTGTAGGCCAATAAAACCCACCTTGCAACACTTTTGCAGCAGTTTTTCTTGCTCCAAAATGACCGCCACAAGCATGATCATGTGAGAAGGAGAGAATACTTTGGTTTTCATGATCGGGTACACACCTTCAAATGATTTTTTCTGGACAACATTTGAAAAGATATGGGTTGTCCCAATAGAAATTTTGAACATTAGAGAGAAAGTTTTGTATGTCTTGTTTCAATCATTCAACGGGTGTTTGTTATGAGATAAGATAATTCACAATGTCAGCGAACCAAGGGGTGTTAGAGATTGAAAGAATTTGTTCGTCGAGAAAATGGTCATTGATTTGGGTGTCATCAATATTTTCATGCACAATTCGAGAGAGGTGGTCGCTACAACATTCTCATAACCATTTTTATCTCATATTTCTATATCAAATTCTTATAGAAGAAGGATCCATCGAATCAAGCGGGCCTTGGCATCCTTTTTAGAAAGCTAATATCGTAAGGCAGCGTGGTCAATGTAAATTATGACTTTGGATCCTATGAGATATGGTCTGAAATTCTCAAGAGCAAAGACAACTACCAAAAATTCCTTTTCAGTAGTTGAGTAACTCAATTGGGCCTCATTTAAGGTTTTGCTAGTATAATAAATGACTCGAGGGAGTTTATCGAATCGCTGACCCAAGATGGCTCCAACTACAAAATCAGATGCATCGCGCATTAGTTTGAAGGGTTGAGTCCAATCTGGGGATTGAATGATGGGAGTTGTGGTCAAGATTGACTTAAGAGTTTCAAAAGATGTTTTTCAACCATTGGAAATTTAAAACTTGACATCTTTGGCAAGTAAGTTCGAGAGCGGTTTTTAGATTTTCGAGAAATCCTTAATGAATATTCTATAGAATCCTGCATGGCTAAGAAATGAACGAACACCTTTAAATGACTTAGAAGGAGGTAGATTAGCAATCAAGTTGATTTTGGATTTGTCGACTTGTAGATCATCTTTTGAGACGACATGGCCTAGAACTATCCCTCTTTTTAGCATGAAGTGACATTTTTCCCAATTAAGTACGAGTTATTTCTCCTTACAACGTTTTAGGATGAGTTCCAAATGAGTGATACATTGGGAAAAAGAGGATCCATATGTTGAAAAATCGTCCATGAATATTTCCAAGAATTCTTCCACCATATCAGAAAAAATACTCATCATAATCTTTGGTAGGTCGCGGGTGCGTTACAAAGGCCAAAGGGCATGCGACGATAAGCAAAGGTTCCAAAGGGACATGTAAAGGTGGTTTTACGATGATCTTCTAAAGCAACAGGAATTTGGTTATAGCCAGAATATCCATCAAGAAAACAATAGTGCTCATGTCACGCTAAACGCTCGAGCATTTGGTCAATGAAAGGTAAAGGAAATTGGTCTTTTCGTGTTGCTGAGTTGAGCTTTCGATAACCAATACACACGCGCCATTTTGTTTTGAATTTTGTTGGGACGAGTTTATTACTTTCATTTTTGATCACTGTAACTCCACATTTCTTTGGTACAACTTGTACTGGACTCACCCAAGTACTATCAAAGAGGGGATAGATGATGTTATTATCTAGACGTTTGATTATTTCTTCCTTGACCACTTCTCTTATGCTTGGTTTAATCGCCTTTGAGACTCACAGGTAGGTTTAGCCTCATCAACTAAATGTATGCGATGTTCTATAATTGATGGGCTGATTCCTTTGGTATCGCTAATTTCCCATCCTAATACCTCTTTATTTTCCAATAAAGATTTCAAAAGTTTTTCTTCTTGGTCCTAGGTAAGATCAGAGGCTAAGATCACGGGGAAATTTTCTGTATAGTCCAAATAAGCATACTTAAGGTCTTGTGGCAGAGGTTTAAGGTCTAACATAGGATGTTCTTGTGTGCTAATAGTGGTCAACTTTCCTTTGTTAGATTCAAGTGACGTATGTTTTGGGTCAAGAAGTTCATTTAATTCAAAAATGTATTCGAGCTCATCAAAATTGGAGTTGAGATGGCCAAGACTCATTTTCAAGGTTTCAGAAGTGTCATTAGAGCCTTCATCAACAGTTGTTTGAATCATGTCAATTTCTTCAATCTCAAAATCCCTAGGTTGTTTGTTGAGATTAAAGATATTTAGCTCAATGGTTAGGTGTCCGAAAGAAAGTCAAGGTTGACCGTTCCTACAATTTATGATAGCATTTGAAAAGAGACATCCTAATATCAATGGGATTTGAACATTGGGATTTGAGGCAGGCTCGGTTTCCAGAACTATGAAATCGATAGAGAAGTAAAACTATTCGATTTGTATCAAGACATCTTTGATCAAGCCCAACGGCTTTTTGACAGATCGATCAACTAGCTGAAGAGTTATGTTTGTTGGTTTAATCTCCCCTAGTCCAAGTTGACAATAAACAGTGTAAGGAAGAAGATTGACACTGGCGCCAAGATCAAGTAGGGTATGAGAGATGTGAGTGTTTCCTATTTTGCAATCAATTGTAGGGCAACCCAGGTCTTTTTACTTGATTGTGGCAAGATTCGAAAGAATAAAGCTTGTATTCGCAGTTAAAAATGCACTTTTTGGAATGTTAGCAGCTCGTTTCTGCTTACACAATTCCTTAAGACATTTAGCATACTGAGGAATTTGTTCAATAGTTTCTAAAAGAGGAATGTTTACATCAACTTGCATGAAAAATTCTAAAATTTTATCAAAATTTGCTGCTTTCTTCTTATTATTATTGAATTTATGAGGAAATGGAGCTGCTGGTTTTTCGACTCTTTGATCAGTTTCATCATTCGAAGAAGAAGGTTTAGCCATGGGAAAAGATAGTGATAAACGTGTAGAAGATGAAATGTTGGTATTGCCAATATTGATTTTTGAAGGCGTGTCAGGTTTTCCAACACTAGGAGGAGAACTGTTGCGATTGCCAATAGTTAAGGAAGATGGAGGTTTAGAAGAACTGGCATTCGTGGCCATTAAGTGATCGTCAAGCTTTTGTACTTGGGTTGAGTTCGAAGGTTTGTCACGGTTTCCAACATTATTATCATTCCTTTTTCCAGACCTAAGGGTTATTACAACATTGACTGGATTATAGTTTCCGTCCTCACAAGAATTTACTGTACGAGAGTTGTATTTTGGATTCACCTCAGTTTGACTAGGCAAATTTCCTTTCTCATTAGTTCCTTCATCATATTCATCATTTATTCAAGTTTAGCCTCTTGAGAGTTTATTTGTTTCTCTAAACGAACAATTTCTTGTGACGGCTGAGGAGATTGAGAGGATTGAGTGGAGGACTGAAAGTTGGGATGCCTATAAGGTTGTTTGGATTGAGGTGCAGGTTGAGAGGTTTGAGAATTAAGAATTGGCGCTTGGTAATTCGGATTTGGAATAAAGGGTTGCATGTGAGATGGGTTTACCGAATGGTTAAGATTTGACCAAGAAAAATTTGGATGCTTCCTCCAGCTAGGGTATATATGGATGAGTAAGGATTATTTTGAGCTATAGCATTGACTTGGTCTTGATAGAAATGGTGGGGTAGCCCTTCTCCAATTTGAGGAGTTTAATTTTCTAAGGGAAGGTGATTTGGGTCCATGACATGCACTCCTCTAGTAGAAGTACAGATGGGAACACGAATTGATTCCCATTGCATGTCCTTTTCAGAATAATTCTCTAAGAATTCCCAAGCTTCATCGGCTATTTTAGACATAAATTCTCCTCCACACATTGATTCAAGTTGAGTTCTAGTCTGTCAGTTTAACCCTTTATATGCAATTTGACATAAGTGATATTTGGGAATTGCATGATGAGGACAACTATATAATAATTGATTGAATCTCTCAAAGTATTTTGAAAAAGTTTCCCTCTCGTTTTGCAAAAATTGATTTATTTTAGTTCGTATTTTAAGTGTTTTATGGAAAGGGAAAAACTTTTTCAAGAATACAATGAAAAATTCATCCCAACTTCTTATGGAATGTTTGGGAAGAGAATTTAACTATCATTTAGCACTTTCAGGTAGTGCGAATAGAATTAGCCTTAGCTTTATTGATTCATTAGACAATTGTTGCATTTTTGTTGTGGACGCATACAATTCAAATTCACTTAGAAATTCGTAAGCATTTTCAAAACCAGTAAATTTTCGTATCCCTTGAATAAACGAATGCTTAAGCTCAAATTTTTTTCCTTCGGCTAGTGGGAACATGATGACAGAAGGTTAAATAGTCCTAGTTGGATAACATCGATCTCGAAGAGATAAGGGTCTATCCATTCTCACATTGAGATTTTGAAATTTTTGATTTATTCGATTTTGATCCATCTCATTATCAAAATTTTGATTTATTTGATAACCCCTAGGAGATTTATGGTAGTTGACACTTTTTTCACTCATCGCTATCAAATACAAACAAAGAAAATCCTAGACTTAAAGTTGACACAGTTAGCTTCTATTCAAAATAAATAACATATTCAAGTATATCTTATTAATTGATAATATCGATTTTAAGGAGGAAGAGGGTCTTAAGATCGTTCACGTATAGTATAAATACTAAGGGATACGACCAACGTTTTACGGGTAGTACGCAACCTCTTTTGCTAGAAGTTCAATAAATTGAACTAATATATATCCGCGATCAAACCCTTGAGAGAATCAGTTTTATAAAATACACCCTTGCAGTTAAATATTTTGCAAATCAAGTTAAATTTATAGATTAGAAAAGTTAAGTTGCTAGAATAAATTTTCAAAACTGAATATTTAATCCAATTTGTTTGTCTAATGAGCTTGAGTTTTGATCCTAAGGCCAACGTCTAATCAAGTTTTACTTAAGTCCAAGGAGTATGCAAATGACAGAATTTAATTGTTTTGGAGCCAAGGAAAGGTAATGACTTCCTCACCTTAGTCTGTTAGGGGCTTTGCTCATAACTAGATTTATTTCAGTATGTCGCCGAAATAACAGTCAAACAGAAATAATTGCAGAATTAAAATTGTACAAACAAGTCATTGTCCCTGCAAAAAAATTACAAGCAATTTCTATATATTTTTCTTTACAGCATAGAACCTATAGAGAAAAAGAAATTTAAAGTAGGGTATGGCGATCCGTCCAGAGTATTTGATAATGTTAGCAATTCAAATTCTGCTAACTGCAAATTGTTTGACCTCTGATTTCCTTGATTTGTTTGCTTGAGCATTGAATTCCTTATTCATTTTGATTCTTTGATTTTTAAATTGATTTTTTTAGCAAGTTCAAAATAGTAAGGGAAAAACAACTACCAAAACAAGCTAACTCAAAACAAATGGAAGAAAAATTGTTAAAAATAAAATAAAAGAACAAGGCTGAACCTACCTAGTTTTTTTAAATTAAAAAAAAATCAAAAGATCTACAATGAAACAAGCACAATTTAAGACTCAACAAGGGAAGGTAACCGAATTGACATGCTCAAAATTAACCCAGCTAGATTAACCAAAAAAACATAGTCACACTCCCTATAATTAAATACGGCAGTCGAAAGAGAAAAACGCAATTTTTTTCTCCTGACTTGGAGACTGTGGTATCAATGTGTAATACCCAATTCAACAATCAAGGATGTTTTTTCTACATATGGAAAACAAAACAAGAAAATTAAAATAAAAACAAACACGAATCAGAAATTAAATAAATCGTAAAATTTAATCGTTACCTCCCCGGCAACGGTGCCAAAAACTTGATCGACAATTTTCTATGAACTAGAAAAATGCAATTTTATTATAAACTGCAAGCACACAGATGTGTAATACGTAGGTCAAACGCAGGAAGGAATCTTAAATTTATTATTTATGTAATCTCGTGGGCGAATTAGATAATATTTGGAGATGTGATTTGAAATTATGCTATTGAATTTATTATACATTCGAATCTAATCTGATCTATACTGAATTCAACAATCAAAACAAAAAGAATAAATTACTAAAAAAGAAACAGCAAAAAAAATAACAACAAAAAATTAAAATTAGAATTACCATTGAATCTAATCAAATGGTCAATCTCTAACATGCAACAAAAATATAAAAATAATTTGTGTTTTATCAAAACTAATCGAGTAGAAAACACGTATTGTAATGAAAGAAAAGAACAATAAGCTGAAATAAAAATAACTTTATTAAGGAGAAGAAGAGAATACTGAAAAAAGAATAGAAGTTTAGAATGAACACCGGGGGTATTTATAGGGAACGTAGTCTCCTATCAATGTAAATGTAACGCCTAAGAAAAATAAATGAAAAGAAATTCTTTCGAAAGATAAAGGAATATTCCTTTCGTGGTGGTTGATTGAAGATCTGTAATCAATGCATTCCTTTTGATATATGGCACCATAAGTGGGAAGATAGGTATATGCTTAATTGAAGATTTGTATTCCTTTCTTTTTGCATGACAATTAAATATATTTGATTTGTTTTGATTTGTAATCAATTCCTAAAATCTTTGTTAAGTGCATATCATATATATATATATATATATATATATATGTGTGTGTGTGTGTGTGTGTGTGTGTGTATGCATAAATATGTCTATATATATAATATCACTTAGTCCTTATATTCTTCAAAACACAGAAGGCAGGGTGTGTAGCATTCGTGTTCCTTTCTTCATAAAAATAGGACTTGACAGGGATCGAAATCGGAACACTCCACTAAACTTTCTACGTCTTTACCAGTGTGCTACAACTTCCTTTGCGATTTAAAACATGTTGATTAAAAGAAGTAACATTTTTCATGCAATTAGTCTTTGATTGAGACAGAGAGGACTTTTATTAACAATCTGTAAAAAAAATATAAAAAAATACCCAAAGTATCATTTATTTATATTCAATAAAGATAAGATATGAGTATAAAAATAAACACTTTTACATGTTAATCAATAGCCAACCTAAACCCTAATACAATCGCATATGGGCCTTAGTTAAATCTAGTAAGCTTTTGGCCTTTCTTCTTTTCCTCTTGCTTCCTTGATAAGTCTTCCTTGATTTGTGATATGCATATCCTTTCTACCAATTATTTCCTTATCCAGAAAGCAATTTGATGTGAGATCTTCATCTACAAGTCTTTATATACACACATACACACACAGAGCAGTTTGATCTTTATTTTTTTATTTTTCTGGCTGCATGTAGCTTAGTCAGCATATCTATAAAAGAGAAAAAAATGCCCAAGTAATATTTATTTATACACAAAAATAAGATATAAGGGCATTAAATAAACGCATTTTCATGTCAATCAGGATGTTGAACAAACATAGGGTTAATATTTATTTATATCAGTAAATGAGTTTTGAATTGCAAAGAGTGTCCCAATTATCATCGGTTAGGCCGACTTAGTCTAACTAGTGGTCTAACCATTAGGCTCAAGCCTTGAGTTTGAGTTCGTTTCCATCTGTTGGCAGTCATAGTCTATAAGTACCGTGCACTCTGACTAATTCATGTTAGTGAAAAGAAGTTTCTTTTAATATTTCATTTGTTTTCATTAAACTGAATTGATCTGCCAACAATTTGGATTGCATATATTATATAGCCTCTATTATAAACTTTCGCAACAGGACACAACTATTTGACCATTCACCATATCTTTTGATTAAAGGACGACTAATAAAGTGAACAAACTCTATTCTGTGAATAGGAAATAATAACTTGAAAATGCATTACTTTTAACACTCCCTCTCAATGCATTTTCTAGCACATTCAGCTTCCACCTAAAAATATAGAACATTTCTCTAGGAAGAGGTTTGGTAAAAATATAAATTTTCTTTTCTTCATCTTCAAACTTTCTACTGTCATTTAAATCAGAAGCCTCACGATCAAGTTCCTTTCTTAATTTTTCTTGGTCGACAATCCAATATTGACCTCTGATGTCTATTTTCATCTAGAATTCTATGATGTTCTATTTGTATCTCCTCAATTTCTTTATTGCGAACTTGTTGCAATTGTTCCTTCTCAACCGTCAGTTTCTCAAGTGCCATGTCTGCGTCAGTAACTCCGCATTTCAAGTCACTTAACTCCTTGTTTTTTACTTCAATTGTTCTTTTCAGTTCATCTTCAACTTTTTTACGATTCTTTTCATCTTCACCTTGCAATTCAAATAGTTTTTAAATCACAATTTTTATTCAAGTTAATGCGAATGAGGTCCTTCTATAAATAATCTTCCTCTCTTGCAACTCAGCCATAATAGTCAACTTCAGCGCCATGATATTCGTTTCTTTACCAATCTGTTTTGCCATGTCGATCCAATTCAAACTACATTGGTAAAGCAGATTGGGAAAGAAATAAAAATCATGGTGCTGAGGCTGACTATTATTGTTGGGTTGCAAGAGAGAAAGATTATTTATCCAAAGACCTCATCGACATTAACTTGAATAAAAATGGCAATCTAAAAACAATATCTGAATTGCAAGGTAAAGATGAAAAGAATCATAAAAAAGGTGTGGATGAACTGAAAGGAACAATTAACGTAAAAAACAAGGAGTTAAGTGGCCTGAAATGCGGAGTTACTGAGACAAACATGCCACTTGAGAAAATGACGGTTGAGAAGGAATAACTGCAGCAGGCTCATAATAAATAAATTTAGGAGATGCAGAGAGAGCACCATAGAATTCTAGATGAAAGTAGACAATTGAGGTAAGAATTGGATTGTCGACCAAGAAAATTTAAGAAATGAAGAAAGGAACTTGATCGTGAGGCTGCCAATCTAAATGAGACTAATAGTAGAAAGTTTGAAGATAAGGGAAAAAAGTTTCAAGGGTACCTGCAGACAGTGAATAAGCTAAGTAAAGAGTATTAAGGAAGTGCTTGGAGAAGGAATTATGTCTGATTGGCTATCTCGAATCTTCCGGCAATGACTAAAATCATTGGAATACTTGGTCCAAATTCTCGATCAGTGGAAGTTGTTTCTTCCTTCCTGTAACACCTCGAATTGTTAACGACATTAAAGAGAATAAATTAAATAATAATTAGTTTAATATTCAGAATTAGAGGAAACAGACTGCACCATTGCGTCTGTTCCGAAATTCTAGTCAAGATAGACATTTGGTTTGCGTAAAACGGACAACGTATAAAGAAGTTACGAGGGTTTTATGTTTGTATACGCCAGAAATATTTTATATATACGCATGAGTCAGAGGTGAGTCGGAGATAAGTCAGAACTCTATCCAAAGAATTCAGATTTGAAAAATTCATCTAAGCGGCAAAATTTCCGCTCTAAGGGGTCGACCCCCCTATAGTGGTGTCGACCTAGGGGTCGACCCACCCACAGGGGTGTTGACACCCCTAGGGATGACATGGCACTTGGTTTCAACAGGTCTGGAAGCTATATATATATGTGTCTTATTCTCCTATTTTCTTCATTGGAAATCATAAGGCCATAAGCTGCTGGAATGTGAACTGAACCGTCTTCTACAACAACATATTTTACAAATCCAATTCAGAAATTCCAGATCCGTTCTTTCTCAATTCTCTAAACCTAACGCTGTGAGTTTCTAGATTACTTTTAGGTTTAGATAAATGAAAGTAAATTGTGAAAGACTATGACTTAGATATGTTGTAAAGTATGATTCTATGCAAGTGTTAAATCATATAATATGTCATGATAGATCTAATTCCCTAGATCTAATACAGTTGTGATTATTCTACTGTGGATCTAAACTTGTAACTGTATTATAGTGAATATACATCTATTGGACAATTGTAACATTGACTAGATCTAGTTCTTTATGTAGATCACCTTTCACCTGTCATATTGTGATTAGTTTAAATATGTTGTAAACTTGACATGTGAAGCCATTTTTAGATCGAAACTTGTTGCTATGTTACCCTAATTATGCTAGATCTAAACAGTTGGACTAGATCTCGTTATGTTGCTTTTACATCGTAGTTGCCACAAGTTCATGAGTTTTATGTCCACCTTTTTATGATGAAAATTACATGTTCACTCACCTTGTTATCATATTAAGTTTATGTGTATGCCAAGACATGTTGCAAAACTATCATCCTTTGTCATATTCCCTTTTTCATTGTTGTGGCTAGGCTACTTTATAGGCTAGATGCCGCCAAAATACGTGCGAATACATTAGTTAAGAAACGGGGGAAAAGGTGTTTATTATTGGCATAATTTATGTAATATTGGACATACAATTCAAATAGGGAAACATAGAAACAATTACCTATAACGACATAGTAGATTTGGATTAATTTGGAATGGTTAGTAATTTACAATCAGGAATTATAAATTGTACTTATGACACGAGGTTAGGTTACATTAATGGTGGAAGTCTGCCTGGACCCGACCGGCATATCTAGCAGCCACTAACGCTAAAAATAATGTGGGAGGTCTAAGTATGCAAATACGAATCGGGCTAAGACATGAGATTAGGCCCAACTGTGGAATAAGACTGCCCGGACCCGAACGGCATATCCAGCATCCACATGTTGTAGGCCTAATGTGGGAGGTCTAGCCCATTATAAAACCACAAATGGACATGGTAAAGAATTGAATTACTTAACCTAATTTAATCCATAAAGATTGTATGACTATGAACTTAAGTTAGGGTTAAGTAAAATTGGATGGGTAGTGGGCGGGTTAAGTAAATTAGAGGAAGTGGGTAATATTTACATATAGGCCCATGAACTTAATCCAATAGGGTTATGTAATTAAAGACACCTAATGGTATACATAATCGGTGGAAAATATAGTAAAGTTATGTAATTAAAGACACCCTTTAGGGTAAGCATAACTGACATATGGCTATGTAATTAAAGACACCTAAGGGTATACATAGTCAGTGGAAAACCTAGTGGATGATACATGAAAAAAAGGAGAGCTTGTATCATATTGTGTTGGACCTATCTCAGTTAGTAACCCAGAGTAGGTATCAAATAAAGAACTCCATACTAGGCAGAGAAAGGGGCACACATACTGATTGATTGTAAGAGATCCAAATGAGACGGATGGTGTGGGCGGCGCAAACTAGCCGGGGACATTTGTGTGCATGGGCCAGGCAGAGGGGGCTAAGACGACCGTGACACCAGTAGATATGGTTTTGCACACTTTGAGTTGCCACTTTAGGACGTGATACCTCCTACTGTGGGGCCAGCACAGGATATCTACAGGGTAGGGAGTCGACTGATTAGGGTAGTGGTTAGGGTACACTCGGATGTATGCCTTAAATCTACCAACTTGTAGCGGAAGGGATCATCTCATTTTAGTTATACTAGTAATAATGTAGAGTAATCATTAGTGAAGCATTCACACCTTATCTTGCTTACCTTGTCACACCTGCCATTTATGTATTGATCTCTCTTATCCACTTTATATGCCTATCATATTGCTTTTATTTATCTACTGGATAAAAGTAACTAGACTCGCCTGACTTTATGTCTGACTCTATTGTTTCTCCTTCTTTCTTCTGTAGGTTCTCAGGGAGGAATTGCTCAGACTTAATCAGGAATCAGATATAACCTTGCTAGGAGCTACTTCTGAAGTATGGCTCAAGTTCTTGTCTCTACTTTGGATTAACTCTTTTAATTGGGGAATGATGCTTTTTATTTACTTATGTACTCTGATGAAGCAAGACAGAAGTTATTTTATTGTAATGGTTTTTGTGACTTGTGAAATTGTGGACCATGGTATTATGTTTTTATGGTTGAAATAAAAATTTAAATTTTCCACTGCTGCCTTGTTTATATCTGTCTTGTAATTATTCTGTGTCTGTTCACCTATAGTGTTTCACGAAATTTAATGCATTCCCTTAGTGAGTGACATTAATGGATGTGGGGTGTCTCACTTGCTATCAGAGTTAAAGGTTAACAAATTAGATAAAAGTTTTCGGAAACTATTTTCAAAAAGGTTTTAAAAGAAAGCATTTTCAAAAAGAAAAGTCTGTTTTGAAAAACATTCCCTAAAAATCCAAATGTAGTATCCTTTGGTCCTTTATCTAAATTTCTTCCTTTTTCCCTTTTTCAGCATGTCTGGGGAACAAAACATCCCTAATATCCCGGAGGGCGTTGCAATACCTGTATGGTTCCGTAGGTATTTGGAGGCCACGGCGCCTGCTGAAGGCCAAGAAAAAGTTCTTCCCCCAGTTGAACCAGTCATTCCTCCTCCCCCTCCAAGAGCTGATAACTTTTCCAAGACCTACAAAGACTTCCGGACAATGGGAGGAAGTTCATTCCATGGGAACGAGACATTCGCAGAAGCTCGGAATTGGCTTAAGGATACACATGACTTATTCATGATCTTTGAAGTGGAGGACCAAAGAAAAATTCAATTAGGTGCTTGGCTGTTAAAGGACGAAGCCTCATTTTGGTGGGAAGTCACCCAAGCTGAACGTCCGGTAGAAACTTGGGAAGACTTAAGATAGAGGTTCGAAATGAAATTTGTTTCCCAAGCGGAGAGAAGCATACAGATGGAGAGGTTCTTAACACTCAAACAAGGAAATTTGACGGTAAAGGAGTATGTGAACAAGTTCAACCAGCTGGCAAGGTTCGGGCTAGAGTTGGTGGATACACCGCACAAAAGGGCTTTGTAGTTTGCTAAAGGGTTGAATGAGCCTCTGCATGGTTTAGCCATGTCCCATATTCCAATGGGGGCCACCTTTGAAAAGCTTGTAGATATGGCCCTAATGCATGAGGAGGACAAGGGAGAGAAGAATGAAGCAGAGACTAAGGGGACACCGCAGAATAAAAAGGTGTGGCCCAAGAAGGGGCAGCAACAACAGAAGAAAGGAGGGTAAGACGACAAAAGGTAGGGATAAGAGAAAGTGTCACAATTGTGGAAAGGAGGGTCACTTGATCAAAGATTTTAAAAGAAGGAAGGCCAATTGCTTTAATTGCGGAGAGGTGGGGCACTTCTCTAAAGATTGCCCAAAGAAACAGGGATCGCACGGAAAAGGGCAAAGAGCAGGGACTTCTTGAGGGCAGGTGCATGCTCTCGTGATCAACGCTTTTGAAAGAGGTAGAAAAATTTCTGTAGAAAGTTTAGTTTCTCTTTCAAACCATCCAAGAACACTTTTTGATTCTGGTGCTTCACACTCGTTTATATCTAGTTCTGTGGTTGAATCTCTGCACTTAATTACTAGTATGGTAGTAGATCCCGTAGTTGTTTCAAACCCCATTGGTGGTTCAGCTCATTTATCAATGATCCGTCGGGGTTTGAAAATATTTGTGTTAGGCGCCGAGTTCGAATGCGAAGCGTATGTGCTCGGGTTTATGGGCTATGGGTTGATTCTAGGAATAGATTGGCTTACCACATACGGGGCCATTCTGGGTTGTGAGAGGAGGGTTGTTAGACTCCTGACTTGTCATCGGAAGACCCTCCAAGTTTCTTGTGACCCTCAAGGGTCTGTTATTCTTAGCTTCCTAGAGTCTCTAGATGCATCCATAAATGACTTGCAATCTGTTATGGTGGTTCGAGATTATTCCATGTTTTTGATGAGGTATGGGGTTTACCTCCAATGCGCAAAATCAACTTCCGCATATATCTGGTGGACAATGCAAAGCCAGTTGCATTACCAGTGCGCCACATGGCTCCAAGAGAAAGGAGGGAGCTGAGTAAGCAAGTAGGGAAGCTACTTGAAAAAGGGTTTATCAGACGAAGCATATCTGAGTGAGGTGCTTCAGTAGTATTCGCAACTAAAGCGGATGGTTCATTTCGTTTGTGCGTTGTCTATAGAGAGTTAAATAAGCTCACCAAAAAGAATAGGCTTCCGCGTCCGAGGATTGATGATTTATTTGATCAGTTTGTTAGTGCCTCGGCATTTTCTCAGTTGGACTTGGCTACGGGGTTCCATCAGTTGAGGGTGGCTGAAGACAGCATAGATAAGACTGCTTTCAGGACTCCAGATGGTTTCTTTGAATGGCTAGTTATGCCTTTTGGGTTGACAAATGCACCCACCTATTTTGTTGATTTAATGAGTAGGGTGTTTCGGGAATTCCTAAACAAATTTGTCGTAGTCTTCATTGATGACAATTTGATCTTCTCCAAGAGTGAAGAAGAACATGCCCAGTATTTGGGAGAAGTTTTGAAAACTCTCTGTAACCATCAGCTAAAAGCAAAGTTCTCCAAATGCCATTTCTAGAGAAAAGAGGTGAGATTCTTGGGGCATGTAGTCTCCAAAGAAGAGATAGCTATAGATCCCACGAAGGTGGTTGCAGTACAAGATTGGCAAATTCCTAAAAATGCACCCGAGGTGAGAAGCTTTCTTGGGTTGGAAGGTTATTATAGGAAGTTCATTAAGGACTTCGCGAAGATATCGTCCCCTCTCACCAGGCTGACAAAGAAGAATTTGGCATTTTCATGGGACATAGACTGTGACGTTGCTTTCCAACGACTAAAAAGGGCTCTGACAATAGCCCTTGTCTTGAACTTGCCCAACAGGTGTAAAGTGTTTACTGTTTACACTGATGCATGCGGTACAGGGCTTGGTGCGGTTCTGATGCAAGAAGGGAAAGTAATATGTTATGGGGGTAGACAGTTCATGAGAAGAACTACCCCACCCACGATCTAGAACTAGCTGCCATAGTATTTGCATTAAAGACATGGCGTCATTATTTACTTATAGAAAAGTTCGAGTTATACACCGATCATAAATCTCTCAAGTATCTATTCTCACAGAAGGATCTCAACTTAAGTCAACAACGGTGGATGGAGTTCTTAGCTTCATATGATTTTGAAATTGCTTATACACCTGGAAAGGGTAATGTGGTAGTAGATGCATTAAGTAGGTAGAGGGTGGACCCGAGTCCTCTGTTTGTGGAAAGAAAGAACTTGAAGTTCAGATCAGCTTTTGATTTTAGACACTCCAATGAGGTTTTGCCTAATTTATTTGCATCCTTAGAGATCAGACCGACTCTTGTGGATCAGATAGGAGCTTCGCAACAAGGTGATCCAAAGATTCTAGATATCATGGATAAGCTCAGAAGAGAGGAGACTTATAGTCACCTCATTAGGTATGCTATAGATGAAAAAGGGTGGTTGCGGCTAGATGGAAGGCTTTGTGTTCCTAAAACTGGAAGCTTGATAAAGGCAGTCCTAGAAGAAGCCCACCATTCTAAGATGACATTCAGTTAGGCGACGATAAAATGTACAGGGACATGAAGAGTGTTTTCTTTTGGGCTGGGATGAAGAAGGATGTGGCCGAATTTGTTTCTCAATGTTTAGTTTGCCAGCAAGTCAAAGCTGAGCAAAAGAAGCCCGGTGGATTACATCATCCATTGGAGGTTCCGCAGTGGAAATGGGAGAGCATCTCTATGGATTTCATAGATGGTTTGCCTAGATCGAAGAAAGGTAATGCCAGTATTTGGGTGATAGTGGATAGACTCACTAGGAACGCTCACTTTATTCCAGTTAAGAGTAAGAGGACGACATCATGGTTGGCAGCAATTTATGTCCGAGAGATAGTCCGTCTTCACGGAGTACCTTCCAGCATCGTGAGCGATCGTGACCCCATCTTTACCAGTGAATTTTGGAGGAGCTTGCAAGAAGCATTAGGCACACAGTTGTGTTTGAGCACCGCTTGTCATCCTCAGACCGATGGGAAGACGGAGAGGGTGAACAGAATTCTAGAAGATCTTTTAAGGTTGTGTATCCTTAACTTCGGAGGGACTTGGGAAGAGCATCTTCCTTTAGTAGAGTTTGCCAATAATAACAGCTATCAGGCTAGCATCGGCATGGCACCCTTCGAAGCATTGTATGGACGACCCTGTAAATCGCCAACTTATTGGTGGGAATCTGCAGAAAGATTATTGCTTGGACAAGATATGCTTACGGAAACGTCCGAAAAGATTGACCTTATTCGATGGCGAATGAAGACATCTTAAGATAGGCAGAAGTATTATGTAGACAAGAGAAGGACTGACATCGAATTCGAAGTGGGAGACTTAGTTTTTATCAAAGTATCATCTCTGAGGAATGTGGTTCACTTCGGATCAGTAGGGAAGTTGGCACCTAGGTTTGTGGGACCATTCCCCATAACCGAGAGGATTGGCCAAATGACCTACAGAGTAAAGCTCCCAGAAAATCTATCCAGTTTTCATGGCGTTTTCCGTATCTCTCATCTGCGGAAGTGCCTGCATGACACCGCAAAAGTTGTTAAGCCGAGCATGTTGGAAGAAGTCGAAGTGGAACAGGAGGCGATAATCAGACGAGTCCCTACCTGTATTCTTGGGTCAGAAGTTAAGAGGCTGCGTATAAGGAAATCAAGTTGCTAAAGGTTCAATGGGGAAATAACCCAGAAGATGCGATTTGGGAGACCGAAGACAAGATTCATGCTTCGTACCCTTTTCTTTTCGAGGGTATGTTCTTAACTCCTTTTCTTAAGTTTTATTGGTGCTTGTTTCTGTCAATAGAGTACATCTTATCCATAGTATTTTCGACCTTTAGATAGGAATCCTATGGGTATAAACATGTGTTTGAAACATGTTATGATTGATGGATGCAAGTGTTTGCTAGTGGTTTCCTGTGGACGCATATAAACACACATTAGGCACTAAGATCGGCTAAATCACTTTCATATTGCATATGGATGTGTGTGCATTTTCTTTTCTGGATGGAAATGGATGAATTGGCATATGGATGTTGCATTTGGACGAATGGGTGTGCATACATATAGAACTTATAAGATACAATAGGTTTATTTGCATACATATTGGATTCATGGCACTAACATACATTGCATTAAGGAGGTCAACTGAATCAGTAGACCGCCCGATCTTCGCATTAGTGTTGGAATATATACACACACCTTTGCATATATTCATATAAGTATTAGAAAGCTTTTAAGGAAAATGGATGCCAGTGATCTGTGGATGAGTAGATGGATGGTAAGATATGTGTTCTTCTCGACTTAGAGATTTCAGGACGAAATCCTTTGAGTAGGGGGGAATGTAACACACCGAACTTTTAACGACATTAAAGAGAATAAATTAAATAATAAGTAGTTTAATATCCATAATTAGAGGAAAGGACTGCACCATTGCGTCCGTCTCGAAATTCTGTCAAGATAGACATTAGGTTTGCGTAAAACAGACACTGTATGAAGAAGTTACGAGGGTTTTAAGTTTATGTATGCATAGAAATATTTTATATATACACATGAGTCGGAGGTAAGTCAGAGATGAGTCAGAATTTTATCCAGAGGATTCAAATTCGAAAAATTCCTCTGAGCGGCAAAATTCCCGCTCTAGGGGGTCGACACCCCTAGGGCTGACATGACACTCAATTTCAGGGGGTTTGGTAGCTATATATATGTGTCCTATTCTCCTATTTTCTTCATTGCACAACACCAGAAAGGCCCATTTGTCACGCTTATAACCGTTAGGAAGCAGAATGCTCACGGTTATAAACCGTCGAGCCAACATGCGTTGGTGATTTTTATCACGCATGATATCACAATAATAACCTTGACAAATACTAGTATATACTCACAGGTATAGCGTGATTATGTTATCTTTACTAACGGTTATAAGCGTGATTATATATTCTCTACTAACGATTTTAAATGTGACGAATTTCAGAATTATAACAGTTATAAGCATTGTATTAGAATTTTTGCCAATGGTTATAAACGTGACGTTATCAAAGATTCCATTGGCTACTGTCACATTTGTCACGGTTAAAACTATGAGAAACTACACATAAGTACGCTGCATCCATAAAACACCTATATTTCATATTAAATATACATAAATATATACTAGCGTTGGCTACATACAGTAATAGCATTGGAACAGCAAATAGCATGTCGAACATATCAAATTTAAAACATCGAACATAACAAGTTTAAAATACTGAATTATACACCGTCATTAACATACATAATAAGTTTTAAATCAGGATTCAATATATTTCTTCTAAATTCAATCTTAACATACATATGATCTACCAAATTAACTTCAGTCCAATTTTCCCACCGTTAAAATTAAAACCAGTTAGAAACTTCTTAAAGGTTATACATGTCTCCCGCATATACTCTTCTTCTCATATACTCTTCAAGGTGATACATGTCTCCCGCATGAGTACACCATCATCTGCAAAGTCAATGGGTATACCGAGAGTTAGTCTGAAGTAATTTTCATCTCTCTAGAACATTGTCCTAGTGAAAGTAGCATTAATAATAACTCAACGTACTGCAATAAGAATACATATTTACAGATTTAAACATCATTATTCAGTCTTTCTAATATGTGTGATATTCTATGCAAAGTATGATGATTCCAAATAGTCTACAAACAGATTAGTTATAGAAACAAAAAAACAGAAAACAGAAGTTCCACTGTCCATGAGTTTTCATAAATTTGAATGATGTATTTTAGTTGCATCGTTAGCAACAACATGAATGCTGTATTTTAGTATGCAGAGTATAGTGTATACATCGTGGGCGTAATAATTGAGTTTTCAAGTCCATTATCATGATATTTGCAAATAAATCGATGAGCTTGCGTCCATTAGAATGTGGAAGTCAAAACATTTGTACTGTACTAGCAATACAGAAATGGATATTAATGAGTGAGGATATTTCATCACCACTGAGGTTTTCTAGTCCTACAGCTGAAGACCACCAAGGGTTTCAAGTTTCTTGTCTTTCCCTATTTACTTTATATTTTCATATTACATGAATTGATCAGTACAGATCAAGCCAACGGTCAAGGTCTCCATAGCTAGTAGTCAAAAGTCATTATAGATCATGTTACAATTTCAGATCAATGGCAAGTAAAAAACATGGTTATTGCTTATACATTTGCAACAACCCGTATTTTAATAACGTGTAATAACCATAAATCAAGCCAGAATTAATTTTTAAAATAAGAATCAAGGGAAACGGGTTACGCCATTGCGTTCGTCTCGAAATTCTGCTTGGAAACGAGTCCGAGTTTTCAAAAATCGGAGTCTGTATGACCAAGTTATGACCTTTCGATGTTTTCAAGTTCAAAACAGCTCAGAATTCGAATTCAAATTTCGAATTTCAAACCTCAGAATGGACTGGGCGGGAAATTTCCCACCCAGGACCAGGTCGACCTGGGGGTCGACTATGTAGTTGACCTGCCCAGGACCAGGTCGACCATAGTGTCGACCTGGGGGTCGATCTGGTGGCCGAGCCCACTTTTGAAGCTAGATTCACTTTGACATTTCTAGCCTCGTTTCTGTCTACATTCGTTGACCTGACCCTATATAAACAACCCCTAACACTAGTCTCTCTACACAAAATTCTCTCTGACCTTATGCTGCTCCAATTCTGGTTAAAAAGTTGGAGAAAGGAACTACTTCTACGTTGAAACTGCGTTAAGGGAAATGCTAATTTGAGGATTTCTGTTAGGACTTGACTAAGCATATAAAGATTCAACATCGACTCTCTTTTTCTAATTCTCGAACCACGATCTGTAAGCCTCAGTTACTTTTAGATTTAAAATGTAAATGTAATATGAATATGTTGTAAATTGAAATTGGACCTGTGTATGATGACTGTTTTACATCCATTCTTGTTCATCTTGGATCTTGATTTTTGGGTATATTACTATGACATTGATTTGGGGCCTATTCATGTTGTAAATCAAAAAGAAAATCCCCTCATATTATCATGTTGAATCTGCTATTAGTCACAAGTTTATGACTATCACCTTGTGTCAATCGTTACCATGACTATACTATCACCTTATGACAACTGTTATCTTGACGAGTACCTTATTTTGCTAGATTTGGAATCTTTATGTTTGAGGTCAATATTCCATATGCCAGTAATGTTATAATCATTTATCTCAAGTCATACCATGCTATGCTAGTAATCACTTTTGTCACCTTATACCTGTCCTTTTTTATGTTATTCCCTAATTAGATTTATTTGTATCAATTCGAGTTTAAGTGCGATGGGAATACGATTTGGGTAGATTAGGTAAAACATGAATTGGCTTTGAGCATGAACGTTATTATAACTTGAACCTGGATATGGACATGAACTTGACACAATTTGACATTAAACATGACCTGAAAACTCGATATGAATTTAGACTCAAAACTTGAACATGGGCATGACACTTAGATAAACTTGAAAATGGTCAACTCGAGGTTGGGTTGAGTTTGCAGTGTAAATCTGCCCGGAACCGCCCGGCAAATCCAGTGACTGCAAACAATAGGATCCAATGTGAGTAGTTGGTCATATCGCACGTAAAACCCGAGGTTAGACTATGTTGTGGTGTAAATCTGCCCGGAACCGCCCGGCAAATCCAGTGACCACAACAGTTAGTCTAATGTGAGAGGTTGGGATGCATTAATGAATTAATGCCATATGATATGGTTAAGTCATGAACCATTTGAATATACTTAACCAACTTGACACGATGATTTGATAGGGTTAAGTCATGAATCGCTCGAACGCACTTAACCAACTTGATACATGATCTAGATAGGGTTAAGTCACGAATTTGAATGACAACACTTAACCCATTAGAAACCCTAGTTACGCGGTCTTTTTCAGCAGTAACCCACTCAGATGTATCACGATACCCTGGGACTAGGCAGGGTGGGGCACGATTACTGGGCTGATTGTAAGCGACCAGAACAACGGCTGAGTAGGTGCGTCATTGTAGGTTCAGGCGGACTATGGTCGTGCACGTAGTCCGGAGTTGAAAAATTAGGCATTGGGCACCCGTAGGTTTACACTGTGCGTGTTTGATTCGTGTCGGTGGTTGGCACCATAGGGCTTGGTACACCCTATGGTGGACCTATCACAGGTAACTACATTTCAGGATAGGGCCGTATGACACAGACACATGACGAGCTAGAACTTGTAAGGAGTCGATCGCTTAGTAGATCGTACCGTAGGACCCCGTAATGGGTCACTTCATGATACTGGGCCAAGGGATCATTTCATGATTAATACATGACATGGGTTAGAATACTAGTATAGTTGGTGCAGCGAACCTTGAATATGCGATGCTAGACTTGACTTATCTTGTTATCTTAATTGTCATACTAGTCCTGTTATCATCCTTATGTATAATTCCAGTTTTCACATGTCATTCTACCTTTACTAGTTTTTATACTGAAAGTCACTAGGGCTTACCAGTCTTATGACTGACCCTTTTCCTTTCGCCTCTTTTTCTTTCGTTTTCCCCCCAGGTTCTCAGGGAGGAAACACTAGCTCTTAGCTTGGATTTAGCTTGCTTTCTGACAGCTCATGTACGGTTTGGTCTTGAGCTATGCTATGGCTGCTTCTGCTATTTATGGGGAATAATCTACTTTTGTTATCTTAAGTTTATGCTTCTTTATTTGGAACTTGATGTAATGGAATAATTTGCACCTTGGATATATGGGGTTTTGACTCTTTTCTTGAAAGTAATAAAAATTTGGTTTTTAATTTCTACCGCTGCTTTATTTATGTTCTGCCTTATGATATCTCTGTGTATGTTTACCTAGATAATACTCCACCAAAACTAGTGCATTCCCTTTGTGAGTGACCCTAGCGGAGATGGGGTGTTACATTTGGTATCAGAGGAGAAGGTTACCAGGCTGGGCAAAAGTTTTAAAAACCTTCTGAAACTATTTTCAAAACCATTTATAAAGAAGCATTTTTCAAGAAAAGTTTTATGTTTAAAAAGGCTATTCCCCAAAAGCCATTAGCACTTCCCTTTGTTTCCTCGTTTGAATCTTTTTCTTTTCGTTTTTCAGCATGGCTGATCTTAACCTGCCTGAGGGAATATCCGTGCCCGGATGGTTCCGAAGGTACTTAGAAGCCAGGGCCAACGACGTGGGCCCGACAGACATCCCTCCTCCTCCTCCCCCAGTGGCCGCGGTTCCTCCTCCTCCTGGTACCGCCTTTGCCAAAATATGCAAAGACTTTAAAGCAATGGGCGGCAAGAACTTCGTTGGAACTGAAATCTTTGTTGGGGCACGAAACTGGCTAAAGGAGACTGAAGACTTGTTTATTATCTTTGATGTGGAGGACCATAGGAAAGTTCAGTTGGCAGCATGGTTGTTGAAAGAGGAAGCTGCATTTTGGTAGGAAGTCACCAACGCTACCAGGCCAGTTGAGACTTGGGCAGACTTTAGAGAGAGGTTTGGGCTTAAATTCTTATCGTCAGCAGAAGAGAACCTTCAGATGGAGAGGTTCCTAGCACTCAAGCAAGGGGACATGTCTGTTAGGGACTATGTGAATAAGTTTAATTAGCTTGCTCGGTTCGGTTTGGATTTGGTCAACACAACCCAGAAAAAGGCTGTACGCTTTGCTCGAGGATTGAACGAGCCACTACACAGTTTAGCCATAACTCATATACCCATGGGGGCGACCTTTGAAAGCTTGGTGGATATGGCTCTACTTCATGAGGAAGACAAGAATAGCAAGAAGGAGGTTAAGCCTAATGAGACTCAGAATAAGAAAGCTGACTTCAAGAAGGGGGACAACAAGAATAACAAGAGCAACAACAAACCGCATGAGACGAGGAAGTGCAACTTTTGTGGTATTATGGGACATCTAGCTAAAGAGTGTAGAAAGAAGAAGAGGAAGTTGGGTGAATGCTTTCATTGTGGAGATACTAGACACCTCAGCAAAGATTGCCCTAAGAAGCAAGGACAGGGGCAAGGGCGGACCCAGTGAGCAGGACCTTCTGGAGGGCAGTTGCATGCTCTCAACACCACTCCAGCTCTTGACCGAGGTAGTAATATTTCCGTAGAAAGCCTTGTTTACATTTCTGACTTTCCTGTTCAAACCTTATTTGACTCTGGCGGATCGCATACTTTTATTTTTTCTGATATTGTTGAAAATCTGCACCTACGTACTAGTCTGGTTGAGGATCCCGTTATAGTTTCAAATCCAATTGGGGGCTCCGCCCATTTATCTATAATGTGTGTGGATTTGAGGATCTCTATCTTAAGCGTAGAATTCACGTGTAATGCTTATGTTCTCGGATTTATGGGACACGGTTTGATCCTAGGTATGGATTGGTTGTCCGATTATGGAGCCATTCTTGATTGTGAACGAAGGCTAGTGAGGCTCATGACTCACCTCGGTAATACCCTTGAAATTTCTTATAACCCTAAGGGTCCGGTCATGTTGTGTTATCTTGAATCCCTTGACTCGTTCGACGATAATTTGCAATCTGTAAGAGTGGTCCGAGAATATCCAGATGTCTTTGATGAAGTAAGGGGGTTACCTCCTAAACGCGAGATAGACTTCCGAAATTATCTTGTTGATGATGCCAAGCCAGTTTCATTTCCCGTTAGGCACATGGCCCCGCGAGAAAGAAGAGAGCTCAGTAAACAAGTTAACGAGTTGCTTGAGAAAAATTACATAAGACGAAGCATTTCAGAATGGGGTGCTCCAGTGGTATTCGCTACTAAGGCGGATGGATCGCTTCGTCTGTGCGTAGATTATCGTGAGTTAAACAAGCTGACAAAGAAGAATAGGCACCCACTACCAAGAATCGACTATTTGTTTGACCAGCTTGTGGGAGCATTTGTTTTCCCTCAACTCATCTAGCCACAGGATTCCATCAGCTTAGAGTGGCTGAGGATAGCATTGACAAAACTGCGTTTAGGACTCCAGATGGGTTCTTCGAATGGCTCGTCATGCCGTTTGGGTTAACGAATGCACCCGCATACTTTGTGGATTTGATGAGTAGGGTGTTTCGGGAGTTCCTTAACAAGTTTGTGGTAGTTTTCATGGATGACGTTTTGATCTTCTCAAAAGATGAAGAAGAGCATGCTAGACATCTCAAGGAAGTCATGGAAACACTTAGAGCACACCAGTTAAAGGCTAAGTTCTCCAAATGCCATTTTTGGAGGAAGGAAGTTCGGTTCCTTGGACATGTAGTTTCTAAGCAAGACATAGCCGTGGACCCCGCAAGGGTAGTTGCGGTACAGGACTGGAAAATTCCAAAGAATGCAACGGAGGTGAGGAGCTTTCTCAGTTTGGCGGGCTACTACAGGAAGTTCATTAAGGACTTCGCTAAGATTTCAGCCCCTCTTACTAAGTTAACAAAGAAGAACCTAGCTTTTGCATGGGACATAGTGTGACGCTGCTTTTCAGAGACTTAAGAGAGCCCTCAACACAACTCCAGTTTTGGCATTACCCGATGGAGGTAAGATGTTCACCGTGTACACAGATGCGTGCGGCACGGGATTAGGCGCTGTCCTAATGCAAGATGGAAGAGTAATATGCTACGGGGCAGACAACTTAAAGTTCATGAGAAAAACTATCCCACGCATGACTTGGAGTTGGCCGCGATTGTTTTTGCACTTAAAGCTTGGCGCCATTATCTTCTAGGGGAGAGGTTCGAGCTATATACCGACCACAAATCGCTTAAGTACCTCTTCTCATAGAAAAATTTGAATCTGAGACAACAGCGGTGGATGGAGTTCTTGGCATCATATGACTTCGATATAGCTTATACCCCTGGCAAGGGTAACGTGGTGGCGGATGCGCTAAGTAGAAAAAGGTTGACTTTGAGCCCCTTATTTGTTGAAAGGAAAAGCCTTGAGTTTATAGCAACCTTTGATTTTACACCTGCTGTTGAGTCATTGACTGTTACGTTTGCATCTCTTGAGTTAAGACCTACACTTCTAGATCAAGTAGGGACATCACAG
This sequence comes from Allium sativum, assembly GCA_030737875.1. Classification (NCBI taxonomy): domain Eukaryota; kingdom Viridiplantae; phylum Streptophyta; class Magnoliopsida; order Asparagales; family Amaryllidaceae; genus Allium; species Allium sativum. Next base: position 424,728,335 of record CM060923.1, on the reverse strand, counting down.
AAGGAAGACCCACAGATAGTCGAAATCATGGACAAGCTGATTAGTGGTGAGACGTCAAGTCACCTCAGTAGGTATGCCATATATGACAAGGGATGGCTAAGGCGCGATGGAAGGCTATGTGTCCCACAAGTGGAAGTCCTAGTAAGGAAAGTTCTCGAAGAGGCGCACCACTCGAAGATGACTATACATCCCAGAGGGGATAAGATGTACAGGGATATGAAATGCATTTTCTTTTGGGCTGGAATGAAAAAGGATGTGGCAGAGTTCGTTTCGAAGTGCATGGCGTGCCAACAAGTAAAGGCCGAGTCGAAGAAGCCTGGTGGGCTATTACATCCTTTGGAGGTTCCGCAATGGAAATGGGAGAGTATCTCAATGGACTTCGTGGATGGACTGCCTAGGTCAAGGAAGGGAAATACTAGCATATGGGTCATATTTGATAGACTCACGAAAAGTGCTCACTTCATTCCAGTGAAAAGCAAGAGGACCGCATCATGGCTAGCGTCTATTTACCTTCGAGAGATAGTACGGTTGCATGGAGTTCCCTCTAGTATAGTTATTGATCGTGACCCGATTTTTACTAGCCAGTTTTCGAATAGTCTGTAAGAAGCAATAAGTACACGACTGAACTTGAGCACGGCCTATCACCCGCAGACGGATGGACAAACTGAAAGGGTAAATAGGGTGCTAGAGTATCTTTTGAGACTATGCATTCTTGACTTTGGTGGTACTTGGGAAGACCATCTTCCTCTAGTGGAGTTTGCATATAACAATAGTTACCAAGCTAGCATCGGAATGGCACCGTTCGAAGCCCTGTATGGAAGACCGTGCAAATCTCCAACTTGTTGGTGGGAGACGACAAACATACTTATACTTGGGCCCGACATGATAAGGGACACTTCTGAGAAGATTGAGTTGATATGAAGACGGATGAAAACGGCCCAAGATAGACAGAAATCTTATGCGGACCAGAGAAGGACAGACCTAGAGTTCGAAGTCGGAGATGTGGTCTTTATAAAAGTTTCTTCGTTACGCAATGTAGTTCGTTTTGGAGCAGTTGGAAAGCTAGCACCAAGGTTCGTAGGACCGTTCCCTATCACTGAGAGGATTGGACGAATGGCCTATAGGGTAGACTTACCCGAGAAACTGACTGGAGTACACAATGTCTTTCACGTCTCGCATCTCCGGAAGTGCTTGCATGAGTCAGCCGAAGTGGTTAAGCCAAGCATCCTTGAAGACGTAGAAGTGGAAAAAGAGGAACATTGAGGCGAGTTCCGATTTGTATCTTAGGAACGGAGATTAAGAAGCTAAGGAATCGAGAAGTCAAGCTAGTTAAAGTGCAGTGGAGTGAAGCCCAAGAAGACGCAACTTGGGAAACCGAAGAGAAGATACGCGCGCTTTACCCATTTCTTTTTTGAGGGTACATTCTCGATCTCTTTTTCCTATAAACTTGAAAACCTTTTCGTATCATGCTTCTACTACCTAGGTTTGTCTTGTTATCTTCTTGATCTTATCTTGAGAACCTTAGGTAGAACCATATGGATGTAAACATGTGATTGAAACATGTTATGGTTGATGTTTGCAAATGGTTGCAAGTGTTAGCAAGTGATTGCTAGTGGATGCATGACACATATTAGGCACTAGACCAACTCAATCACATTTTCATGTTGCATATGCATGAGTGCTTATAATTGTACATGGATGGAACTTGTTATGCTATCGCTTGGATGTTGCATATGAATGAATGTTTGTGCCCTCATGTAGAGATTATAAACTATGTTAGGAATCTGCAGACATGTTGGATTCATTACACTAACATATTTTGCATTAAGAAGGTTTACTGAATCAGTAACCGCCTGATCTTCTGCATTAGATAAGTACATATACACACACTTTCTGCATATGTTCATACAGCACTAGAAACCTTTTAAGGACAATGGTTGCTTGTGGATGATTCTTTGAGTAGATGGATGATGGATGGTAGGACACATCCTCCCTAACTTAGAGATTTCGGGAACGAAATCCTTTAAGGGGGGAGAATGTAATAACCCGTATTTTTATAACGTGTAATAACCATAAATCAAGGCAGAATTAATTTCTAAATTAAGAATCAAGGGAAACGAGTTACACCATTGCGTTCATCTTGAAATTCTGCTTGGAAACGAGTGCGAGTTTTCGAAAATCGGAGTCCGTATGACCAAGTTATGACCTTTCGAAGTTTTCAGAAGTTTTCAAGTTCAAAACAGCTCAGAATTCGAATTTAAATTTCGAATTTCAAACCTCAGAATGGACTGGGCGGGAAATTTCCCACCCAGGACCAGGTCGACCTGGGGGTCGACTATGTAGTCGACTTGCCCAGGACCAGGTCGACCTGGGGGTCGACCTGGTGGCCGAGCCCACTTTTGAAGCTGGATTCACTTTGACGTTTTTGGCCTCGTTTCTATCTACATTCGTTGACCTGACCCTATATAAACAACCCCTAACACTAGTCTCTCTACACAAAATTCTCTCTGACCTTATGCTGCTCCAATTCTGGTTAAAAAGTTAGAGAAAGGGACTACTTCTTCTACGTTGAAACTGCGTTAAGGGAAATGATGATTTGGATATTTCTGTTAGGACTTGACTAAGCATATAAAGATTCAACATCGACTCTCTTTTTCTAATTCTCGAACCACGATCTGTAAGCCTCAGTTACTTTTAGATTTAAACTGTAAATGTAATATGTTGTAAATTGAAATTGGACATGTGTATAATGACTGTTTCACATCCATTCTTGTTCATCTTGGATCTTGATTTTTGGGTATATTACTATGACATTGATTTGGGGCCTATTCATGTTGTAAATCAAAAAGAAAAACCCCTCATATTATCATGTTGAATCTGCTATTAGTCACAAGTTTATGACTATCACCTTGTGTCAATCGTTACCATGACTATACTATCACCTTATGTCAATCGTTACCATGACTATACCATCACCTTATGACAACTGTTATCTTGACTAGTACCTTATTTTGCTAGATTTGGAATCTTTATGTTTGAGGCCAATATTCCATACGCCAGTAATGTTATAATCATTTATCTCAAGTCATACCATGCTATGCTAGTAATCACTTTTGCCACCTTATACCCGTTCCTTTTTATGTTATCCCTAATTAGTTTATTTGTATCAATTCGAGTTTAAGTGCGATGGGAATACTATTTGGGTAGATTAGGTAAAACATGAATTGGCTTTGAACATGAACGTTATTATAACTTGAACCTGGATATGGACATGAACTTGACACAATTTGACATGAAACATGACCTGAAAACTCGACATGAATTTAGACTCGAAACTTGAACATGGGCATGACACTTAGATAAACTTGAAAATGGCCAACTCTAGGTTGGGTTGAGTTTGCAGTGTAAATCTACCCGGAACTGCCCGGCAAATCCAGTGACTGCAAACAATAGGATCCAATGTGAGTAGTTGGTCATATCGCACGTAAAACCCGATGTTAGACTATGTTGTGGTGTAAATCTTCCCGGAACCGCCCGGCAAATCCAGTGACCACAACAGTTAGTCTAGTGTGAGAGGTTGGGGTGCATTAATGAATTAATGCCACATGATAGGGTTAAGTCATGAACCATTTGAATATACTTAACCAACTTGACACGATGATTTGATAGGGTTAAGTCATGAATCGCTCGAACACACTAACCAACTTGATACACGATCTGGATAGGGTTCAATCACGAATTTGAATGACAAAACTTAACCCATTAGAAATCCTAGTTACGCGGTCCTTTTCAGTAGTAACCCACTTAGATGTATCACGATACCCTGGGACTAGGTAGGGTGGGGCACGATTACTGGGCCGATTGTAAGCGACCAGAACTACGGATGAGTAGGTGCGTCATTGTAGGTTCAGAAGGACTATGGTCGTGCACGTAGTCCGGAGTTGAAAAAGCAGGCATTGGGCACCCGTAGGTTTACACTGTGCGTGCTTGAATCGTGTCGGTGGTTGGCACCATAGGGCTTGATACACCCTATAGTGGACCTAGCACAGGTAACTACATTTCAGGATAGGGCCGTATGACATAGACACATGACGAGCTAGAACTTGTAGGGAGCCGATCGCTTTATAGATCTTACTGTAGGACCCCGTAATGGGTCACTTCATGATACTGGGCCAAGGGATCATTTCATGATTTATACTTGACATGGGTTAGAATACAAGTACAGTTGGTGCAGCGAACCTTGATATGCGATGCTAGACTTGACTTATCTTGTTATCTTAATTGTCATACTAGTCCTGTTATCATCCTTATGTTTAATTCCAGTTTCCACATGTCATACTACCTTTACTAGTTTTTATACTGAAAGTCACTAGGGCTTACCAGTCTTATGACTGACCCTTTTCCTTTCGCCTCTTTTTCTTTCGTTTTCCCCCCAGGTTCTCAGGGAGGAAACACTGGCTCTTAGATTGGATTTAGCTTGCTTTCTGATAGCTCATGTACGGTTTGGTCTTGAGCTATGCTATGGCTGCTTCTGCTATTTATGGGGAATAATTTACTTTTGTTATCTTAAGTTTATGCTTCTTTATTTGGAACTTGATGTAATGGAATAATTTTTACCTTGGATATATGGGGTTTTGACTCTTTTCTTGAAAGTAATAAAAATTTGGTTTTTAATTTCTACCATTGCTTTATTTATGTTTTGCCTTGTGACATCTCTGTGTATGTTTACCTAGATAATACTCCACCAAAACTAGTGCATTCCCTTTGTGAGTGACCCTAGCGGAGGTGGGGTGTTACAACATTGATTCAGATCAACCATCACGTCAGATTCACCGAACAGTTATACCGAAACTCGGGAAAAGATAGTAACCCTTTAACAGGCATACCTCTTAGTAAGTCGAAAAAATGATTATTTTTTTCTTCAGTATTGTACGAAATTATTTATCATTTCCAATTCGAAAACTACAGTTCTGTTACTTGAAAGTGCATTGATCTCGATTGGTGTGCCTTTTTTTATAATTAAGCATTATTTAGAAAGAAGAGTTAACCAAACAATACCTTTGTTACTGAAACTATCCACATGAAAAGGCAAAGTTTCATCAATAGATTTTTTTAGATGAATACATAAAAGAAAATATGACATGGTTTGGCCAATAAAAATATAAGAGTTCACCTCAGATTGGGTTTAGCCATGCACTAACCATAACTTGCGATAAACCTACTTAAAATCTAAAACTGGCTTGCTTTCCTACACCTGGAACCCCTTGAGTGGGCACAGCAGTAAACACGGGTGATGGTCTTTGGAAGTAATATCTACACGTGGCAACATAGAAATTTAGCAAAAGTCAGTATATAAAGTAAATAGAGGACAAAGAAAAGTCTGTATAGATCAAGCACGTGGAAAAATATACGTAGGATAGAGAAAATTGATGATACGTAGCATACCTTCGACTAAAAGAAAATTGATGATACATAACATCCATTGGTCTCTTAAATAATTCAAACCAAGTTAAAGTCTCATGGACTTCTGGCTAACAATCAAGGTCTCCACAGCTCATGTGATAAGGTTTCTAGAATGTTGCTTTAGAGATGTCTACAAAAGGGCAAGAAGAACAATATCTTGTTGAAAAAAAAGAAATGTCAAGTTAACAGAGTATCATAGATATGTGTATGGGTGTATACACGTATGTGTAATTGTGCGAAATAAATATGATATTTTATAACCAACTAACCTTCCACATGCAACAACTATGTCATCAAATGTAAGTTTTCCACTACTTTGAATTTGCAGTTCGATCTCCATTGTAGCTCCAGTATATCCCCTGCAAAAAATGATGTTTAACAATGATGTTGAACCATGCAGCAGTGCAGAAAACACTGAAATCTGAACATAATATGCTAGTATTTATCATGCATATAGTCAACATTTTTTCCCTTCAAATTTGCAACCTAGAAAAATGTGAACAGAAGGAGAGGATATCTACAATTTGCCATATGAATATGCATAAATGATTATTGTTTGGTCTAAAGAGAAAAGTTTCTCAAAACACATGTGCGTACAAAGATTACTAGGAAGATAACACTCCCTATGAAATTGGTCTGCCTCTCAAGTTTCAGCTAAGAAGATTGTATTCAGAAGAACTTCAAAGAAATATATGTTTTGTGAACAACCTCTCCAATCTCATGTTTTCCACTTTATATACAACTGCAAAACCTTTTAAACTAGGTTGCCAATCAGTTACCACCTAAGATTCTGAAAGTACATGAATTTGTACAAATACAATAACAAAATTTATGTTGAACAAAAGCTTCATCAGCCATAAATTAAGTTATTGAAAGTATTGTATATTATGTTCTTATTATACATTATGTTCATAGTACGCTTCATGTAGAAGTATAATAAATGCATCAGGACAAGGGAGTTATACTTCTTGAACTCACCAAGTTCCCAGAGAGTTTGATCGACCAACATGAATTTAATAATATCTTTACAAGCATGAATTTAATAAGTGTATATGCATCTGTATGTAGATTCCTTGTGAAATTTTTGGAAATTAAGATGAATAAGCCTTATTAATCATTCACTAATTGTTTTCATCAGTCATATGCATATACAGTTTCGGAAATAAAGATGATTAAATTTTCATTCAAGCTTCTAATCTTTACAAGAAAATTTAATGATTAAAAACATAAAATGAAAAACACGCACTAGTTCCTATAGGATAATGATATTCCAAGCTTGTCAAAAATATGTGCAAGTGAAACAACTCTTACAATATAAGTGATTTTAGAATTTCATATTATTACTTTACACGAGTTTCCAATCCGAATTGCCTTCTCATATGGTACTTGTGTTTATCATTATGATATACGTTATGTTCATAAAAGCTTATTATTCACTTACATCACATAATGTGGATGTCTTTCGAGCTGCTAATGACAAATATATTATCATTGCAAATCAAGTTTTTCTTTAAACATGTTAATTGACATCGATAAGATTTGATCCCAGCAACCCTATATGGATACTATAAGTCGTTCATAAGGGACTCCTCAACTCAAGTTAAATTAGCTTCTAGTAATTAGTATTTATAAATCAATTTGTTTCCAAATCAATATCAAACATATATATTTTGAGACTTCCCTGAGATTAACATTAGGATTCATGATAGAGCGTCGAAGGTGCATTCATCCTGTTCGAGATGTTGCTTGATACGAGATTGAATCCCTAAAGTCTTCGAGATGTGATATGATTGGAACCCGAGATTTAAGATCTACCAAATGTATAGTATGGATTGAGTTTTTTCCCCTGATCAAGTAAAATTGAATTTAAAGTTGGCCTTTACATTTGAATTTATAAACTTGCTTTCAGGAAACCGAAACCGAAATCGCCCGGTTTCAGGAAACCGAAACCGAGCGACTCGGTTTTAGGAAACTGAAACCGAAATCACTCGGTTTCAGCTAAAACCGAGCAACGCTCGATTTCAGCTTCCTGAAACCTTATCCAACTCATTAAATATAGCCTTAGTTGTATTAGTTATCCCAGCGGTTGCTGAAATGAAACCGTTATTCAAGAATATCAGCCTTTAAATCTGACAAGTACAGTTTGAAGGCCGAGGATTGAGTTCTCAGATAGGATTTACATTATTTCCTCAATGGAAACTTCACTTAAAATTTGTATATGTTATGCTTTAACAGTAACATATAATCAAGAAAACAACCATGATATTATGTAATTATAACATAACTAGATGTCCAGATACTGTTATCTAACATTAAAAACAAAAAAAACATGCCATAACTATTCTATACACGTAATTAGACAACCAGGTGACTCTTACTTTAGTTATCTTCCTCTATGAGATGAAAGATTAGAAGAATTGCATCTGGCTGCATTTCTTGTGCGAAGGGTGAGTAGAAGAATCGGAAAGACTCAGTAGCTTCTGGACGCTTCCTTTTCCTTTCCGACCATTGGGACCCAACTCTTCTATCATGTACTTCCATCCATCTATTGGTCTTCTATGATTAAATGTGTGATTTTATGAAGCTTGCAATCTGGAATTCACTTTAATGAGAATTGTTCTGAAGGCAACAAGCTAATTTGTGTGATTATGCGAGTATGAGATGGAAAAAAATGTGGCACACAAAAACGTTTATTAGTGCCAAAATTATAAGCATAGAGACATCTGGAATTTACTGAAGGCAATTCTTCGTTCAAACTCTTGTAGGAGAATATCCTCCTCCTTTTGTGATATTTCCCCTATATTTCCGTCTTTATCCTTTGTTGTTGTCTCCCATCCATCATGCTTTGCCTTCAACTCTTGTGCACCAGAAATCTTTGAATCATCGAGATCAACATTTCCTGACTCATTCATTCTGCGCATTTGAATCAAAGCTTATTATACATACTGAAAATTCCAGCTAAGTTTATCATTTACATGCTTAATAGGTACATATATTACTTGAAGCTACAGCTATGTAAATTCATAGTGATACGAGGAATCAATGCTAAGACCTCGGAAGCATGAAAAACATAGAATACTAATGCCCCAAAATGTGCAGGCTCTATCTTAAAAAGAAAACAAATATTCCATGCAACTATATCATACAGTGTTTTATAGTTCTCAAATATGATCTAATATCAGTGTTCCAATACACATTAAAATACTCAACTGACAAATGTATGCCACCTAACACACATGACTGGAGGCCAAAGCCTTTAGTGTGAATAAATAAAAATGTATGATTCGACAGCATAAGAAGAAGCCTCATTATGGCACTTCACCAAACTCAAAACACAATTCAATTAGCTTATAAAACATGCTTACAAATTCAATTACTTTCACTTGGTTTTCAATTACTTTTTCTTGTGTTTGTTAAATCAACTATCTTAGTAACCCAAATAAGAAAGTCAAAGTCTACATCAATAAAATCCAAAAAAAAATCATAAATTAGCTTTAAAATTTCACCAGCAACCAATTTTCAAACCTTTAACAAATGGGTATTCATTAAAAGGGCGAAGTATTTATCCAAAAACTGCTACAATAGGGTCAACCTCATTTTTAATAATGCAGGAAAAGGTATTTTAGTGTACCTGTCAAGCAGCGTTCGTGCTGCTGCAATTATTCAAAAAACCATCAAAGAAAAGATTCAAATTACTTGAGCAATCGAATAGATGAGGAGAAGGCTGACAGACTAAGGATGAACTGATCGCAAATTAAACGTTGGCAGCTGCAACATGGGGAGAAGCAAAAACCCTAGCAGGCGGTTCCAAAAGTTTTGGGGAAATTTTGTAAAAATGGATGAAAAAAAGTGTGATTGCGTTAACATAATGAGAATAAAGTAAACTTCCTATCTTATCCACGTAACTTAGAATTTATTTACAGTAATACCAAATGTTGTAACGGTTATAACCATTATGACTAGTTATAACGGTAGTAAACGTGATTAAGTAATAAAGAATATAACTGTTACTACATGAGGCCGAGAAACTGTGATGAAATGGGCTGTTTGGTGCAGTGTTGGAAATCATGGAGGCCATATGCTGCTGGAGTGCGAACTGAACCGTCTTCTACAACAACATATTTTACGAATCCAATTCAGAAATTTTAGATCCAAAAATTCTAAATCCGTTCTTCCTCAATTCTCTAAACCTAACGCTGTGAGTTTCTAGATTACTTTTAGGTTTAGATAAATGAAAGTAAATTGTGAAAGACTATGACTTGGATATGTTGTAAAGTATGATTCTATGTAAGTGTTAAATCATATACTATGCCACGATAGATCTAATTCCCTAGATCTAATATAGTTGAGATTATTCTATTATGGATCTGAACTTGTAACTGTATTATAGTGAATGTACATCTATTGGACAGTTGTAACATTGGCTAGATCTAATTCTTTATGTAAATCACTTTCACCTGTCATATTATGATTAGTTTAAATATGTTCTAAACTTGAGATGTGAAGCCATTTTTAGATCTAAACATGTTGCTATGTCACCCTAATTATGTTAGATCTAAATAGTTGGACTAGATCTCATTATGTTGCTTTTACATCGTAGTTGCCACAAGTTCATTAGTTTTATGTCCACCTTGTTATGATGAAAATTACATGTCCACTCACCTTGTTATCATGTTAAGTTTATGTGTATGCCAAGACATGTTAAAAAACTATCATTCTTTGTCATATTCCCTTTTTCATTATTGTGGCTAGGCTACTTTATAGCCTAGATGTCGCCAAAATACGTGCGAATACGTTAGTTAAGAAACTCAGAAAAAGGGGTTTATTATTGGCATAATTTATGTAATATTGGACATAAAATTCGAATAGGGAAACACAGAAAAAATTACCTACAATGACATAGGTAGATTTGGATTAATTTGGAATGGATAGTAATTTACAATTAGGAATTGTAAATTATACTTATGACACGAGGTTAGGTTACATTAGTGGTGGAAGTCTGCCCGGACCCGACGGACATATCCAACAGCCACTAATGTTAAACCTAATGTGGGAGGTCTAAGTACGCAAACACGAATCGGGATAAGACACGATGTTAGGTCCAACTGTGGAATAAGACTGCGCGGACCCGACTGGCATATCCAACATCCACATGTTGTAGGCCTAATGTGGGAGGTCTAGCCCATTATAAAACCATAAATGGACATGGTCAAAAATTGGGCTACTTAACCTATTTTAATCCACAAAGATTGTATGACTATGAACTTAAGTTAGGGTTAAGTAAAATTGGATGGGTAATGGGTGGGTTAAGTAAATTAGAGAGAGTGGGTAATATTTACATATTTGCCCACGAACTTAACCCAATAGGGTTATGTAATTAAAAATACCTAATGGTATACATAACCGGTGTAAAATATAGTAAAGTTATGTAATTAAATACACAGTTTAGGGTAAGCATAACTAACATAGGGCTATGTAATTAAAGACACCTAAGGGTATACATAGTCAGTGGAAAACCTAATGGGGGATACAAGACAAAGGGGAGAGCTTGTATCATATTGTGTAGGACCCATTTCATTCAGTAACCCGCAGTGGGTATCAAATAAAGAACTCTGTACTAGGCGGAGAAAGGGGCACGCTTGCTGATTGATTGTAAGAGATCCAAACAAGATGGATGGTGTGGGCGGCACAAACCGACCGGGGACATGTGCGTGCATGGGTCGGGCAGAGGGGGCTAAGAAGACCGTGACACCAGTAGATATGGTTTTGCACACTTTGGGTTGCCACTTTAGGAAGTGATACCTCCTACAGTGGGGCCAGCACAGGATATCTACAGGGTAGGGAGTCGATCGATTAGGGTAGTGGTTAGGTACACTCGGATGTAAGCCCTAAGTCTACCAACTTATAACGGAAAGTATCATCTCATTTTAGTTATACTAGTAATAATGCAGAGTAATCATTAGTGAAGCATTCACACCTTATCTTGCTTACCTTGTCACAACTGCCATTTATGTAATGATCTTTCTTATCCACTTTATATGCCTATCATGTTGCTTTTATTTATCTACTAGCTAAAAGTAACTAGACTCGCTAGACTTTACGCCTGACCCTGTTGTTTCTCCTTCTTTCTTCTACTTCCCCCTGGGTTCTCAGGTAGAAAACACTTAGACCTAATCAGGAATCAAATATCACCTTGCTAGGAGCTACTTCTAAAGTATGGCCCAAGTTATTGTCTCTACTATGGCTTAACTCTTTTAATTTGGGATTGATGCTTTTGTTTACTTATGTACTCTGATGAAGCAAGACAGAAGTTATTTTTATTGTAATGGTTTTTATGACTTATGAAATTGTTGACCACGGTATTATGTTTTTATGGTTGAAATAAAAATTAATATTTTCCATTGCTGCCTTATTTATATCTGTTTTGTAATTATTCTGTGTCTGTTTACCTATAGTGCTTCACGAAACTTAATGCATTCCCTTGGTGAGTGACATTAAAGGACGTGTGGTGTCTCAATGCCTCAACGTTGGCGCCATGTTTGTTGCTCTCTTTGATTTTTCAGGGGGGGACGTTGTTTATCATCAGGAAACACCAGAAAATCTGAAGATGGCTATCATAAGGGTACCAAAAAGTTCAGTGTTGTGATGCTTTGATTCCAAATTTGCTAGTGCGAAGAAGTTTCTTTTAATATTTCATTTGTTTCTATTAAACTGAATTTGATCTGCTAACAATTTGGATTATATATATATATATATTTGTATATATACATATACATATACATATATATAGTCTCCATTATAAACTTTCACAACAGAAGAACACATCTATTTGACCATTCACCACATCTTTTGATTAAAGGACATAACCAATAAAGCGAACTCTCATCAATTATTGTAATTTCATTTAATGAATCAGCTTTTCAATCACATAGTGTTAAACCAGCATCTTATAAATACCTACATCTTTGTGTTCCACAGGTTCCATTCATTAAAAAATTATGAATCAACGGTTAGAGAGAGAGGTTTAACTAATGCGAGAATCAAATAAATAGTAAGAAACCAAAATCCAAATTGAAATGAAAGGTCACGATTCATGTTGATTCTAGTATCTAAGATTTTGTTAAACTAGGTTGCTAATTTATTCACCATTCTACTTTGATTTTTTATACGATATTCTTGATAATTTGACAATACTTTGGCTTGATCAAGAAAAAAGGTTGTGTACTGAATGAAACACATTTTCAGTAGTGAATTGTTTGGAACTATTTTTGGTTTAAACCATTTGTTCTATGCTATTTATTTAACTAGTTTTGTCATCTAGTCTTTCCTTAAATAGATTTCCCAAGGCATATTGTTCTCATTAACCATGTTATTGTGAACCATTTAACAATGTAAAAAGTTGAATAATTCTTATTGTCCTGTTACTTCAATGGTTATCCGGATATTCTCTCTAGCATGGGTTTTGCCATGCTCAAGTATAAAAATTCTGAAAATCAATCTTGAATTGCAGTTTTGGCTTAAGGATTGGCTTTGGTAGTACATTACATAAAATGTTGTGAGATAACTAATTCTTATGTTTAAGTACCCAATATTTGATGGTCAAAGATAATAACAGTATTGAAACAGAAGTCAAATTATTTCGTTATTGGAATATTATCATGCATGTCAACTTTTTTCGCTATTGAAATTTTCTGATTAAAGCTATGATATTGTCTTTTAATGTCCATGCATCAAAAGCCTTTTTTTTAATTTATTCGAGAGGGAAACTGACCGGAGTCGTAAAACCCTCCCCAGTGCATCTAGCCTAGTCCGTGAGCACCACATAAGTGGCTGATCTTAACGTATGCACATGGTAAGCTCTTAGCACGCCATTCCGGGTTTCAAACTCATGCCACTATTGCCATGACGCAAAGTCCTTAACCGTTGGGCTAGTAGAACGACAATATTACACTAACCAAACTTGGATATATTTAAATATTCTTGCATCAAAAATCTAGTAATAGAATGACAATATTGCCTATCCATGCTAGAAAAAAGTTTAGACTGAGATAACATGACTGGAAAATGCCCAATAATGGTTATTTTTTGATTTGATATTGGGTTGTGACCAAGGTTTGAAATTCCGAATTTTAGTTTCGTTACGGAGATTGAAAATGTACAATGTTTCCGTTAGGTTTCGGTATTTCTGGAAATCTCTTATAATTCCATTTCCAATTTTTTTTATTTTTCTGGAGGTTTTTCACATATTGATATCTTAATTAGCATTTAAAATTCTTATAATTATTGTAATACAACAAATACAAGTGTAATTTAACTTAATTAGCGAAATCAACATTTTAGCCAGCCCAATTAGAAAAAAAAAATCCTTAAATACTTTAGAACATATTTGAAAAATATTTGAAAAATACCTTTTACAATATTAGAGAAATATTTTCAAATTACCCAGGATCATAAAATTTCCTTATATAATTTAAAATTCAATTTCAAACACCTTTTCTAGTTTTAGAGTTTCAGTTTCCAATTGTAGTTCAAACTCATATTTAATCCATCTAATTTTACATTTATACATATATGAATTCCGATTGGTTATTTATAATCATCTAAATTACAATCTTATTTGATTATAACAACGATCAACACATCCAATAGACTATAATAATCCAAGATATATACTTCTTTATATCAAAATATATTTTCTTTATACATATACGGTTTTTCGGTCGCAAGTCTAAATCAAATAGCCAGAGTAGAGCAATCATTCGAAGCAATTGAACCAAGCTACAGGCATCGCGAATTGATTTGGGTAAGAAAAAGCCATAATTTTGAATTTCGTGGCCAATGAAGAAATAAAGGCCGATATTTTCTCAAGTGACACAAAAATGGAGGCCTGTTGTTTTTAATTTTTAAAACGGGGTTTTGTCATTGTTTTGTTTTTATTATTGTATTTCATTTGTAAACCTATCCATTTGTTTTTCTGTAAAACTAGGGGTTTCTAGTTATAGGATTTATAGCTAGGGTTTACGAGTTAAAGGATTGTAATTCACAGAAAATCTGATCTTGGGGATTAAATTCTACACAAGATTTTGAGCGTAGGATTTGAACAGCTGGTAGCGGGAGTCGCGAGTTTATAGGGATTTTGTAAGCATAGAGATTGTTTTAATTCTAGAAGAAACCTTGAGAATGCAGCAATAGGCAGTAGTTCGCCGAAGCTGGGAAAAATTTGTGTCATTTACTTTCTGCATTTATTTTTTCTTTTGCAATATGTGTTGTGATATTTTTAATATCTTGTAAAACAACAATAAAACCCTATTCACCCTCCTCTAGGATTAATCTCGATCCAACAAGTAGTATCAGAGCAGGTATTTTATTAACTTTAGAGTCAAGGTGTTCCTTATTTGTCAGTCCAGCGAGATTCAGCCCAGTCGTATTCTAACTAGTTTTGATGGTACATGTTTTTTAAATTGGAAATTAAAAATGGAATCCTATTTAAAATTTGTTCATATCAAATATTGAGATATTATTAGGAATGAAGGTGATAATGTCGATAAGAATGATTTTGCTATGAATATTATTTATTATTACATTTGTATTGATCAGTTTCTTAATATTTCTCATTGTTTAACTGTGTAGGACATTTGGAAAACTCTCAATGCGAAGTATGGACAAAATGATGACAGCTGCTCAAAAACCCTAATTGCCAACTCAAGTTCAGATGTGTGCTTAATAGGAGATACTAATGAAGACTCAACAGATAATGATTCAGACGATGGTAACTTTTCACTGGAAGATTTAATTCATCTTTGTAATGCTTTAACAAAACCTGTTGAGGGTCTCAATTCTCAAAATATAACTCAGAAATTTGAAAAACTTGAGTTGATCAGCAAGAATAATACTTTGGAATTAAAACTTAAAAACGTCAAGAAGTCTTCAAACTCTATTTGCAAAAATTGTTTGAATTTGGAAATTAATCTTGTTTATCTAAATAAAAATATTCAAAAGCTTGAAAATGAAATTTTGATTTAAAAGAGAAAAAGATTGAGCTTGAAAGTACAAACAATTTTTTGCAAATGGAATTTGAAAATTTTAAGATGATTGAAAATTCCAAACATGAAATTGCTGAAAAAGAAAGCTTGTTGAAAACTAAATTGATTTTGAAAGAACTTAAAGAAATCGAAAAATTCAAAGAATTTGAAAAACGTGAGTTTGAAAAGCAAAATCAATTTGAATATGAGATTTTCGAGTCAAAAGCTAAAATCAAATTTCACGAAAATGAAAATTAAATCTTGAAACAAAAAGATTCTGAGAAATTTGAAATTTTGATCGACCGTTGATCTAAGCTAATCAACAAGAATAATCTTTTGAAATCTAAAATCAACAGTCTTGAATTGAGTTTGAAAAGATTCTTAACCGAAGAAATATCATTGATCAAACTATTGAAAAATCAATTGACTATTCAGAATAAATTTGGACTCGGTTTTGGTAATTCAAATGATTTCAAAATCCTTTTAATTGCTTTGAAAAGAATCTGCTTGAAAATCTGGACTTTGGAAATTTCAAAGAATTTTTAAAATCACAAACAAGACGAGAATTTTTGTGTAACAATCTATTTAAATGGATTTAGATCCCAAAAGATAACAGAATGAAATTGAATAAGATCTAACGGATTTCGGTTCCTAAAGGCACAAAGGTAAATTCAGATGGATTGTTATACAAACAAGTTTGGATACCGAAACGTGTAAACAAAGCTACAAGTGGTAAAACAATCTTTGTTAGACCACTAGATTCTATAAATATTTAGGTGCCGAAGGAGGCTGAGGAGCCACTTTGTGAAAGAGAATTTGATTTCAAGTTATTCCACATCTTTGATTTATTCAGTGTTCCTTAGTCAAGTTTGTTGAGTTATAGATTCATTGGTTCACATCGATTTCATATTTAATCTCTAACCTTATTTTTATGTTTGCTTATATTCTTCTTTTTCTTCCTCCTTTTACCCCTTCTTTATTTTTTTTCTTGATTATGGTTATTTGCTTTGTCACTACCACATTTTTTTTACTTCTTGAGCTTCTTCACTTCAAATGGCAGAATTCTTGGTTTTCTGGAAATTTGATTCATTTGTACAAAACTCTCATGTTTTAGTGATTTTCATACCTTAAATTCAAATTTGTAAATATCTGCGATGTTTTGAAGTTTATCTTTTTTATACCTGAATTCCTAATAATGCTGAAGCATTCTTATCATATCTTGAACACTGTTAATTTGAATTCCAAATTTTTGAAGATCTAAAAAAATATGGGATTTCACACACCTTTGTTGTTTTGAGTTTCGTCTAATTCACTTTGGAAAAACTTGAAAAACCACACTTATTACCGCAACTACTATTTTTCAGTTGTGACAATTTCATTTTCTTCGGATTGGCTTGGCTATTCTAATTTGAAAAACTTTTTGCACGAATTATTGTGTTGCATCTTAGAATTCATTCATGATCTTTTGGCTTGGATATTTGATTTTTCTGAAATCATTTGAAACTATTGATATCTGTAATCTCACACGCTTCTTTTATTTGAAACTATAATCTTTTGTGATCGATTCATTGAATCTTGAAATTTACATATCTCTTCAAGTAATTTCAAATTAAATACTTAAATCATTGGATCATAATTTGTCACTTGTCCTTGTTAGAAATAATTGTGAAAAAAAATCTCATGTAAATCTTGATTTGAAATTGAATGACTGCTGCTCTGATAAAAAGGTCTGAACTGTTAGATTTGCCCGTTTGGGCTTGGTGTAACGTCCCAGAAAATCTGAACCAATTTAAAAATTTTAAATTGACTAAAATAATGGATTTTAAGTATTTAAAATAAATATTTTAAATAATGGCGATGAAAACTGAGTTTGAATCGACATTTGAAAACGAATATAATTGATTATAATTATATATAGAATTGAAAATGGCGCGGTGGTTCGATAATTCGATTTCAAACTTCAATTGAATATACCGGGTGCAAAATAATCCGGATTTTAGTGAAACCAAAAACATTAGGATCTAATTGATGATATCTTTCCAACGAATCTGCCAAATCGAAATTTGATAGCGGGAATCAAAAGATATGTCCAGTTGAAAATTCTGAATAGTCGCTATGGAATTCAGGCCCTTAAAATGGACATTTTGCAAACGACCTCGGATTTCGACGAAACCACTTTTGTTGGGTCCGGGATGTGAAGTTATTGCTAGGTTTCAAATTTCATAATTTTTCGAATCAATATGTGAGCATGGCAAAGGAAAACGCGTTTGACCAGTTTCAGTTGATTTTAATCGACTGGAAATTGGCCATTTTTCAAACGGTCTCAGAATTCGACGAAACTAGTCTTGTTAGGACCGTATAGTCAATACGAAGCTAGAAAATAATTTTCTAGAATTTTTAGAGTTAGTATGTGACCCCGGTAATTTGAAATGTACGTTAAAAATTCAATATAGTGATTTAAATGTAAATTCAACGGAAACTGATTGTAACGATCGAATCAGCTTGCGATACATATCCCATTGTGTTCGAAATGGGGGTAGAACGCTAGGGACGACAGTCGGTGGGTCCCATTTCGACTTCGAATAAAAAAGTCAACTTTTAAATAGAAATTTAATAATAATAAATATTTATATAAACCCTTTTCTCTCTCTCTCTCCTCACTTTCTTTCTACCGTTCGAAAAAAAAAAAAAAAAAAACCTAAACTAAACCGCCGCTTCCCCGATCATCCACCTCCGCACGTCGCCACCCCCTTCGCCTGGAGCTGCTGTCGCTGCCTCTTCTTCTCTCCCCTCTTCTACCTCGAATCGTGACGAACCCAAACCCCCCCTGAAGCCATCGCGACGCCTAAATTCGCGAGCCCCCCCGTTCGAGACCCCTCCGCTTCGCCAGCTCCTCCTCCTGCCGCCGAGCCTGGCCGTCACCCCCCCTTCTTCGCAGATTAAAGTAAGTTGTTTTTATTTTATTTTATTTGATTTTATTTTTATTTTAATCTGAAAATTTCGATTTTAGGGTTTAAAACTGATTTTTTTCGAAAAGGTTTAAAACTGATTTTTGAAAGGGTTTAAAACTGATTTTTGAAAAGTTTAAAACTGATTTTTGAAAAGTTTAAAACTGATTTTTGAAAAAGTTTAAAACTGATTTTTGAAAAGGTTTAAAAACTGATCTTTAAAAGATTAGAACTTTAAAAAGGAAAAGATTAGAACTTTAAAAAGGAAAAGATTAGAACTTTAAAAAGGAAAAGATTTAAACTTTAAAAAGAAAAAGATTAGAACTTTAAAAGGAAAAAGATTAGAACTTTAAAAAGAAAAAAATTTGAACTGGGATAGAAAGATCAGATTTTTTAGAATAGAAAAGATCATATTTTTAAAATAGAAAAGACGGAATTTTTATTAAGTAGAAGAAGTAAGATATGATTTTTATATTTTTAAAGCAATAAAAATATAATTTTTACATCATAGGAATACTAAAAATATAATCTTTATTTTTGAAAAGGCGGAATCTATATTTTTGAAATGCAATTTTTATATATTGAATAACATAGTAAAAATTCGAATTTTACATATGTAGAGAATACGGGCAACGAAAGCGACGAAAGGCGAGATTGGCGAAGATTTCTCTAAAGGAAGAGTCGTAGTATTGGATAGCTATTGGTGAGAATTTCTGTAACGACCCGTATTCTACGCATCATAGAATCGTAGGATATTTATTTCTTTCACATACGAAGTCGTATGGTCATGTAACTTTGGGAGACGACTATTGTGGTCATTTCCCATGTTCATGATTTTTCCCGATTTTTAAATGACCATTTTACCCCTAGTTGGCACTGTTTTGGCCATAACTTTTGACTGGAAAGGAATTTTGACCTAAAACCACTTCCATTGGCTCTGGATGATGGTTTCTCTTTCCGTAGAGTGGTCACATTAGCCAAACGGACTCACCGTTTGGGAGATATGGCTGAAACAAGTTTCAGATGGTGAAAAACAGCTTAATTGGGCTTAACCGGGTGATTAGCAGCTAGGCCAACAGGGGAATTTCGGGTTTAGAGGTATAGGAAGACTGATTAGGGTTAGGTTATCACTTTCATTTCAGTTTTGAGCCGCCCTAAACCTCCATGAGACCTTAGTAATGGCTTCCATCCTCTAAAACCACCCCAAAACACATTTTTAGTGAAGATTAAGCCTAAACTACATCAAAACAAGGCCAAATAGCAACAAAGCAAGGTTGGAGTTGCTGCTATACATAGGAATTCGACCCAAACAGAGGATACTTCAGATTTGGTGTTTTATTTTGTGGCCAAGGTGAGTGATTTGCATAGTTTTTGCACTAATTACGGTGATTAAGGGTAATTAGTGAAGATTAGCGAATTTATACGTAAATAAATTCTGGAAAAATTCTTAAAATTCTAAAATAATGTTTTAAGGCTCTGT
The DNA here is from genome assembly GCA_030737875.1 of Allium sativum. Taxonomy (NCBI): domain Eukaryota; kingdom Viridiplantae; phylum Streptophyta; class Magnoliopsida; order Asparagales; family Amaryllidaceae; genus Allium; species Allium sativum. The sequence continues at coordinate 424,708,422 of CM060923.1, read as the reverse complement.
TAGAAATTTGGGTTAATTTCGATGTGTTTTGCTAATCGTATGCTTAAACATGATTAAGAGGGATTATAGGAAAATGTGAGGTTTTAGCCACTTTTGATCCATTTTGGTTCATTTGAATTGTTGTTAGGTGTTTGTGGTTGCTCTTACATGTTGCTATGACTCTATGGTATGTTTTATGATTGATTAGAATAGTTAGATTGGTCGAAAATGCCGCCGAATGGCGTAGAAAGCTCGCTGGAAAGTTGCAGAAGTGTGCAGGTTCCGAACCGGTTCGGATCGGAGAAAGGGATCGGATCGGATTTGTGAACTGACCAAGGGAATTCGAACTGGATTGGAACTTGTCACTGGAGGAGGCTTGGCGAGAAGGAAGGCCGTTTACTTGGGGTTGGAGTGGACAAGGGGATCGGATCGGAAGAATAATTGGAGGCCAGATCGGATCGACTTGGAGATGCAGGGATCGGATCGGAAGTAAACATTTGGGAGAACTAGCAAGAGGGAAGGCCACGCGGATCAGATGGCAAGGAGGGATCGGATCGGAATACGTGAAGAAATGAGGGAGCGGATCGGAGCACTGGAAGGAAGGACACCCCGACCCGACCCGGAAGAGGACACCGACCCGACCCAGAAGAGGACACCGACCCGACCCAAAGTGGAGTACCCGACCCGAACCAAATGGAAAGATGACAAGGAAGGAGGACCGACCCGAACCGATGAAGGTGATGACTCCCGACCCGAACCGATGAAGGTGATGACTACCGAACCGAACCGGATTCTAAGACTGTTAATGCGCAACAACTCTTCTGAAGACCCACTCCAATTCGACCTAAACCCGAGATGCAAAGGAAGTCCAAATGAGAAGTTAGAGCTTAAGATTCAGATGGGAATCAACGAGTTCGCTTCATGGTTGGGCTTTGCTGCGGGACGCGTGCCAAGGAGTCATCGACGTCTATAGCTTTGGACCACTATGGTAGGAGGTACGAAGGCGGATTCAGGGCCATTATGACATCGGTAGAACCAAGGGCTACGACCAATGAAGTGGGTCATTGAAATGTTTGGTCATGACTCCAAGTGTTTGGCTTGGTCATAGTAGGGTTTCTATAAGTTGGGATTCGTCGTTACCTCAGTTTGTCTAGTGTTCCAAAGTGGTAGAATGTCGTACGCTTTACGCACTGAGTGAGGGATGTGAGGATGGTTGCTATGGATGATTTGTTTGCTATCATTGTGACATGCACACCCCACCCCCGTATTCTTACACTATTTATTATGGCACCTTGGAGTATTGTACGGTATGTGGTACTAACTCTTTGGTTGTAGGTCCAGGTTCAGGTATGGTTTAGTATACCTGTTATTACTCTGTTTAGATGCTTATCGCTCATACCAGGCTTTATGTCTGACCCAGAGTTTTATGTCTCCTCTTATTACTCTGGGTGCTCACACGAGCAGACTAGAGACAGGTTAGCTGGTGATGCACGGGTAGGTGATCCGGAGACGAGCAGGAGGCTTCCACGTAATATATATAGTATTCTCCTTGTGTTGTTGAAGATCACTGTTTGGGCATTGGTGGTGCATCTTCTACTTTAGTTTTCTTTTGTTAGAGACAGTAAATTTGGAAAGTTGTAATTTGGATTTCCGCTGCTCTGATGTTGACATTGATTATTAGTTATCAGCTTATCCACTGTCTCGCCTGTTTTATGTCAAGTATGTTATTATTATATTTTATCCCATGCGCTGTGAGACATTCTACAGGTTCCTTGATTAGTTCATTCTCTTCTTTCCTTTCTCCTGACGACCGGCCCGTGCTAGTTGGGCATGTATACAGCGCACTTTCGGAGGAAATGCAGGCTGGTGCGGGGCAGGCCGTCACACTTGGTATCAGAGCTCTAGGTTGCGTAGTTAACCTAGGGAAGCTATCAGGGAGAGATAATATACGTATACGAGAGAGCGTATTTGTGATTATTTTGAGTTTTAAAAAGCTATATATATACTATTACTAGTATAAGGATGAAGTCGTACTGCACTAGCACCACTATGGAGTCGTTAATCGTTTCCTTTTTCAGATTGACGATGAGCCGATATACTAGAGGTGCTGGTGGGGAGCCAATAATGGGAATGCTTCTGACATGAGGACGATGTTTACTGACCTCATGAGAGAGATGCTTAGAGATGTACAGAGGGCAGCTCCCAATGGTGGAAATGGTGGTGGTCCAATAGTGCAGGCGCCAAGAGTCGACTTCGCCAAGTTGAATAAGGATTATACTAGCCTTGGTGGGAAGCCGTTCCACGGAACGGAGTCGGCTACGGATGTTCAAGATTGGTTGGATAGTTGCGAACGCATCTTCGAGGATTTGGGTATCGAGGATGCGATGAAGAGAAAGCTAGCGTCCCGTCAGCTGCAAGGGCGGGCAATGAATTGGTGGAATGCTATAAAGGCAGCTACTCCCGAAGATTAGATTACTTGGGAGCAGTTTAAAGCTCGCTTCAGTGAGAAGTTCATTCCAGCTGCTCAGAAGTCAATGCTGTTTAAGAAATTCTTGGAGCTCAAGCAGAATGGCAGAGCTGTCTCGGAATATATTGCTGAATTTGACACTTTGTCAAAATATGGGTTATCTCTTATTGATACTGCTGAGAAAAAGAATGAGAAATTCATAACTGGTTTGGATCAGTACTTGGGGGAAAAACTTATTAACCACATCGATGAGACGTTTGAATCGATTGTGGGGAAAGCATTAAGATCAGAAAGTCTCTACCCTAAGTCGAAGACTGAGGTTGCATCTGCAGAAGAGCCAAAACCACAAGCAAGTGGTGGAGGCAAGGGTGGTTCCCAGAATAAGAGAAAGCAGAACCAAGCTAAGGATGGCCAGAAGAAAAAGAATAAGCAAGATGTTGAGTGCTTCAGCTGTGGTAAGAAGGGCCATTATGCTAGTAATTGTCGGGCCAAGCCAGCGGATAGGAAGTGCTTCAACTGTGGCCAAATGGGACATCACAAGGACAAGTGTCCACAGCCCCCTAAGGAAAAGCAAATGGTGAAAGCCTACGCTCTTAATGCTATTCCTTCTTCGTCGAATGCCCCAACAGCGGCGGAGAAGGGAAAGAATGTCGTCATTCAAGGTATGCTTTCGGTTTATGATGTTCCTGTTAGAGTTTTGTTTGATACCGGAGCTTCCAGTTCTTTCATATCTAGTGACCTGGTAGATAGGTTGGGATTGGAGCCCGAGATTGTCGATAGACCTTTAGTAGTGACGAACCCGATTGGTGGTTCGACTAGCCTTAGCATGATTTGTCGTAATGTGGTCTTATCGAGTCATGGATGCATGTTTGTTTGTGATTGCTTTGTTTTGGGCTTTACTGGGTTTGGCATTATTTTGGGAGTAGATTGGCTCCAAAGATACGGGGTGGTGGTAGACTGTGAGGGCTTCTTAGTGACAGCTCGAGCGGATGATGGGCGGAGGATAGTGTTTGGTGGTCTACCCAGTAAGGGGGTATTGGCTAGTTTTCTAAACTCCCTCGACATTCCGCATAGTGAGTTGTCAGGTTTGCCCGTGGTTGGCCAGTATCCGGATGTTTTCGAAGAAGTGACCGGACTTCCACCACACCGAGAGATTGAGTTCCGTATTGATTTGGTAAAAGATGCCAGACCTATAGTGATGCCACTTCGTCGTATGGCACCAAGAGAGCAGCGAGAGCTCGAGGTGCAAGTCAGCGATCTTTTGAAGAAGGGATTTATAAGAAGGAGTGTTTCTGAATGGGGAGCACCAGTTGTGTTTGCTACCAAGGTGGATGGTTCCCTTCGTTTGTGTGTAGACTACCGCGAGTTGAATAAAGTGACGAGGAAGAACAAGTATCCTCTACCGCGGATAGATGATTTGTTCGATCAGTTGAGTGGCGCGAGAGTATTTTCTCAGTTGGATCTCGCGACAGGTTTTCATCAGCTTAGAGTGGAAGCTGAGAGTATAGCTAAAACGGCATTTCGGACGCCGTCTAGGTTTTATGAGTGGTTGGTCATGCCATTCGGGCTGACCAATGCCCCAGCATATTTTGTGGATCTTATGAATAGGGTATTCAGAGATCAGTTGAATAAGTTTGTCCTTGTGTTCGTTGATGATATTTTGGTCTACTCAAGGACAGAGGAAGAACACAAGGGACATTTAAGAATAGTGATGGAGGTGTTGAGAAAACACCAATTGAAAGCAAAGTTTTCGAAGTGTCACTTCTGGAAGAGGGAAGTGAGGTTCTTGGGCCATGTTGTATCAGAGAATGGTATTGCCGTGGACCCGGCAAAGGTGGCTACGGTACAGGATTGGCCTACGCCCAAGAATGCAACAGATGTAAGAAGTTTCTTGGGGTTAGCGGGATATTATCGTAAGTTTATCCAAGGTTTCTCCAAGATAGCAGCACCATTGACCCAGTTGACCAAGAAGAATCAAGCTTTTGTCTGGGATGAAAGGTGCGAGAATGCATTCAAAAGTCTAAAGGACAAGTTGACAAGCGCACCAGTGTTAGTCATTCCTAAGGGGGATGAAGAGATGACGGTATACACGGATGCCTGTGGTACTGGACTGGGTGCTGTATTGATGCAAGGCGGTAGGGTTGTAGCTTACGCAAGTCGGCAATTGAAACCGCACGAGAGAAGATACCCTACCCATGATTTAGAGTTGGCAGCAATCGTGTTCGCGTTAAAGATGTGGAGACACTATCTCTTGGGAGAAAGATTTGAGCTGTTTACAGATCATAAGTCGTTAAAGTATCTCTTCTCTCAGAAAGATCTGAATCTCCGTCAGTAGAGATGGTTAGAGTTCTTAGCTTCCTATGATTTTGACATCGCATACACACCAGGAAAGGGCAATGCGGTGGCTGATGCATTGAGTAGAAGACATGCCAGCTTAGGGGCTATGTTCCTTGAGTGGAAGCAACTGGAGTTTATCGCGGGGTTTGATTTCAGACCAAAGTGCGAATTGGATCCAGAAATATTAGCAAGTTTGACGATCAGACCCACTTTGATTGAGCGGATCGGCTCTAGTCAGAGGGACGATCCTAATGTATTGGAAATCATCTCCAAATTAGAGATGGATATCGATGAGGAGATGAACAAGTATGGGCTTGATCGAGATGGATGGCTTAGAAAGAATGGAAAGCTTGTTGTACCCAATGTCAATGGATTGAGAGATGAAGTGCTTAAAGAATGTCATTACTCAAAGTTGACTATACATCCCGGTGGTAATAAAATGTATAGAGACATGAAACAGACTTACTACTGGGAAGGAATGAAAAGAGACGTTGGGAAGTTTATATCTAAATGCATGAATTGCCAGCTAGTTAAAGCCGAGCAAAAGAAGCCTAGTGGTTTGTTACAGCCATTAGAAATTCCCGAATGGAAATGGGAGCAAGTCTCGATGGATTTCATCGATGGTTTACCAAGGACTAGATCGGGACATGATAGCATTTGGGTAATTGTGGACCGATTGACCAAAAGTGCAAGATTTATACCAGTCAGATCGACCAGAACGGCAGCTAAGTTAGCAGAATTGTATATGAAGTGGGTAGTGAGAATCCATGGAGTACCTAAAAGCATTGTGAGCGACCGAGACCCGTTGTTCACTAGTGGGTTTTGGAAGAGCTTACAAGAGGCTCTAGGGTCAGAGTTACATCTCAGTACCGCATATCATCCTCAGACCGACAGTCAGACGGAGTGGGTGAACCGTATTTTGGAAGATCTCTTGAGAGCATGTATATTGGATTTTGGTGGATCATGGGATGACCATTTGCATCTAGTAGAGTTTGCATATAATAATAGCTACCAATCCAGTATCGGTATGGCTCCGTTTGAAGCTTTGTATGGAAGACCGTGCAACTCACCATCATGTTGGATAGAGACTGGCGAGAAGTTTATGCTTGGACCAGATGTGGTGAGGGAAACTTCAGATAAAATCAAGACCATTCAACAACGAATGAAGGCTGCCCAAGATAGGCAGAAGAGTTATGCTGATAAGAGGAGAAGAGACTTAAAATTCTCCGTTGGCGACTTGGTGTTTGTCAAGATTTCTCCGTTGAAGAGCGTAATACGATTTGGCAGGAGAGGCAAGTTGGCACCAAGATTTGTTGGCCTATTCCCTGTTCTTGAGCTAGTCGGGAATTTGGCATATAGAATTGACTTACCAGAGAAGATGGCGGGAGTTCACAACGTATTTCATGTTTCCCAACTAAGGAAGTTCGTTCACGACTCAGATATGACTATTTCACCTGATCAGTTGGAGGACTTCGAAGTAGAACCCGAGGCGGTTGGGAACCGCAAGCCGGCCCGTATTGTCGAGTACGACATGAAGCAACTTCGAAGGAAGGCGGTGAGACTAGTCAAGGTTCAGTGGGGCAAGGACGAGAATGATTGTACTTGGGAGACAGAGGAGAACATTAGGAAGACACACCCAGAACTCTTTGCCTGGTAAGATTTTGGCTTCGATTTAGTTTTTCCGCATGCTAGGATAGACTTGTTTGCTTGTTTTGCATGATTGATTGTTGTATGTGGTTGATAGGCATGCGAGATCCTTTGTATGTTTTGGGTTAAGGAATTTTGGGGGCGAAATTTCTTAAGGGAGGGAGAGTGTAACGACCCGTATTCTACGCATCATAGAATCGTAGGATATTTATTTCTTTCACATACGAAGTCGTATGGTCATGTAACTTTGGGAGACGACTATTGTGGTCATTTCCCATGTTCATGATTTTTCCCGATTTTTAGATGACCATTTTACCCCTAGTTAGCACTGTTTTGGCTATAACTTTTGACTGGAAAGGAATTTTGACCTAAAACCACTTCTATTGGCTCTGGATGATGGTTTCTCTTTCCGTAGAGTGGTCACATTAGCCAAACGGACTCACCGTTTGGGAGATATGGCTGAAACAAATTTCAGATGGTGAAAAACAGCTTAATTGGGCTTAACCGGGTGATTAGCAGCTAGGCCCACAGGGGAATTTTGGGTTTAGAGGTATAGGAAGACTGATTAGGGTTAGGTTATCACTTTCATTTCAGTTTTGAGCCGCCACAAACCTCCTTGAGACCTTAGTAATGGCTTCCATCCTCTAAAACGACCCCAAAACACATTTTTAGTGAAGATTAAGCCTAAACTACATCAAAACAAGGCCAAATAGCAACAAAGCAAGGTTGGAGCTGCTTCTATATATAGGAATTCGACCCAAACAGAGGATACTTCAGATTTGGTGTTTTATTTTGTGGCCAAGGTGAGTGATTTGCATAGTTTTTGCACTAATTACGGTGATTAAGGGTAATTAGTGAAGATTAGCGAATTTATACGTAAATAAATTCTGGAAAAATTCTTAAAATTCTAAAATAATGTTTTAAGGCTCTGTTAGAAATTTGGGTTAATTTCGATGTGTTTTGCTAATCGTATGCTTAAACATGATTAAGAGGGATTATAGGAAAATGTGAGGTTTTAGCCACTTTTGATCCATTTTGGTTCATTTGAATTGTTGTTAGGTGTTTGTGGTTGCTCTTACATGTTGCTATGACTCTATGGTATGTTTTATGATTGATTAGAATAGTTAGATTGGTCGAAAATGCCGCCGAATGGCGTAGAAAGCTCGCTGGAAAGTTGCAGAAGTGTGCAGGTTCCAAACCGGTTCGGATCGGAGAAAGGGGTCGGATCGGATTTGTGAACTGACCAAGGGAATTCGAATTGGATTGGAACTTGTCACTGGAGGAGGCTTGGCGAGAAGGAAGGCTGTTTACTTGGGGTTGGAGTGGACAAGGAGATCGGATCGGAAGAATAATTGGAGGCCAGATCGGATCGACTTGGAGATGCAGGGATCGGATCGGAAGTAAACATTTGGGAGAACTAGCAAGAGGGAAGGCCACGCAGCTCAGATGGCAAGGAGGGATCGGATTGGAATACGTGAAGAAATGAGGGAGCGGATCGGAGCACTGGAAGGAAGGACACCCCGACCCGACCCGGAAGAGGACACCGACCCGACCCAGAAGAGGACACCGACCCGACCCAAAGTGGAGTACCCGACCCGAACCAAATGGAAAGATGACAAGGAAGGAGGACCGACCCGAACCGATGAAGGTGATGACTACCGAACCGAACCGAATTCTAAGACTGTTAATGCGCGACAACTCTTCTGAAAACCCACTCCAATTCGACCTAAACCCGAGATGCAAAGGAAGTCCAAATGAGAAGTTAGAGCTTAAGATTCAGATGGGAATCAACGAGCTCGCTTCGTGGTTGGGCTTTGCTGCGGGACGCGTGCCAAGGAGTCATCGACGTCTATAGCTTTGGACCACTATGGTAGGAGGTACGAAGGCGGATTCAGGGCCATTATGACATCGGTAGAACCAAGGGCTACGACCAATGAAGTGGGTCATTGAAATGTTTGGTCATGACTCCAAGTGTTTGGCTTGGTCACAGCAGGGTTTCTACAAGTCGGGATTCGTCGTTACCTCAGTTTGTCTAGTGTTCCAAAGTGGTAGAATGTCGTACGCTTTACGCACTGAGTGAGAGATGTGAGGATGGTTGCTATGGATGATTTGTTTGCTATCATTGTGACATGCACACCCCACCCCCGTATTCTTACACTATTTATTATGGCACCTTGGAGTATTGTACGGTATGTGGTACTAACTCTTTGGTTGCAAGTCCAGGTTCAGGTATGGTTTAGTATACCTGTTATTACTCTGTTTAGATGCTTATCGCTCATACCAGGCTTTATGTCTGACCCAGAGTTTTATGTCTCCTCTTATTACTCTGGGTGCTCACACGAGCAGACTAGAGACAGGTTAGCTGGTGATGCACGGGTAGGTGATCCGGAGACGAGAAGGAGGCTTCCACGTAATATATATAGTATTCTCCCTGTGTTGTTGAAGATCACTGTTTGGGCATTGGTGGTGCATCTTCTACTTTAGTTTTCTTTTGTTAGAGACAGTAAATTTGGAAAGTTGTAATAAGTTGTATTTGGATTTCCGCTGCTCTGATGTTGACATTGATTATTAGTTATCAGCTTATGCACTGTCTCGCCTGTTTTATGTCAAGTATGTTATTATTATATTTTATCCCATGCGCTGTGAGACATTCTACAGGTTCCTTGATTAGTTCATTCTCTTCTTTCCTTTCTCCTGACGACCGGCCCGTGCTAGTTGGGCATGTATACAGCGCACTTTCGGAGGAAATGCAGGCTGGTGCGGGGCAGGCCGTCACAATTTCTCACTCTTCAATTTCTTTTTCTAGCTATATATATGTGTGAAATGAAAGTGAATTGCTATTTATAAATATATATATATATACGCCCCTCGTCCACAAACCATGGACGATATTTATTGATTGAAATTGTTGTGAAAATTGATTGATAGCGAATGGTTGTTTGTGATTGTTTGTGGTTGATATTGATTTGATTGTGGTTGAAAAATACCCGTTTGTGGTTGAAAAATATTTGGTTGAAACCACATAGGATTAGTTTGTGGAAATGAAATAAATATATACATGCCGCCTATGTGCGAACTAGATGCATGATCCCCATTGTCAAAAACCGCGAGGTTTTAAGGTAGAGCGAGGAGCCGTACTAGGGACGGTCCCGGTTTTAACTACCCTGCCGTTATGCTGCCGAAATTTTGAATAATATTCGTCTGTTCGAATTATTTTCATTTACTTAAACTATAGAAAACCTTCATGTGTTGAATTGATATTCATTCGTTGATTAGAAATTCATGTGTTGAATGGTATTCGCGTTTTAAATATAAAAATCACATTTTTATCTATATATAGAAACTATAGAAAACCTTCATGTGTTGAATTGATATTCATTCGTTGATTAGAAATTCATGTGTTGAATGGTATTCGCGTTTTAAATATAAAAATCACATTTTTATCTATATATAGAAACTATAGAAAACCTTCGTGTGTTGAATTGATATTCATTCGTTGATTAGAAATTCATGTGTTGAATGGTATTCGCGTTTTAAATATAAAAATCACATTTTTATCTATATATAGAAACTATAGAAAACCTTCATGTGTTGAATTGATATCCATTCGTTGATTAGAAATTCATGTGTTGAATGGTATTCGCGTTTGATAATAAAAATCACTTTTTATCTATATATAGAAACTATAGAAAACCTTCATGTGTTGAATTGATATTCATTCGTTGATTAGAAATTCATGTGTTGAATGGTATTCGCGTTTTAAATATAAAAATCACATTTATCTATATATAGAAACTATAGAAAACCTTCATGTATTGAATTGATATTCATTCGTTGATTAGAAATTCATGTGTTGAATGGTATTCGCGTTTTAAACATAAAAATCACATTTTTATCTATATATAGAAACTATAGAAAACCTTCATGTGTTGAATTGATATCCATTCGTTGATTAGAAATTCATGTGTTGAATGGTATTCGCGTTTGATAATAAAAATCACCTTTTATCTATATTTAGAAACTATAGAAAACATTCATGTGTTGAATTGATATTCATTCGTTGATTAGAAATTCATGTGTTGAATGGTATTCATATTTTGAAATAAATTGTTTGATAATAAAAATCACCTTTTATCGACTATATGAACTATGTAAAATAATCTCGTTTTGAAAGAAATTGTTTTATGATAAAAATCCTATTTTATCACCTATATGAACTATATAGAGAAAAATAGTGTTTTGAAATGAATTGTTTTACAATAAAAATCACATTTTTATTGTATGCATGAATCGTTGAAATGTGAAGTGTTAAAAATAGCCACTTGTTCAAAATAAATATATATGAGTTGAAATATTCATTAATTAGCTAATGAAATGATTTGCACCTATGTAAGTAACATTAGAATGAATGGTGTTTTTAAACCAAATAGAAATCAAATATGAAGTTGAATAGAAAATGATAAATGATAAGAACTGTATATATATGTACATGCATATTCATTGAACAGGTTATAGCAAAGGGGCTAGAGAAGAGGAATAAAATTTTGTGCCCGACAAATAGGTACACATTTACTGTTTTGTTTGGGTGATGATTTTATGAGCCTATTGGCTAGCCGCTTGGCTTTTTCTTTTTCTTTTTGAGATTAGAAGGACCGGGAAAGCTATTTGCGATTTCCCGATGCTCCCGGTGCAGGGGAGGTTATGGCGAAATTTTCCAAAATTTTAAGGCGTTAGTGAAATATTTGAAGTGAAAACGATATTGAAATTGTTGAATGAACTATATTTATATAAATATATAAATATAAATAAAATTAAAACGAAACGTGGCCGTGCAGTTCGTGTTTTGAAACCGTGTTTTCAAACAACTAGTACGGGAAATCCGACCATTGGATTTTCCCGAAACCTCAACCATCGGGTTCGCCTTGGAAATATCTTCCCAACGGCACCAACCTTGTAAAAATCCAACGGTTGGATTGTCTGGAATGTTTAATTCAAATCTGAAGAAAAACAGCGCCAGAAGCGATTATATTTATATATAAATATAAATATAATTATATTTAATCGAATAACGACGCTGCAGTTCGTATTTTGAAATCGAAAATTCAAACGATTGTACCGGGAGATCCGACCGTCGGATTTTCCCAAAATTGGAACCGTTGGATTCGTTTTGAAAAGATCTTTCTAATGATGTAAATTTTGTGAAGATCCAACGGTTAGATTTTCAGATATGTGTAAATCAAATCTGAAGAAAAACAGCGCCACGGCCGCGTTATGGCCCGAAGCGTCGTTTTGAATAAATTTGCTATTTTAATATAAATAAAAATAGCGATAAATAGTTATAAAATATCATAAGCGATATGGAATGGAAATAAACTGAATTTGCTCGATTTATGTGGCTTTTGATGGTTGAATGTGTTTGGTGTGAAATTTACATTAAAGAACAAAATTGGTGTTGTCGAATAATTTAACCATTGAAATAAATTGATTTGAAATTCTAAATATACGTGAATTATTTGAAAAGGCCGAGTTAATTCTCATTTCAAATAATTGACCGACGATTGAAAGTCGAAGATGAAGAGGACGGTCGAAGACCGGAGATCTTCACCTCGTTTGGATGGTAACCGAGGTCCTGATTGGGAGGCATCCCGAAATATGGATAATGAGTGGTGATCGTCCAGACGTACGTGGTGATCGATGGGTTTGCGAGGTATTTAGTGCCTACGGTTTCGTTCAGACCCAGAACGGACTTGTAAATGGACTGTGTGTCTGACATTGGATTTTATTCTGTGTTGATTGATCTCTATTAAATATACATCTGTTTGGCGGCGGAGAATTTATTCTTTTGCTCAACGCCCTTCTCTGAGACGCACGAGCTCGGAGGTTGTATATCGATGGACATCAGTCGCATGGCATGAATTGCCTATGTGGCATGCTAAGAAGCAGTGATCAGGGCTTCTGTTGAAAAGCAAAGTCTTGTGGTGATGATCAAAGCACCGCCTGTGTGGCGTAGCTTTGTGTATAACGTGAATTCGCGAGCCTCACACCCCGGTATGAACCAGAAACGGGAGCAGGACCTCGGGGGGACGTGCGTTTTCTTTCTAGCTAGGGTGGTGTCAGTGACCTACCAGCCCTGACATTTATATACTTTTCACCTATGTGGTTGTTGCTGTTGCGAGGCGCCTCGGTTTGATCGGACGATCCGGGTCCGATGGAGTCATTCGTTGGCTCATTTACACCCCAAAGGGTGGAGAAACGCATTGTTCAGGCATTATAATCCACTTCGTGTGGACCGGCCCTGACGATCCAGGGTATGGTTGCGGCTGTACCTGAGACTCGGGCTAAACAGTCTCGAATTCGGTAAGGACTACCTTTTGCCTTGGTTCATGACGGAAATCCAATTTCCAAATACGACATCGTGCGGTTTTGTTTGTATATCTATATATGGCGACATAGTGGTATGGGGGCATTAATGCAGTCTATGATTGATAGTTATGATTTGAAATTGTTTTCAAAACATATAAACACTAGCAATAATATCAAATGCCTTTGTTTTATTCGTATCAAGCATATTTGGCCGTTATAAGGTAAAAACTCTATCCTCCGGTTTGCGTTGCATTGTGTGATGGGAACTGAGTCTTATAACGGCTTCATTTAAAAAAAACATAGCGATGTTTAAAAGAAAGATTTGTTTTAAAGCACTGGCAATCCAATGGAGTAAACCTGTTCCACGAAAGTGGCGTGGTCCTGTGATTAGCCAAATTATATATGTGTTGAGTAGATTTCTCATACCAGTCCCATGACTGACTCGTAGTTTGTTTCACTTTCAAACTCGGGTGCCCCTTTTTCTACACGGGCAGCCTTGTATTCAGGTTTAGCTGGTTCTTTCTGGATAGCTGGAGCTGAAGATGGATTCTATCATTTATCTCTTTTTATGCTGTTCAGCTCCTATTGTACATATTTTGTTTGTTTTCCGCTGTAGACATGTATGTATAGCTGAACTGTATTTGTACTAAGTAAGATCCTGTATACTGTGTAACTCTGATGATTACTTTTATCCAGTATATTATATTGTTCATTATCTGGTGTATTTATTTAATTCTGTTCTGCTATTATCTGTTTCTGTGTTATATTCCAAAGATAACCCTTGTTTCCGTCTGAACGGGATTTCGGGTCGTCTCACTTGGTGATTTAAACAGAAAATTATGTGCTTCTTTTCATTGAACACTATGGATAATTAGGAGCTCCAAGTGGTACCAGTTTTTAGAAGTCTTGAAAAACTTTCTCATTCAATTTATCTAATTCTTGTTTGAACCGAATCTCATCATGTATAGATCTTTCAAAATCTCTCTTGTAATTGACATTTTCTACTTTAAAAGCATTTATTGGTTATTTATTCAGAAATTGAAATTAATAACCAAGTTGAATTGTGTTTAGAACTCATCAAAATTATTATTAGATCTTTGAAATTGTGATGAGTTGTGATTATAGTATATTTCATAAAAAAAAAACTATTTAAATTTTCACGATGATTGAATAGTTCTTATAATATCTTTGAATTGGCGCTTATTTCACGAACATCTTCTTTTACTATCATCATTCTGTCATCCATCATGATTTTATATTAATGTGGAGAGTTTATTTTTTAAAATCATCTTAACTGTGCAGTTTCAAAATTCACGATCGAAATGTGATTATATTTTTTTCTAGAATAAGAGATAACTGAAAATTTTCGAAGTCCCGGTTCAGTTGAGCATATTTTATAATATGATTAGTTTAGAAATTTATTTCACAACCATCTCTATACCAATCATACTTCTATCATCCATTTTGGTTTTATATACTGAGGAGATTTTGTATATATTTATATTTAAATCTAATACTACTGTACAAAAATTTAAATATTCAAATAGTATTTTATTTCAACATCTGAATAGTACAAATTTCACAACTTCACTATTGTACATCTCAGTGATAGAATACATACAATTTCATTCTTATACATGGTTTCTCACTACAAACACTCTATTTATACAAATTTTAGTTACATTTCACTCTACTCTCTCTTTTACACACACTGTAACTCACTCACACTCACTTGTCTTAGCCTGTCTTCACAGTCAGATCCAGTCACCTGCATACCTGTCACAGAAACACACGTAGTAAACTGGAAAGAAAATAGATTTAAATTCTAGCAAATATAATTTTATTTTAAAATATATTTGCCTCAGAATTTTGTTGTGTTTCTCATCATATTTATGGACTTGGTCTGATATGTATATATATCTAACTATGTCTGGCTGTTTGTGATACTCACAGTGATACACTGTAAATACCACAAAGTAGACAACTTCCCTAGTTCTCACATATATAATCTGCACGTGCAAAATACATGTATACACATATATGTGTATGTATATACACATATATTTTGTGCAAGGGCAATATGGTCAAACATTGAAACAGCAAGGGACAAATATATCTAGTATGATATGTTCAGGTGAAGCTTAACAACACATGTATGCTGCAAGTATCCATGAACACACAAGTGCAACAAATACAAGGAATGTCAACATGAATGATCATATACATGCAGAAGGGCAATTCAAGCACATGTACAAGATCATGATGCTCATAGTTACAGCAAATGATAACATGCAAGTTGTAACAACAAAATTAAGTGGCACAAGTGTACACAAAATGACATGCACAAATATATGCATTTCAAGATGGCCTCAAAACAAATCAGTCCAAGCTGGACAGCAAAGCTAAAGCCACACGGTAGCATCAAGTCAAGCACAAATGATCAGTTCAAAAATGTGACAACTCATGAACAAGAAATGGTGTTCAGTTTCAAGGCAGCTTCAATTTCATGTGACACAAACTACGGTGAAACAAGACATAAGTAAACATGTGCAGGTTCATGGCCAAGACAAGGTTGCAACCGCAAACAAGTCACTGCACAATGCAGCTCAAATGTGAATCGGTGTACATAAAAGCAAGGAAAGACCATATATCACAAGTCAAGATTATAACAACCCAACAATATGAACAACTCAATAGATCAGCTCATTGGAATATATACGTGTACGATATGCATATATACACACATGTGTGTGTGTATATATACACATTTTTATATATGACTGTATAAACAACATGCATGAGAAAGGATTGATACATAGGACAGTGCAACATGGTTAAGACAAGTAAGAAGTGATGGAAAACATTCTAGCTCACCAAATATGTGCAGCAGTATAAGCGCATGTCAAGCCAGATTGAAATAAAGGCAAGAGTACACAAATGGACAATATAGAAAACAATGGCGATGCACTGGTTCAAGTATGGAGCAACACTATATACACAAGCTAGGCAAACATGTGCATGCAAATGAGTTCAAGCTCAAAATGGACATCATAAAACAATGCATATATACACACACACACACACACACACACACACACACACATTAATATATGTGTGTGTATATGTGAATGACAAAACTGTGTGTACACAAGTCATGGATGTACACAGCTTCAACAAACAAGTTCGAAGAAGAGACAAAGCTCATATGTATCTTAGCAGCAATGTATTGCATCTGTTCTTATATTCAAGCATCATGCACAAGCAATGGGAGAATTCATGCAAACTCTGTGTACAAAAAGAATGAAGGCAAGCAAAAATGTCAAGTCATCAATTTTTAATTGCCAATGCAAGCAAGTGCAATTTGAATGATCTTAAGAAGAATTTTTTTAATTGACTTGTTTCAGAAATCTGCATGGATAACATGAGTAAACTTGGAAAGTTTATTTTGGAAGTTTATCATTTCAGATTCACAGTAAAAGGAAAGTAATAGAAATGGCATGGAAGAATGAATTTATATAAAGCATGTAAGAAAAATGGGAAACAATTTATTGTGTATTTTTCTAGGCAAATGTTTATTTACAGAATCAAAGAGGGAATTTTTGGCAAGGATGAATCACACATATTCAAATATTTCTAGATTTGAATGTTGTCAATATTAGCAAAAAAAAATTGAAATGATTTTAAAAGAGACAAGATTTTTTCAACAAAATCACAATTCGGTTTTAGGCAAGAAATCAGATCATTGTTTCCAGAATTCAGACACACATTCATGGCCTTTAAATCATTCAATTGAAGACAATATTTTAGGCAAGAAGAATTTCAGTTGATTCCAGAATTTCTAGAAATCAATATGACATTCACGGCATGTATTCCAACAAATCAATCAAGCAACAATTGCACACAATCAAACCAAGCCATTCACGAAATCAGAGAACGAAAGTTTTCTATACCCTATTTAAACATCGATTCATCATCGAAAATTAGCAATACAAATTCGAGAGCTCAAAGAAAAATCAAATCATAGTACTCATGGTTTTTCGATCGCAAGTACAAATCAACTAGCTAGAGTAGAGCAATCATTCGAAGCAATCAAAGGATCAACTTAATCATGCTACAGCCATCGCGAATTGATTTGGGGAAGACAAAACCCTAATTTTTAATCTCGTGGCCATTAAAGAAATAAAAGCCGATATTTTCTCAAGTGACATAAAAAAGAAGGCCTACTGTTTTTAATTTTTACGAGGTTTTTTTTTCATTATTTTGTTTTTATTATTGCCTTTCATTTGTAAATCGATCCATTTGTTTATCTAGTTTTTCTATAAAACTAGGGGTTTCTAGTTATATGATTTGGAGCTAGGTTTTACGAGTTACAGGATAATAATTCAGGGAAAATCTGATCTAGGGGATAAAGATCGGTATACGGTTTTAAGCGTAGGATTAGAATAGTTGGTAGCGGGAGTCGCAAGTTTAAACGGATTTTGTAAGCGTGGAAAATGTTTTATTTCTAGTATAAACCTTAGGAATGCAGCCGTAGGCAGGGGTTTGCCGAAGCTGGGTAAAATCTATGTCATTTACTTTCTGCATTTATTTTCTTTGTTGCAATCTTTGCTGTGATATTTTTAATATCTTTTCAAACTGCAATAAAACCCTATTCACCCCCTCTAGGGTTAATCTAAATCCAACAGAGGTTACATACCAAGTACCCAAATTGATTTACAAGTTAGGGTTAGCTCTCTTAGAAATGAGAATAAGATTGTGGAATGAGAAAAGTCCTCCAAATGTTAACTTTAGGGTCTTATTTATAGAGGATTTAGGCCCCCTTTTGCTGGGGTTATGTGGTAAAGCCACTTATTGTTGCAACTTCTTTTTGCTACTTTTTTGATGTCACCTTTATGCTGTCATCATCTTGTTGTCATCACTTTGGTGTCGGTGTTGTCACCATTCCGGTGTCATCATTCTGCTATCACTCTTCTATTTTCGGTACGTCACCATCCTGGTATTGTTATTGTCACCATTCTAGTATCACCTTTCTAGTTTCAGTATCTTCACCATCCTGGTTTCAAGGTCGTCACGGTTCTGGTATTGTGTCGTCACTATTTTAGTATCACCTTTCTAGTATCCCCTTTCTGATATCAACTTTCTGGTTTCGGTGTCGTCCCCATTCTGGTGTCGGTGTCCTCACCATTCTAGTGTCCCCTTACTGGTTTCGGTGTTGTCACCATTTTGGTGTTTATGTCGTCACCACTTCTGGTGTTGTTTTCTGCTGTCGTCTCCATTCTGGTAACCTTGTTTCAGTCATTATTCCAAAATGATTCATCCGTTTGCTTAGTGTGACCACTCTACGAAATGGGAAACCATCATCTGAATCCAACGGAAGTGGTTTCAGGTCTAAATCTCTTACCAATGAAAATTTTATAAGAGAAACAAGATTTCATTTTCCTTTCTTTGTTCTCGGCTTTTAGTATCAAACTTGATGTTGGATTAACTACTTCTTGTACTTTTTTGCTTTGGTATCCATCCGATGCCTTTTCTATCTTGGCATGGATTTTATACACTTGCCTTCCTAGTTTATTGTGTCGTCACCAAGCTAATAGTCCATTGTATGTTGGTGCCAACACTGTATTTTGCTCTATTCTTTCTTGTTGCCCTATCATTGTTGCTGCTTCTTCTCTTAATCTTCTACTATCGATGTCAGACCGATATCCTTGTGCTCTGGTATTAGCCTTGATGCTCCCAGGCCTCTTCTTTAACGCTGATGTAATTTCGGTATCGTCTTCCTAACAACACCAGGTGTCGATGCCTGGTTGTAACCTGAACCTTTTTGTTGTTGGCATCGGCTTCCCTGCTCTATGCTCTTGGTGTCGATATAAGTGTCCCAAGATTTTTTTTTCTTATGCTTTCTGGTACCGGTTCCACATCTTTCATACCTTGCTATCGATATCTCCTTAGCTACCTTCAAGGCATTTTTACTTGGTTCCGATTTCGCTGCCTTTAGCCCTTTGTTATCCCATTTTTCGAGTTTCTGCTTCTTTATATTTAGCCGATGCAAATTTTGGTGTTAACAATACTAATGCAAAGGAAAACCAAAGTTGATATAGACACAAAGGAAAACCAAAGTTGATATAGACACATAAGAGTACAACTTACAAATCAAAATTGGAAAGTTATAGCAACTTATCCCATATCTGCGATAATCTCAAACAACAACATATACAACGGTCCAAACCTAATCTGAAAATATACCCGATTTGACTTAAGCATTGTCACAAATTAATGTCTAGGTTTGCCTGGAAAACCAGCGTGTTCAATCCAAGTAACTGGAAACTTATTGTTTTTAAACCAAATTCGATAGTTGGTTATTAAAAATCAACTAGCCTAAAATAATCATTTACAGTTTCCTAAGGAAGCCTCTTATAATTGATTCCTTATCAATTAAATCTATTCAATTGTCTTCTCTTATAATAATCGGTATGCTTAACCTTTGACGTTAACACACTCTCAAGAAAGATTCTTTTCCAATTTATATAAAATGGGTCAACAAATGTTATTTGAAGACATAGGTTATTATAACCCAAATCGTTTATTCACAAAACTTAACTTTTTTAAGACCACATATCTGTTTACGTGATTACCAAAATATCAATCTTAATAACAAACTAATATATCCACTGGATAAAAATAAAGTTGTTCAAGTTGAGAAATTATTACATTTTTGACCTTCACCGACAGTATTATCATTTTCAAGATAGATAAAAGCTTGTTATCTCAAATATGAGTATCAAAAAAATGATTTCACAAGTTCCATGTACAATTACCTTTAAATAACATTTTACAAAATATTTAACTTCTCAATTCTCTTTCTAATTATAAAATTTCTCTACTTAATTCAATTATTAAGTAAATCTTTTTTATTTAACTGAAGATCCTTGTCTTTTAATAGTATTTAAAGCACTTTTTAAGTTAATTTGATTGATCAAGAATCATCAGTAAATTATTACTTTACTCAATCCTCACATATGAAAATGGATGATCAAGATTAAAACATCCTTTATGAATATTTAGTCAATTTAACATATCATTAATAAAGAAATTGATCTAACTTAACCTCATCAAATTAATAAGTTATGATCTTAATTAATTTTGTTTAAAATAGTCATAAACTTCCAACCCGTCGTAAATTCCAAAATTAGTTAACATAAGTTAATTACAATTTAAGAGGCAACTATCTTAAAGATTATGAGTTAAATTAATAATTAACCTTTAAACAATTATTATTTTAATAAAAGTTTATTTCTAAACCACTTACTTCAAATCATTATCAATTAAATAATAGTTAAACTTCTAAATATGTTATTTAAATAATAATTTACTTCTAAAGCATTGTTAATTAAATATTAACTAACTATCAAAACGTCGGCGATTAAATAATAATTAACTTGTAAAAATTGTTAATTATGTATAATAACATCTAAACCAACGTTAATATAATTAACAATTAAAAAATTATTAACAAATTGATAATTCGTTCAATTTGAAATTAATAGTTAAACTAATTCTAAATCAATAACTTACTACATTACCGGAAAGCGGCTCAGTAATCCTGGTGGTACTTAAACAAACTACAAATAAATTAAGTAATGACATTTAAGTCGTAGCACATGTATTTACATAAGTAACGGATAATGCAAATAATTTATACTATCAATTGATAGTTACCATCCAAAATATTGCAGATCAATACATATCCAAATTTAACACATTTCCATAACGGTGTTTATTTCTGCTACGGATTTTCCAATGAAACCATTTTAATTTAATTACACCGGAACATGATTTTATTCTTCTAATAAGTGTCAATTGTAAATTGAAATTTCATATCTTTATGATTATTTACCGGACAAATTTTCAAAATAGCCTTGTTTTTAAAATTAATAGCGGATTTAGGCTTGTTTTGAAACGATTTGCTGACATAGGCTTGTTTTGTCCACCTCAGCGCTGAGATGGCCAGTTGTTTTAAAAAAATACACATGGGCGCACTTGTGAAGTGCGCCCCTTATAAAAATATAAGGGACAACTTTTCAAAATAGGTTTGTTTTTAAAACTAATAGCAAATTTAGGGTAATTTTGAAACTGTCCGCAGAAATAAGCTTGATTTTGAACAACTATTGCAAAAAACTAGCATATTTCTGTAAATAGTTTCAAAACTAGCCTAAATTTGCAATTAGTTTTAAAAACAAGTTTATTTTGAAAATTTGTCCTTTTTTACCGTATCACTTTTAAATGTCAAGTATATTTCATATAATGTAATTTTTATTCTAATCCACTGTTTTAATAAGTTAATCCACCATTTTACTTTAATAAGTTAATCCACAACTATTTTGTAAGTTAATCCACGAGTGGATTAACTTAAAGATTTCACCCTATCATATAACTTACAATCAATTTTTGTGCTTCTTGTTTTACCATGACATTACAAAATACCTTTATCTACTGGATAATCAAATGCAACAAACATATACGAAAGAAGGGAACCAGACATGTTTCTATTAAATTTTTGAGATTCCAGAAAATAACTAACAACAATTATATATGATGATGGTCATGTTAAAAAAATAATTTGTATACAATTAATCAACTTCAAACAAAAAATAAACAAACTACTTACTGTTATTACGTTGAATTACTCCAATTGAACTTGGATTTAGATGGCAGGATTTCATAAACAAGAATACGACGCGAAACGCAGAAAATAAGACTAAAAAGAAAAAATGTACGGTTTTTTAGGTGGATACGTACACTGATTAAAATTTAAATTATAGTAAAAGTCAACGATCCTATTTTATAGGGTGGATTAACTTACAAAAATTATGGATTAGAATAAAAATTACCTTCATATAAACAATTATAACCATTTGCTATGAAATTATGGTCTGCTACGCCATATGAATTTTAGGCCCAAACTCACAAAACAAGACCCACTGCTCTTTTTCTTCTCCTCGCCTAACCAGTTCACCCCCAGCCATCAACGAAAACGCATTGGCCTTCAACACCATGTCCACTCCTCACCGTGCACGTGCACCACCGGCCTCCCCTTCCGATCGCCGTCACAAACTCACAAGCATATGCCTATTTTCTCCACCATCACTCCAAACGTACTGCCTAATCTCTGTCACACTAGCAGCCAAATCGAGCTATAAGGTGGGAGCTCAAAACAAATGCACACAGTAGCAGTAATGAAACAGACACAGGATGAATCGATCACCTGAATCGCCTACCATCGCCTGAGGTCCTGACTTCACCACCGCGCCTCCCATACTCATCTTCGCACCTTATGAACCCACCACTAGCGGCTTAATTCGATGCTTCCCTTCTCCCAGTAAAATTCTAACAAACCCGAATATCAAAGACGCAACCAAAACCCTAAAAGCGAACCCCACAGCCATGCAAACCCACCGGAGGACCAACGACCATCGCCATCACTTCTTCACTCCCTTCAATAGCTCCATAGACTACCTCGGCCTCCATCACCAAGTAAATCAATCACCGTTAACTTTGGACCAAAATCTCGTTCATCTCCAAATTATCTGCTACCTCTGCACTATAAATCTTGAGATCGATCTTAAAATTTATGAATTTCTATGCATAACATACCGGTATAATCTTTTTTTCAACCTACACTAACTAATTCTTTTTACCAAAATTTATCTTCATACTAAAAATTTGGCATAATTCTCAGCGTACTCAAATAAAATATCTGGAAATATTTTAACAGTGGAATCGATTCTGAAATAAACATGTTTGTAGTTGGTGGCTCGAGATAATATCAAGAACATTATGAAATAGGTATTTTGGACATCAAAATTCCAAGTTTTGGCATAAACAGAGAGTGTTTTATGTCTGTTATAGTTTTCCAGATTTTCTCTCTCTCTCTCTCTCTCTCTCTCTTCCTCTTTTATTCCAGTTCATTAATCATTTCACTGATTCAAGCATGCAGTCATATAACCATATGCTTGATTTAAAAACCAAATCATATTCTAGAATTTAAACATGTTTTAGAAGTTTTGAATAAGTGATATGTTGTGCTCCAGCTCATTAATCATTTGTTTTCCGTTCCCAGGTTTTATATCTTCTAATTGACAAGTTTCTTTCCTATTTTCTGGTTTGCTCTTATTCAATGATTACTTATGAATTTAAAACATGCAAGCATATGCACATGATGAGAATGATTTACAATTTAACATCATGAGCTAACCACTTTTCACCACAAATTTTAAATTTTATAGTAAAACTTCTTACTTTATTATACTAGCCAGAGATAAAAAGTAATTGAACAGATTATCTATGAAGCACAGGCACTCAAACCCATACTAATTTACGTCTAAAACTTGCATTCTTAAACATTGTATAAAGCTAAGATTCAAATTGTGTTATCACCTTTAACACAAGTTTGTTTTGAATGTTGTTGCTTGTTTCTTTGATCTTTAACTTGAAAGCTTCTAATTCTTTTGCTTTTGATTTCTTTCTTTAATTTCTTTCGTATAAAAGTGAACATAGTTTTTGGATTAAAAATGAAAGAAAACGAACAAATTGGAGAACGTACATCGAAATGAATAAAGAAGTATTGTTCCATTTACAAGTTTATGTTAGGATTTCAGTATGCTTTAACAATATCCAATTGTGAAACCCTAAATCCAAATATGTAATCCATATTGATTTAATTGAGAACAAAACAGAAATATATAACTTGATTAGCGGAAGCGTACCTGAATTTGTATATAATTATTGTTGTACCTGAATTCCATAATTGGTTGCTAAACGAGAAGATTATCTATTGTAGAAGAAGAAGAATTTGGTTCGGTCTTCCAGATTGACACAAACTCTATATTAGATTCAGCTCTCCTTAGAAGAGATTAGAGAGTTGCTAAGACTTGTGTAATTCGGGGACCATAACCCTTTATTTATAGAGTTGGCATTTTGTAATTCGACTCTTCAACAAATTATAAAATGCCCCGGTATCTACACATTAGGCCCATGATAACTTAAACTTTAAGCCTGTTAATTCTATTCGAAAATTAGATCACTTTAATTAGGCTTTACACCAAAATAGCACAACACATTTTATTTTACATATGTGACCCAATTGTCGAAATATTCCAACAATCTCCCCCTGAGCCACATATGAAATAACCTTAAAATGTGTTTAACTTTATGAGCTCCAAAAATTTGCTATTTATAACATATGGTGTATCTAAAACAATCCCGTCTATTAATTGCGTTGACAAAGGATCAAAGCGATATTCGTTACATTTATCGTAACTAAACCCATCAATGGTCACATATATCAATACAATCAAATGACATAGATCAATCATGGATGTGTAGCATGAAAACTACATGAAATGTGATCTATACATGTCTATTTCCAACTGGTCCTTCTTTAGTGAGATCAAAACGTTTAATATTTAAACAGCCTGATTGCAAAGAAAACTTCATTACTTTATTTCTGATCAGAAAAAGAACTTGATTTACATATATCTGTAACCGAAACATAGAGCAGTGAGTCATATGACAATACCAAATACAAACTCCCCATGAACCAAAATATCCTTACATAAAAGTTACACCAATTAAGCTATATGCTCATGAAAGACCTTAGGTGATAGTCTTTTGGTAAGCAGATCCGCTATAATGGAGTTTATCTAAATATGCTCTATGATTTACAATATATTTTGCACTCTTCCCTTATTGGAAAATAATATATACTTTACTGTAACAATATTACTTGGTTTTTCAATTCTTTATCAATAACCGGAGTCTTGTGACAAAATTTCATTATTATTTTCCATATTTGGATGTCTTATAATTAACTAAAGACGATATTTTCAAAGTGGTGAAAACTATAAGTACCTAAGTGACACTTTTCCCTTATATAGTTTCACCCATAAAATATATTATCATTGCTATAAGTGGATCTTTTACAGTAATGACATCCAAAATATCTGGATCGTAATTCTTTATGATCTCCAACCGATCCGATCTTTTATCTATGAGCATACGATCTTTTATTTTATTCCTTAAAGATATCTCATAACCATTTTGGCTACTAAATCAGTGACCCACTTTTAATATCAGTAAGGTATCTGCCAAATAATACACGCATATCCATATGTGTATATACATTAGTATGCATTGGAATTCAAACTGCAATTGCATGAAAAATCTTTTGCATTTCTTTAGTTTCAAGGATGGCAACATTTATCTGTTTTGGTAAAAGAAAATCAACTGAATCGCAGTCTACATACTTAACCTTTGAAGCATTTATCTTCCTAATTCTTTTGTAATAATCCAAAATATCACCCCATGAACAATAATGGTGAATTTGAATCCCAAATACAAAAGACTAATCCATAAATGAGTTTCTTAAGTAGTTTCACCAGTGTCTCCAGAGAGAAATATAACTTTAATCTCCATCAGATAATACTCAAAAGTACAAACTGTAAGCTCCAAAGTGATCGATTCAGAATCATTTACTAAGTCCAAAATGAAATATTCTTAAAAGAAAAGAAAATTTCCTTTTAATAATAGTGCTTTCGATAAAGTGCCTTATAAAATTCAATATTACCCACTTGATCCTTTTTGGTTTTGAATAGTTATTCATAACCAATGATCTTATCACTTAAGTTAGAGGAAAATTTCAAACTTTATTATCCATATAGATTTATACTATATGTTCATTTCTTAAATCCACATTTTAAATTAGTACCTTACATGGATTGATGTAAGTCCGTAGCATCATATTTATCAATCCATTATTTATCTTTATGAAGAAATACTATACAATAATCTGAAATAGCATTTCTTCCCATTTAGGTGGATTTCCTTAGTGATCTTGCATCTTTGAGGTTGTTGAGTTTGTTTTCTTGAAGCAGTATCCTTAGCTTAAAGAAAAATTATCTTCAACATCGTCTTATTATGGTTCTTAATTTACTTCTTCTTAATAAAAGAAAACAAATCTTAAACTTTAAGCGAAGAAGCAACCGCAGTTGAATCAAAGATAATGATTCTCTTTAAAGACAATGGTATTACTTTATTTCTCCCCCTAAACTCAACATCCTCAAAAAACTATTGCATTTCCCGCTTTAAAATTTTTCCTTAGTGTGGGTTCATAAAAAAATATAAACTTTAAATCGCTTAGAATAACAATAAAGTATTTTCTGTCTTTATAATATCTCAATCTATAATTCCTTAGTAAACTGAAACAAATAATTATATTAATCACGAAAACAAGATTTGAGATATCATTACAAGCTATTTAGCATAAGTAGTCATAACTTATATATCAGACATTAAGAGCTTCAATTACATAAAAATTTGAATTTATTCATAAATCAACACTATTATTACTTGATGAATATGTTCATATTAGAAATATAAAACCGAAATCTGTCTAAATGATAGCATAAAAAAGTATCGAATAAATTCAAGTAGTTTGACTTAAATCTCAATAATAACTTTATATGTCTGTATATCCTAATAAAGAAATTACTATAAATATATCCTTATGTTATTTCTTTTCTTTGAGATCCTTAGCGACTTCTGAATCCTTATTCATACATTTATTTGCAATGTATATCAAATGAGTACTTTTCAATCATAAAAACTTCAATCTCTATTTTAATTACCAAAGCGCTAAATTAGCCCAATAAGATAACATATTATTCTTAAAGTAATTTTAATCTTTAAATGAATATACTGAAGATAACACCAAAATAACGATAACTTGAGCGTCTTTAGCTTTTGAAGCAATATCTTTTTCCGTATAGTACTCATTTATATTTCTTTTACTTTGACTTTATGTAATCAAGCACCACAAAGAGTGCTTGATTTCCCTTATTGTTTTCATAAAAACTGTTTTCATTCTCAATATATAACTTATACAAAATTAGTTATCGTTACCTATAGCACATCCTTGAAAACTTCTGAAGTATTTACTTAATGATCATTTAACTCTTGCCTTTGAATTCTATCACCTTTCAATATTCTTCATAACATTATAAGAATATTTAACCGTAATAGGGTTAGCTGTAACCCTCTTAGTTACAAGAGTTAAATCTATAAAGTCAAGAACAAATAACATGCTCTCATACAAATCCTTATATTTATCCCAAAACAAGATGGAAATATTCTTTAAATTGACAGATAATTCAGTTAAATTAGCTGAAAATGAACAAAAATAAAATGGAGATTGACCGTATATGCTCATAGACAAATATCAACCATAGTAAATTCAAATAATTGGTAAGCCTCTTCTCAAGATACCTAGTACACATTAATATCAAGTCTTTGGATAGTAATATTAACTGTAAGTGGTACTCTTGTTGTAATGATCAAACACTGACAATAAATTCAAGTCAAATAACAACCTTTCTTTGGGCCGATTAATTATTCACTCGAAAAATCTTATAATTGTTACGTATTTATCATCACACATGTGTAAGCGATTCGGCCAAATATTAGTCTTCCTTTGGGCCGGCTAATACTCGCATGAGCAACTACACACAAATATCAAACATTTTCATGAACCACCTAAATATAGAGGTCACTTTGGTGACATATTATTTCAGTCAATTCACTATGTATGTAGGATATTTACGGTTACAAAGAGATGCCAAAATTATATTTGAATTTATCCTTAATATATGTACAATATATTTTGAGTGTTATGAAACACTCTCAATGCTTTAGGTCTATATGACATCAGGAAAACTCAAAATTATAATTATAGCATAACGAGTTTTAGTCATAGTTGTCATAATCTGTTGCTTTAGGTATGTAGTTACATTCATGACATTTCCTTAATATATATGATATAAGACATCATAAATAAATCACGATATCATATATGAATATCATGATCAATTACCACATAAAATTATGTGTAAATGACATTATAAATATCATACTGAACAACCTGAATGACTGAAGTAACCATGATGTATATCCGAAGCATAACATAACATGTGCCTTTTTTATACGGTCAACCGAACCAAACAAAAAAAAAATATTTTTTTTAAACCGTAGAAGTTACTATAGTTTGACCATAATAAAGTAACCTACTAATCATCATCCTAAAACGTAGGTGAAATGGTCAAAGATTCAAACATGATAGCTAATTAGATTAAGCAACACAAATGCAACATATTATATACCAAACGCAAAAGGCATAAAATAAAAGCATCATGACAGGTTACCGAAACATCATACACATGCCATGAAACATTATTTGCATATGACAAATAACTTAATGTGGTATGTCCAACATCCATACAATAAGCAATAATTGTTCCAAATAGTACACATGGTATCCAAAAAAAAAAAAAAAAAAAAAAAAAAAAAAAAACCTTTTTTTTTAAAAGCCCGTAAGGATAGCATGAGATTCGCTCAATAGAGCTTCCGAAACTTAAAGCATAAAACGGGTTCAAGACTTGGTCAAAACAAATAATATAGTATAATATATGACATCAGAAGTAACAATAAACCGGCGGCTGCAGGGTAATAAACATATATTTTTGATATATTTTTAAACAAAAAACCAGAACGCGTTGAATTAACATATTGACAAACTATATTATATTAACATTATTCATGCTGGATCCATAGAACCAATGAAAAAAACGTGAAGGAGATAATAGATCTTAATCCATATAGATCTGAGACTTAACCCAAATAAAAAAAAACTCTTTTGTATAATTATTAGCCGCAGTTAATAAACTCAACCTGTTGTGAAATGAAAACATAACATATAAACCGTATGAATTGAAACACAATTCAACTTTTGTTCTGAAATGACAAAACAACATGTATAAAAGAAAAAAAATTCCCAATAGTATCAATAATGGTTGGCTCCGATATCGCTTGTTAGGATTTCAGTATACTTTAACAATATCCAATTGTGAAACCCTAGATCCAAATATGTAATCCATATTGATTTAATTGAGAACAAAACAGAAAATAGATAACTTGATTAGCGGAAGTGTACCTGAATCTGTATCTAATTATTGCTGTACCAGAATTCCATAATTGGTTGCTAAACAAGAAGATTATCTGTTGTAGAAGAAGAAGAATTTGGTTCGGTCTTCCAAATTGACACAAACCCTAGATTAGATTCAGCTCTCCGTAGAAGAGGTTAGAGATTTGCTAAGACTTGTGTAATTCGGGGACCATAATCCTTTATTTATAGAGTTGACATTTTATAATTCGGCCCTTCAACAAATTATAAAATGCCCCAGTATCTACACATTAGGCCCATGATAACTTAAACTTTAAGCCAATTAATTCTAATCGAAAATTAGATCACTTTAATTAGGCTTTACACCAAAATAGCACAACACATTTTATTTTACATATGTGACCCAATTATCGAAATATTCCAACAATTTACACAACATTCCTACTCCATTATTACTTCCTACATTAGAGTACAAGATTCTCTTACAACATGTCTCTTCATCAGTACTTAACGTTTAACTTCTTCTTTAAGCTTCATATTTTTATTCTAGTTTTTTTCCACTAAATCATATTATAATATCTGTATAAAAAATATATTTCATTTTTATCAAAAAAGGGGTTTGTTCCGGTGTTTCATCCGTTAATGGCAACAAGGCTTTTTCACTTTTCTTCCTTTTCATTGCTTTCTTCGCTTTCTCCTTCTTCATCGTTTCCTTTTCCTTTACCCTACTAATCGATCCACCTCTCTCTTCGCGTATTCCCACTCTACCTTGCTTTCATCTGCGTGGACAAACCCTTAAAACGTAATTTTTATATCTCGACTTCGTCAAATTTCAAACTTCTTATTTTCTCCAAAGTCCCCACTTTTACCGATCCTCCTCCCCTTCGCCCTACCTTGTACACTAATCTACTCCAGTCAACATTTCTCTTAGCGTGATGTCCCAGGCTATTTCTAACTCCACGGCGTGGCCTCCGTAGTTTGATTTTCTGATTTCCCAACCGTCCTGCTTCATATAATGTGAAACACAAGGTATTCTAGCGATTATGTTCCTATTCATTACTTGGTGATTCTTTGTCATGCTTCATATAATGTGAAACACAAGGTATTCTAGCGATTATGTTCCTATTCATTACTTGGTGATTCTTTGTCATGCTTCATATAATGTGAAACACAAGGTATTCTAGCGATTATGTTCCTATTCATTACTTGGTGATTCTTTGTCATGCTTTGTCTGGCTTTTGTCAGGTCGAATTAGGAAGGTGTTGGTGTTTGTTGGTGTTATCCTGTATTAGTTTTGTTTGTGGGGTTTTGTGAATTTTCTAGTTATGGTTCGACTTGCTGAGTTATGGAAAGTTCGTCTCCTTCGTGGAGTTCCCAATGTACTACGTGTGGTCGAGCTCTTTGATCGTTGTTATGCGACTATTCTTTCCTCCATGTTTAGTGAGCCAAGAGCCTGTTTACATTATCTATCAGGAAGCTGTCAGTTAGTTATGCCTTGTCCCTAGCTTGATGAGCCATTGTTGTAATATCTCGATTTATATGGATTTGTTGAAGTTGGTTCGTGTTGGTGCAATTTGTGGTTCGATCGTTAGTGTACTATGGTTGTCGTCTTGAAGGTTTTGAACTGTTGGCTGTGTGTTTTGGTTTCGAGTGGAAGGTTATGTGTTGTGGTGAGCTTGTGTATGTTTTGGGAGTTTGGGGAATGTGATGAGCTCCAAGTCGAGCTGCTACCGTAGCTGGTGGTGGTTCTCATAAAACTTGCACAGTCCTTGGCATCTTTCGTGGTCACAGCTAGCTGTTGCGTATGTACCTATGTTATTTGCTGAATGTTTGTACTTGGATGTGATAGCAGTATTATGGTGGGTGGTAGTAATGTAACGACCCATCTTTTCGAAATCGAAAGTCGACACTAATTATGACCACTGTAGTTTAATGCTGAACATCCAATCGCTGAAAACGTAGATTGTTAGGATAAAAAGAAAAAAAATGAAAGGAATAAAAGAAACACACAATCTTACAGTGGAAACAACATATAATAATAATACTGACAGATGGACTGCCACTCCAGGATACAAAGTATATCAGAGTAAAAACAAATCCAATCAGTTAGTCAGTTATAAAATTCTAACCTTACAATGTTGATAGATGAAATAAAATACAGCGGAATAAAATACAGCAACAAGCAAACTTCCAACTCTACTCCATAAGCTCCACATCCAACAGAAGACAACCTGAAAAGAAGCTTGGATGACCCGAGCATTATAATAAATTAATACACATATCAGTCTGAAATACCAATCATGAGAAAACTCAAGTAAAACAAAACATATAATAATTCTGTGAGACCACACCGCTGATCGTAGATCGGTTTTTTACCTCACAAGAATTAACATATATCAGCAACAACCCAAAACAGAAATGCTGAAATAACATGGAATCAAAATCATATATGAAAATATATGAATGCCAAACAAAGGGAAATAACTAAACAACCCATTGAGAAGAGCATACAACATTTCTCCATGGAAACAAAGAAATTGATCCAAGAATTTGATCCAACATGGTAAAGGTGAATTTTACCAAAGGAAACGGAACCGTACAATTAACCACAGACTAGGTCAATCTCAAAAACATCCAGTCTCAACATGGATTAAACTAAATAAACATCGCGAAGGGTTTATATCTTCAGGATGCGAATTTAAAATAGGAAAACTTTTAATTATCAGTTCAAGCGGATCGAATGAGAAGTTTTTCAAACAAATAATGACTAGGAGAGTGCGCTTCCCTAACCGAAAGTATACCTGTAGAGTATACTGAGAACTCCGATGGTTCTCGGAAACGTTTAAGCCGGACCCCCGAGAATTCGAGTATTTCACATCTACGTGTGAACATAATCAAATCCAATCTATAGTAGATGTGATGATACCCTAATGGGTGCAATCCCACATAGCTTGACTTCCACTCGCTATTTTGTTTCAGCCATTCAACAAAGGATAACCGTGCTCAAAGAGCAACAAACCGTTTTAATTCGACGGTACAACTCAAGAAAGCTAAACCAATAGTTCTTGAATCAACTATTAGGAATATTCAAAAATGATCGTATATGGTAACTAAATCATATTCTCTTATCACTATCTATCGTTCCCAAACTTATACTATCTCTTAAGTAAAAATAAAGTCGAACAAATTGAGGTTGTGTTCCCTCTTGGCATCATCCGAACAATGTTTTCAAACTTCGAGACAGAGGAAAGTTTTTATACTTTGACATCTAGTGATAAGAGTATAACTAAATATTTTCCATATAAGCGATATAGTTTGTGTAAATTTCTTTCCATATCCATATCGAAACCTTTAAACTTCAAAACTCGAACTTTTGCTTGGTTTTCACATCTCAGATCTTTGAACGAAGACAATATTAGCTATATTCTTTAAATTACTAGTTTTAAAAGGGTATTATAATTCTAAGTGTATTTTAAAAACGAAAAGTTGAAACCAATGTTAAATCAAAACATCGATTTCGATAAAACCCAACACAATTTGCGCTTAAAATTCATTTTCAAACCATTTTATATAAAATGGACATCCTAATATAAAATTATCGTTTATGAGGTCTAAACAATAGATTTTTGAAGTTGATGAACCCATGCTTATCTTACTGTTAAACAAGTTACAGTAGTGTTCTTAGAATCTCAAGGCATATACACGTTGTATCATTTAATCCATGTATAAACAAGCATGATTTTAGTGTGTTGAAAAAGTATACATAGATACTCATTAGTAGTATTGAATTCGAAAGGATTAAAACAATGTCTATTCACCTATTTGTTCAATGCCATTATTTGTTCTTGCTTAGGCTTATGGCTTTAGGGTTTAGCTCGAATGATATGTGAATGAATACTGAGGCCTTGTATATATTTATAGATGGAAACTTAGATTAAATAATGTGTAGCATTAAGTGGTTGTAGGGTAGACATAAGGGCAGTTTGAAGGTATAGGCAGCAGCTTCCTTGGATTTGACATGTAGTTAGGTTCAGGCAATTCACATTTGATTCTTTCCAGGCCTATGCACGCGCATGGCC
Organism: Allium sativum; assembly: GCA_030737875.1. NCBI lineage: Eukaryota > Viridiplantae > Streptophyta > Magnoliopsida > Asparagales > Amaryllidaceae > Allium > Allium sativum. The sequence continues at coordinate 424,675,541 of CM060923.1, read as the reverse complement.
ATATACTGTTGTACACACATGTGTACTCCCATGTGCGATTGGTTAGTAGGTTATAACTACAAATGGGGGGGAACTAGGCTACATCTTGTTTTGATTGAAAGGAGGTCATGTCAAGGTTTTATCATATTAAATCTTCCAGGGATGTTGCATATGTCCAATCTATGTTTTGAAGTATAAATCTTTGTACTAAACACATGTATAAATACATTTTTAAATCCTACTTTGTTGCCAAGTAAACCTGGCTATTGAATTGCTATATATTCAATTTTTATTAAATTGTTGAATGAAATGACGTGTTGCCAAGTAAACCTGGCTATTGTATCATACAAACATGTATAGGCCATGTGCAATTTGTTTTGAAAACATACTTTGTTATTAACTAATTTCTACATATTAAATAGCTTGTACAAAAGGGTTTTAAAATGGCATCTTAACTTCTAGCAATTAGTGTCATTATATGTACTTGATTTGTAGTACATAAGGGATAAATCTTCATTAATGCATTTTTTTTATTTAATGCATAATTTTCTTTTATATGAAGTAATCTTAATTTACCTTAGTTATTTATTTTCTTTCATAAGTTTTAAAACAATTTAAAACAAAATAAGATACAAAATATTGTATAAAGGTTTACATATACATATACATATACATATGCTAAGGGACATTACAATATATACATATTTAGGATTTTTATAAAATGATTATTTTAAGTTTTCTATGATATTTAAATCCAATGTTATATATATTCTTTTATAAGAGTTAAGACAAACATAAAAATATAAAACAAACAAGAAAATCTTACTTGTTTTACACACACATATACATTGGTTAAATAAATTTTAAAACATTAAAATACATACTTGGAATTTTTCCTTAATTTATTATTCTAAATTTATTTAAATAATTCAGTTTCTTAAAATAATTCATAATAAACTGTATTATAGAATTGGTGAAAAACTGGGTCATTAAACTTTCAACCGAAAATGACAGCGTATCTTAATCTAAGATATGCGTAGATTTTCCGATATCATGCCGAGATGTAGGTAAGATTTCGTAGAGAATTTTTTTAAAGATTTTGAAAATGATGTGCAGATTTTTGAATGTGATCGTTATTTTATAATATTATTTAAGCCCAAAATACCTCGTGGTTCCGAACTTCAATAAAAACGCCACAATTGATGTTTTTAGGCTTTAACTATTATTTTAAACACAGTGAAACAAGTATCGAGGTCTAATTCGATCGTATGGAAAAGATATAAATTTATAATAGGCAATTTAAATCGATTGCAATTAAATCATTTCTAAGCGTTTTTAACTCATATGGTCAAACAGTAAATCCAATCATAACGATATTTGAAATACGATAATAATACATTATTACAGTTTCAATAGTACTGGTTTCGTTGAATTCTGAATCTGTTTCCAAAAACACTATTTTAATTATCAAATCAGTAATCGATACATATTTATATCGCGCACGATCACAAAACAACTCTAACTGATACGAAACTTTAAATCTTACAATAATTAACCATTATGGATTTTATAAAATTAGTTTCGCTGAAATCCAATGTCGTTCGAAAATTAGCTAATTTCATATGTTAAATTAAAACGATAAAATATAAATCAATCTCAAAATAATCAAATCCATTGGTAATAAATTATTATTATCTTATATATTCAAATAGAATTTTATATAAATTCAAAATAAACTAATTTGGATTTTAAACTCAACCTTTTAAATTCCAAGTTAAATAAATATCCAGTTTATTTAAAATCCTTTCATTTTATTTAATAAATCGTTATAGTCCATAAACGATCATACAACGTTTTTCCTAAAAATTTGATTTTGACATAACTTAGAATCTACAAAATCCTGATTTTTCTCTTAAATTAGAAAATTATAATCCAGTAGATCTGAAAGATTCTTGTTTCAAAGAATTCTAACTTATATTGAAATATATATACTCAATTGAAGTGCAAATAGTAAAACTATGAACTACTATGACATGAAGAGTTCGTTTTTAATTAATTCAGATTAATGTGATCAAAGCTCGCTTAATTAATAAATTCCTTATTATAATTCAAATCTGAATTTAATTAGGTCTTAGTAAATCATCTAATTCATACTATAACTCAAATCCAATTTATTCTCTACTATTTTGAGATTAAATTTATTATTCTACTATTCAAATTAAATTAATGCTCAAAATTGTATAATTCTTTTAAAATTCGAAATCAATATTTATATATTTAAATAATTAAATAAATTTAAATACTTGTCCACCGTAAATCTGGGTTGTTTCATAGAACCTAGTCTAGCCATTTCATTTCACACATTCTTCTTCCTCTCCTTCTAGGTTACCTCTTAATTTTTAGAGGTTGAACCTAAAATCAAATATTTTCTTAAGGAAGGAGAACATAAATAAAATACTAGAAGGCCTAAGGAAGAGGATCAAGGAAGACCTCTGGGGAACGACCTAGGACCAAATGTGAGTGGAAAGTTACTTTTTTAGAATTAGATAATACAGGGTTAAAATGGTTTTAGTTTTCATTTGATTCTCGGTTTAGTACAAGTTTATTTCAGTCCATTTCTACCATTTCGTTTAATAGTTTAGCACAGTTTATTTTTAAAGTTACAGTTTGATTACAATTACTTTCTCATTCCTTTAGAATGTGTTAAATTACCTATATGCTATAGATTTCATATTTAAAGGTAGTTTTAAAACCTTTTCAACTTATGTGAAAATAATAGAAAAGAGATAAGATTTTCATGCAATACGAATTTAATAGTAAATGGACAATATACAGAAAAGATCAAAAACACATGAAAAACTGTAATATATGTAAATTTATAATAAATGAAAGTAGACTATTCTAAAAACAAGTAAAGATAAGTTTTTCAACTTGCAAAAAAATCATGACATTCATTATAATTAAAGTGAATGAAAAAGAGTAAAATTATTATGACATTAGCTTATGATAGGGAGATGCTGTTTTGCTTGATAGAAACAACCATGAGATCGTATAGAACCTAACAGTTTAGAAATATCATAATAATAATAAAAACATAGTTAAAACTCAATTATAAGGGATTGAGGCAGGGGTACAACTACGTTATTGTTTAAGGTGGGCCCGTACAAACGGTAGATCAGATATGCACACCGAAGTAGGTAAACATGTAGCCCAATATGGATGGACCCCATAGCACGGCGTACTGGCAATGACTGAGCACGCGACGTTGATTAGGGTAGATAAGACACTATAGGTTCTTGTGGTAGATAGATGTCCATTTGAATATATATGTAAGTATATTTGGAGAGCATATGCAAATGTCCACAAAAATTTTAAGGTGTTATGTATAACGATTTTGGTCCAAGAAAATTTTGATTTGGTGTAAGCGGCATTGACTGTCATGCTAACTTCAAGGTAGAGAGTAGGAGTTCGGTCACAGTAGAAGAAGAAATCATTCCTAAATAGTACTTTACTTCTATAGTAGAAATTACAGTAAAAAAGAAATCAACCTAAGCAATCATCTTAAGAGAGTACGGAGCTAGATCCTTGTAACACAAGAATTATTTTTAATTCTGTTATCTCTTAATCATTCTCTTTATAGCAGTCACTTTCTATTCACCATACTTTTACGTTTGACTCATTCACGATTCTTTTCCCCCTATTAGACTTTCAAGGCAGTGCGTGGCATAAGGAGCTGGGATAATATTTCTTAGAGTTTTATATTCTCTTTTATTGATGTGTTCACCTCTTTTTTTCCATTCCATTTATCTTGGATTTGAGTGGTGATATTTTGTTCTATGATGTACTCTGATAAAGGTGGAGAGATGAGGATTGTAGGATATTTTGAGCTGTGATTGATTTTAAATAAAGTTATTTTGAATAATAATAATGTTTTATTTTGAAATGCTTTCGTGGTAATTTATTTTATGTCTTGTGAATCTTAATCTTTGTTAAGTTTTCAGCTGTACCCATATGCTCCACATTTTTTAGCATGACTTGTTAGGGGTATGCTAAGGGGTCGGGGTGTCATATTTGATATCAGAGCATAAGGATATAAGATACCTTAAAATTGATTTAAAAGTAAATTATTTTCCAAGAAAAGGGTATTCAAAATAAAAAAAATTTGAAAAGTACAAATTTTTTACAATAATCCCACCAAGTCTAATAAGATTTTCCTTCGGTTCTTTTAAATCTAATCTCTCTATATCAGTCCTCGTGCATTGAGTGAAGGACGTCCCTAATATGCCTGAGCATCGCAGTCCCCGTCTTGGCCTTGTAAATACCTATAATCTATGACACTAGTGAAATTTTAAGCGAATGTGCAAGATGTAGCACCTACAGGTGTGCTTTCTTCTTGTTCACTTGTGATAGTCGATTTTTCAAAGCTTTTTGAGGATATTATGAAGTAGGAGGAAAGCCTTCGTTGGGACTAAGATTTATGTGGAGGCACAAGCATGGTTGAAGAGTTGCGAAGGATATTTGGTTTCATAAAACTTAGGGATAGAGAGCGATTCAACTTGCCACTTAGCAGCTAAAAGGAGAGGCTTTATATTGGTGGAAGGTACTTGAGATAGAGGCATGAGAGTTATGTTGGAATGGTTTCCATGAGAGGTTTGTACAGAAGTTCTTATCGCAAGTGAAGGAAGGAGCCTATTGGAGACATTTGTCAATCTGAAGTAGGGGGATTTGATGATAAAGGATTATATTAATCAGTTCAACGAGTTATAAAGCCTTAGACTAAAGTTTGATAATACCAACACAAGAAGGCGTTGAAGTTCACAAAGGGGATGAACTAACCATTGTAAGGGTTAACGCTCAATCATGTACCAATGGGAGCTACATTTGAGACTCTACTAGAGATGACTCTAATGGAAGAGGTAGGAAAGAAGGAAGTTCCGAAAGCGCTAATTGCAAAGAAGGCCTTTTGGAATAACAAGAAGGGTAATAATAATAAGATTGGAGGACCTTGGAACGGTCAGACTTAGAAAGATGAGAGGTTTTGCATTTGTGGGATAGTTGACCACTAGGCATGGGATTATAAGATGGAGCAGTTAAAGGGAAAACGCTTCATATATGAGCAGTTAGAGCATATAAGCAGGACTAGCCCTCATAGGACATGAGCTACATAGGGGACTGACACTCAATCAACGCAAATTTAGGTTTTAGAGGCGGCACAATCCACCGATGGCAGGCGGGATAGAAGTTAAAAAAAAATTGTTGATGATTTGATCTCTAATTTTAGATTTTCCTATCCACGCTCTATTTGATTCTAAAGCGTCATAGTAGTATATTTCTTGAACTTAGATATACCCTTAGCCATTGATCCTGTATTTGTTTCAAACCCTATGGGTGGATTGGCATGCATGTCAGTGATAGGTTAGGGTTTGAAAATCACGATTCTAAGATTTGAATTCGATGGCGATGCATATGTATTGGGATTTTCGAGTTATGGGATGATTTTAGGGTGGACTAGTTAGTCATATATGAGGCTATCCTAGAGTATGAAAGGAGGGCCGTCATATGAGGTACTTACAGTGGACATATCCTTAAGATTTTTTATGACCTTGGAGGTTGAGTCATGTTGTATAAATTCCGTTATTGTATCCTTAGACGAGATTAGTTTACTTCTATAGCCCATGATTTCCCAGATGTTTTTGAGGAAGTGAGAAGGCTACCTTGTGCGTCTCACCTTGAGACCCTCAATAGTAATGAACATTATCTAAAAATGTTGTCAAATCAAACCACCAATCATTATCTCTACATCAATGAACACAATATTATGATAACTAACATGCAATAATCATCATTTTCAACCTCATAATAAACTTAATTTACTTCCTTACCAACTTAAAACGTTATCATCACAAACTAATATCATATAACCATCAAATTCAAACCCATCGAATATCATATAACCAAAATTAAGTATAAATTAGATATAGGAGCCGTACCAATAAGATTAGAGGTTTCAGATGCGGGGGATGACGACCAGCAATAAGGAGCAGCGGGTGGTGACAGATTTAGGTGGTTTACCATTGGAAAATTGGTGGGAAATAATGACAAAGAAAGCTTGCGGGTTGCTGCCTGTATCTCCAAATCGAGCAATGACTGCTTTTTTTAGCCATTATAACTGCCCATCACCTTTTGAGCTGCTTTCTGTACTGAACATCTTACTACATTATTCTTATCTAATTTAATTTCCCGAATAATATACACCATAAATGAGGGATATTACAAAGAGTTATAAACTTATCACCTTATATGGATTGGTTGTTGCCTTTAAGATTAAAAAAAAAGATTAAATGAATGAAAAGCGGAATTAAACATGATTTTACAACGCAGCCACAGATGTAATTTTATTTTTGCAACTTTTTATTGTTGTTCTAATAAATTTGAACTAAGAATGCTGGTAAAATAAAAATGTGATATAAGAAAACGATAACAAAGCGTATAAAATTATTAGTTATTTATTCGAAGGCAATGATTTTCTTTTTTTAACTGAGCAGTCTAAGCAAGCAACTCGTCGTCTTTTCAGCTTTTGCAACCTAAAAAGTAGTTGAGCAATAAATTTTTGTTTTTCAAGAAAAAACATAAATGAATTTACACTAAACACAAAATAAAGTTGCAGATTTTTATTTATTTATTTATTTTTGTTTGTTGAAGGTTTTTTTATAAAGACTCATAACAAACAAAAGGCAAACAAAATCAAAGAAAAATAAAAAACAGAACCAAGAGGGAGTCTTTAGCAAAAGAGAAAAAAGGTAAACATAATACGTGAAAATCGGTCCCTAGGCCCATAAACCTAATTTTCTTACGTTTTTTTTAACCAAAACGCAATTCTCTTTTCAACGCAACGGGCTCTAAGTCTAAAAACGAAAATTGAAAATGGAAATTATATTCCTTACATGATCGCTGGTGCGATTTGGTTCAAATTAAATCCAAAATAGACGGACTCCAATTATAAAAAAATATTTCGGATTGTGGGTAGGGTCGGCGATTAAAACTGGGATTGTTGTTGAGTTAGTTACTGATCATGGTAGGTGATTTTTTTTATGGGGGCAAAAGGATGGTTCGACAGTTTATATGTTGTTCGGTATGAGGAAGTTGTTTTAGATTTAGTTAGGGTTGGTTTATGGGGGTGGGTTCCTGGTTATTCAACGGTTGGTCAGAAAATGTGAATAGGATTAGGAAGAAGGTTGAGGTGGACTGGGGATGGCTTGGATGACGGAGTGTTGAAGTCGATACGTTGAGTGAATGGTTATGTGTTGATATCCACCCAATGGCAATTTGGTAGTGATTGATAAAATGAGAAGAGGAGGAAATTTTATATTTTGTTTGAGGAAGAACACTTTTTTATAATTTGCTTACTTTTACTTCTCTTACAACACTCTTACTTGGGTGCTTCATCTCTTACAACTAAGTGACCACGCACACACACACACACACACACACACATATATATATATATATATATATATATATATATATAGTGGTTTACATGACTTCTCAAAAGACACAACATTAATTGACTTGACCCTTTACCAATAAATATTTATTTAGACACAAACTTTAACATGGCTCTTAACACTTAAAAGACACATTACTTTAGGAACTGCCACTTACCCCTTTATTTTTTTATCATTTCCCAATGCCACATTTAAAGTTTACCCAACAAAACTCCCCCGTAAACTTTAAATGCTTTAGTCTTTCAGGGCGGTTTGTATTCGTCATCGACTAAATAACCATACGGAAGCGTCTCCTCCTTAGCAGCAACCTTTTCGGCTTTTGTGGCCTTGGTTAATCTCTCTACTTCAACCTGCAATTCTTCTTTCTTAGCTTGTACCCTTTTTAGTTCACTCCCGTAATGTTCCAAATTCACTTTACATTCCTTGATCTCCTCCTCTGCAGATACTAATTCAAGTTCATCATCTCCTTCACTGTAAACTCCATCTTTTCTTGATTCTATAGCTTCAACTGCTAACTGTAATCTTGCCTTTACCATAGACAAAGCCATAGTTGCCTTTTGCACCAATTCTTTCACCGAGTTTTCTTCGTTAATAATTTCTTGAATACTGGAAACCGTTGTACTTACGTCTTTCAGAGTATTTTCAGACGTATCATCGTCATTAACAATATCATCTTTAACTGAACTAACCATGAACTTGCTTCCTTTAGTTCCAGTTCTAGGTTTCTGATAGCTACTCCAGAATCAGCTTTCACAACTTCTCCTCCATTCATTTCTGCCACTTGTCCTTTACCCTTGTTGCTTTCCATCGTCTTATCAGTGTCAACCTCTTCATTTTTAGACTCTTCATCTGCCTTGTCAGCAGTTTCTCTCTCTGTCTTAACAACTTCTGCATTAGCCTTGCCAGCCTCAATGCTTGTCTTGCCAGCTGCTTCCTCAACCACACCAGCCTCTGCATCTACCTTGTTTGTATTCTTTGAATCGTCATCATTCTGCAATTCCTCTTTTCTACTTTCTCCGCTTTCCATGCAAGCATCATGCTCATCCTTAGAGTTGTTCTAAATTTCACTTATGTCTTCCTCAATCTCGTCCTCTTTTTCGTTGTCAGTTTTCTTTCTTATCAGCTCCTTTTTAGCTTTTTCGACCTCCTCTTCATCTTCTTTTTCTTTAGCAACTTTCTTTCCCATCTGCACCACTTTGAATCTTTCGATCTCCTCTTCATCGTCTTCATCAACTTCCTCTTCATCTTCTCCTTTGTAATCTTTTGCATACACCTCTTTCAGCAAATTCCACGAATCTTTTGTGGTTTTTTTCTCCATTAATATGACACCATGCTTCTTTATCTACGTTCTCACTCAGCACCATGAAAGTTTGAAGATCTTTCCTTCTCAAGCTTGTGAATGCCTCACTCTCTTTTTCCGTCATGTTTTTAACGTCTTTTGGCCACTCATAGCCACTTTCAACAATCTCCCATAGTCCTTTGGAGATTAACTCTTCTTTCTTCCCACTACTCCACTTTTCGAAGTTTTCTTTTGTGAGAACGAACGACGAGAAAAATAAAAACGCCATAGTTTCAACCAGGCTCTCATACCAATTTGATAAAATGAGAAGAGGAGGAAATTTTATTTTTTGTTTGAGGATGAACACTTTTTTATAATTTGCTTACTTTTACTTCTCTTACAATACTCTTACTTGGGTGTTTCATCTCTTACAACTAAATGACCACTCATATATATAGTGGTTTACATGACTTCTCAAAAGACACAACATTAGTTGAGTTGACCCTTTACCAATAAATATTTATTTAGACACAAACTTTAACATGACTCTTAACGCTTAAAAGACACATCACTTTATGAACTGCCACTTACCCCTTTATTTTTTATCATTTCCCAATGCTACATTTAAAGTTTACCCAACAGTGATTATGAGCATTGCAATTGTGTTTGGATTTGGTTGGTGAGATGATCTGTGTGTGGAGGAGGTTTCTTTGAGTATGCAAGTGCATGGAACTGGTTTGGATGGTCGTGAACAGAGGATGGTAGTTAACGGATAACAGTTTGTGATGAGAAGCCTATTGTAGGGAGACCGCGCAGTGGCTTAGTTGTTGGGAATTGGTATCTGGTAGCAGTATGAAATTTGTGGAAATTCATCGAAGTGATGTGCTAACTATGGTAAGGCAGCTATGGTTGGTATATATTTGATGATGGTGGTTTTATGTGATTGTAGCGAGGAGCTGCTAATGGTGGGGAGGTGCTACCGATGGTGCTAAGCAGTGTCTGGTTGCTATGGAGTTGTGATGAATGAGGAATTGATGAAAGTGATGTCAGTTAGTTGATGGCAGTTTGGCAGAAGGTTCGAGAAAACTGCAATGTAGGAAGCTGCTATCAGAAGTTGCAGTGATTGTTTGTAATGAAATTATTGGTTGATTGGTGAAAAGTAGGTCGGGGATGTGGTAGACAGATAACACTACACCATAATGGTCATTTGGTAACCCATTTTTTTCACAATTGTCAACACTTATTTGTGTTGCAAGGTTGTAACAATAATATGCGTTGCTATGTTAAAAAAGTGTTACCAAAAGTACATAATTATATTTTTCTTATTGCCGACGCTTATTTGTGTTGGTAGGGTTAGTTTCTGAGGGCAAAAAGGTAAACTAACATCCATAACCCTATTTCCATTTCTCATTTCCTTTGGCCAACGCTTTCTCAAAGAACGGCCGCTAAATCAGAAACTCCCACGATTTCCAAAAAGATTAAAATAATACTGGATCCAATATCCATTCTGAATTTGTTTCGGCTTCAAAGATCGCGAAGCTTAAACTATTCAAATCCATTCTGACATCAAAGAATTTGATTTTGGGGAAGAATCGATTTGGCTTCAGGGAACATCGTTTGAACTTCGATTTCAGGTATCTATTTCATTGATTTTGGGTTAGAATAACATCATTTGAATCTGAACTATTTTTTCATCCCTTTATATCCCCTTTGGACTCCGTATAAACTCTCATTGCCTTCTTCATTATTCTTCCTAGAGTTCAGCTGCTGGATCTTCAACATCCCATCGTCCTTGATTTAAAGTTTTCTCTGGCTTCAGTTCAGGTAAACAAACCTTCTCACTATTCCTCCTATCGATAGAAATAAGAATTTCTACTGACATTTTTGTATAACGGTTTCAAATAATATTGTTGAATCTTCTAAATATGTACCGTGTTACTTCGGTGACAGTATTACTTACAACCTGCTAAATAAAAAAAATAGCATTGTGTTTATGTAGTGTTGTTTTTTTATATGGTATTCAACACAATAATAATTTAAGAATTGTTACTGCACTTGAAAGGAAATTCAAAATAAACACAGATGCATTACTACGCACATATATACTGCACTCTTTATCCCATGAGTTGTGAAGGATTTCAGAAAAGAGACGTTATTGTGGCCTCTCACAAAACATACTAACAATGAGCACACTAAATTTTTTGAACTTAACTGAACACCGATGCATGTGCATAGAGACATGCAATCCTTTGAAAATATGGTTGCTGTTAAAAGTAGCTAACATTGCTATTGTACTTCAATTTTAGACTTGTTTCTGGATTTAATTTCCTCTTCAATTTGATTATTGCAAAATGAAGGATTCTGAATATATTCGATTTTTTTTAGATGGCTTTCTTAAAATTGCTTGGTCTACATCCATTGAACAGCCTGCCAATTTGTAGGTCGATTTGCTATCGCGCTGGTTTTGTTCACCCACTCATTCATCGTATTAGAGGTAAAAAAAAACTAACTTTCTTTGATGCGTCCGTTCTATTATCATTGCTGTGCTTTTTTAATTTCTGTTTGTTTTATTTGATTCTTCTTTATTTTTTGTTTATACTTCCTTTATTCAAATTAGAGAAAGGATTTTTTAATGCGTGCCAGAAGTTAGTAATCACTTGCTGACTTTTACAGTTGAAGATTGGATAAGATTCATGTAACATTATGCTTTATATCACTTGTTGACTTTACAGAGACATCATGAATATTGATGAAATGCTTATTGGTATTTGAGAGCTTTTCGTAGTAACAAACATGGCAGGATTTGACCACTGTACTTGGATTATTTCTCCAAATGGGATTCAGGTTGATATTACTCAGACGAAGTTATTGATGTACTTTACTACTTTCTTTGTGATCCATGATATATTTAGGATTTTTGTTATTTTGAATTGTTTCTTTTTCCTTTTGTGAACTAAAGGTTGTGAAGAAATGCAGTGGAGATGATGGCTTCAAATTTGAATTATTGTGAATTATGTTCATTAAAAGAATAAAATGAACATTGAGTGGTGGTTAAAGCCATGTTATTTTGGGAGGATTAGAACTCACTAGCTGATATGTTTCCAAGAGAAGGTGATTTGAGAAGGTAAGAGTAGGATGTAAACAGTTATGATTGTGGGATCAAAATTCGGTAATGCAGAAGTATAACAGAGTTATAACATATGCGACTATTCAAACTCAAATGTAAATGTTAGCAAATAATTAGGCAGGCAGCTAGAATTTCTGCACTAAACAAAAAGGGTGGTAGCACCTGCCCGACAATAGGCATCTAAGGAATAGCTGGTAGTGTTCAAAAGAATTCATGACAGGTGCACTTAATGACTGTCATACCACAACTTCTTATTCTTAGATATTTTATCCTACCCCTTTTACTTTGTAAAATAAAGATAAAAGCAATCACTGGATGTTCATTCTTAAACATTTCATAGCCTGTTATCCTGCAAATTTAATGCATGCAAGCCCAGGTCTCTTACTTTATCAAAATCAATATGTACCTATTATATTTTCTATTGATAACCAAGCCATTGAATTGAAATTGTTAATGTACATGCATTAATTTAATGATTTTACATTAAAGGTGCTTTTAATTATATATATTCTTCATCAGTGTATTTATTTGATAAGCTAACTTATCAACTTCTTTTTTAGGCTACTAATAGTTTAACGTCCTTCGTCCTATGATTAAAATACAAAAAACAAGATGATGCCAAAGCAAATGGGTTGGACGTAAGGGTGTAAGATAGCATACGAGTTAATAAGGTATTCATATATTTTTCTCAACCTACGTTCGAATGAATGTCTTTATATTCTTCATCAGTTTAAAGTACAACTAGGAAAAAAGTAGGCATGTATATGTGTTTTTATATAAATAAGTAGAAGTATATTTCTACGCATGTTTACTATCATAAAGTTTTGCAAACTGGTAATTCAGAAAATGAAAGTAAGTATTTAGGTTTACTCTTCTAACCAAACATGTGATTTGCTTATTAACATAAAATTAATGGGAAATAATATAATTATCATTAACTATGTTGCTATTCAAGTCTCACGTCATAAATGATGAAATATTTGAATTGAATTAGCCATGAATGGAAAATATAATACCCAATATGAAAGTAAGAATGCCACTTATGACGTATATATTGTTCATTATGGTGCGATAATCTTCAAATTATGTTGTAAAAGTTACCTTCCTTTTTATTTTAGAAAAAAGTTAAATTATTTAGTGATAGTGTTTACATAATGTTAAAATAAAATTGTTTACGCCGAAGGCATTTACAAAATTGAGTATAAAACATAATTTTTATAAGGAACATGATTAATTATTGATGGTTAACGATATTTTAAGCAATCAGTTTTGAATAAAAGAATCTTATTTGAAGTGAATTTTTGATGTTAAGATGGATTTTGCTTTTTTTCTTCAAAATAAACACATCTACATGGTACAAAAATAAATAAATAATAACCTTACTAAATTTGTGTAAGTTAATAAAGGCTCCTTATATAAGATTTTTGATGTTCAATGAAAAATTACTATTGTGACATTATGAATACTTATTGCGCCCAATTGAACATTATACTATGAAAGAACATCGAATTCATCATTCTAAATCAATAAAGGTAATAAATAAGTATACTGAATATCAGTTAGATATCGTGCATTGAGAATTGAATGTGTCCATATCATATGATCCCTAATATTTGTGTTCAAAAGGTAATAACTAAGAGTATCATTAAGTTATTTCAATATTTATGTTCAAAATTATACACTAATATGCGAGTTTTTTTAATGCCGCATCAATGTGATGAAAAAATGTGGAATTTTGTTTACGTTGCTGCTACTATTTCTTTATTTGCTTTCAACTCATTCATGTCATGCCATATTATGTTTCATACTCTGTCGGAAATATATAAGTTGAAAACTACTTTTAGTTAACAAGAGAGAAAGTTGACGATGCTTAAAATAGTGATGATCAAGTTTAAATGTTCGATATTTTCAACTTTGTTATTGTTATCTCATGTTTTCCTTGATAGCTTACAACGATCTATCCACAATTTGGTGTATAGTTGTTATTTTCAAAAATCCATTTTTTTTTTCTATTTTTTTCCTCTTACTATTCTTTTATGCTAAATTATACCTTAGAGATATAATGTTAGGCTTAAGTTGAGAATAAAGTGAAACACGGAGGTTATAGTGCATGTAAAAAAATCAATTATCGATTGTTTCAACCAACTTTACAATGTAATCCAAAACTATTGTCAAATCTTTTAGCATAACGAAATAGATTTCATTGTTAATTCTTTTCTATTCATGTTATTTTCATTTTCCATTGGTGTATTTGTTTCGATGCCAATTCTTTTCCTAACATTTTCGTTTTCCATTCCTAACTGCAAAATTGTATCATGTATACAACTTTGGACGTTGATTCTGCATATGCAACATTGAATCACTATGGCTACTAATGTTGATAGCACACATTGTTGCATTCAAGGTTAGCTATAATTCATTCTATGTTATGTTTTTATCTCACCTTTCGGTTATCATAGTTTAGTTTGTTATTGATCTACTTAGGTTAAACTATGTAGTTAATATTATAAACATTCCATGAATTTGTAGTGGGTGAAACAAGCATATTTTTTTCTAATGCAGCAGAGCCATTATTTATAGTTAGTTTTTCTATTTGGAGCTAAGAAAATCAATATAGATATAAAGTCTGTATTTTTTAAATTTTCATGTAATTAATTATGAGAAACATGTGTAGTATGAATTTTGTTAAGTGAATAATTCAGATGTTGAAAGCATATATCAATATATGATGGCTTTGTTAATTATGAGCCAACCAATAGAGAAAATGGATGTCAAAGAGAAGTGAAAATTTCATCCTTAGTTCACATACAATTACAAACATCTTTAGTTTCAAATAGTATGGATAAGGGTAGCTTACTATATTTGCTATAAATGAATGCAGCTATCTTTAGCTTCAAACATCTTTTGTTTCTATTTCTCTCTTATTTACATTAATATTATGTAAATGTAGCTTCTTTAGTTTGTTTAGTGATTCATCGGAGCAGGGTCTAGATGGAGTGCCAAATGAGGTATATGTTATTTTGATAATTAATCAATTTTGCTATATTTGCACCATTGTATTATGCTCGCTGGCATATGTGAGCATTGATCTTGAACAAACATGTTTTGTCATTTAAAACTGGTGCATTAAAACTCACGCAGTAATTTATTAAATAAAACTATTATTTCTTGAATCAAAGATGAAATAGATACAACATGTCGAATGCATTTGTGAATCAAGCTTGGCTCAGGCAGAAACATAGTTCATGATGATTTGTGAACGCTCAAATGCATTTTAACATAGATGTGGTAAATTTGTAAGTATATATCCACTGTGGTCAGAATAAGCAGGTCAAATTCCAATGAGGATAGTCAAAATAAGTTTCACAACATCAAATTGCTTGCATTCAGAGACAACATGAAAATGAAACTGGACAAAGTGAAGTAAACTGAAGTGCAAATGCTCAGTTTTTCGAGCTGAGTGCTAACTCAGTTTTGCGAACTGAGTTGCAAACTCATTTTTGCAAAACTGAGTTACGCAAACTCAGTTTGCAAAACAGTTTTGCAAAAATGAGTTTGCAATTCAGTTCGCAAAACTGAGTGCAAACTCAGTTCGACGAACTGAGTTGCAAACTCAATTTTGCAAAACTGAGTTGCAAACTCCGTTTTGCAAAACTGAGTTGCACATACTCAGTTTGCAAAATAGAGTTTGCAACTCAATTTGCAAAACTGAGTGCAAACTCAGTTCGACAAACTGAGTGCCAACTCAGTTTTGCGAACTGAGTTTGCAAAACCGAGTTGCACATGCTCAGTTTACAAAACTGAGTTTGCAACTCAGTTTGCAAAACTGAGTGCAAACTTAGTTCGACAAACCGAGTGCCAACTCAGTTTTTGCGAACTAAGTTGCAAATCGAGTTTATGCCAACACAAATAGTAGGCTCAGATACTTTGTGTATATTGAGTAATATTCATCTATGCCAATCATATTCATTTATGTAGTCTCTTTTTTCTTAAATACTTTTGGTGTATTAGTTTTTTTCCTTTGATTCCACTTTGACATTCAGTAAGTGGTATAGTCTTATTTAATAGATTTAGTTTCTCACTTACTGTCATTATGACGTACCTATCAGTATAATACTTATGTTTTTTTAACAAGGAACATAAAATTTCAATTAATGAATGCAGGTACTTCTAGAGGCAGCGGAAGAAAAGAGGAAAATAGATGGTAGTTCAGATGGAGACTTCATTATATAGCCGGAGTTTCATATTCCGTATTTATAGAATTTCATTTGTGTATTGAATTTAGCAACTTAATTATGCATTGTACTAGTATATTGTTAACTGATATTCTATGCCGTTACTTGATTATGATTGTTATCTAATGGTGTTATTTGAGTTATACTTTTTAAATTGAGAATAATATTTGTTTTGGATTCATATTAAATATCGTCTATATTATAATCATGTTACTCTAATTGACTATTAATTTTAGAATATGGGAATTACTAATACATATATCTATTACTATTAATATTTATTTTTGTTGTGAGTGAAAATCTTGCAACATGTATTAGCGTTGCGAACGAAAACACACCAACGCTTATAAGCGTTGCAACCGAAAACACACCAACGCTTATAAGCGTTGCGAACGAAATCACGCCAACGCTTATAAGCGTTGCGAGAGAAAAACTACCAATGCTTATATGTGTTGGTAAAAAATTGCGACCCCCGATAACAACACTAATAAGCGTTGCTGAAATTGTTTGCGACAGTTATACTCGTTGGGAATCACCTGTTTTGGTGTAGTGTAAGTTGTTGTAGGAATAGACGTCTGTGAGGTGCAGTTAAGTTGTGGTGATGAATAAGTTGAGCTGCGGTGATAGATCTTATATGGTTGGTAAGATGGTGGAGTTGATGTGTTCAGTTACATGGCAGTAGGAGTAGTTTGTGAGGAAGACGCTGGGATTGTCACAGAAAACGGAAACAGAGAAAAGCAAACAAAACACATAAAATGAACACAAGTTGCTTATGTTCATTTTTCTTTAAAGACGAAAACTAAATTAACAATTGAACAAGTACGTACAGATGAAATCAAAAATGCACAAAAGAAACAAAACACCCAGTGTAACGGCAAATGTACAAAAATATGATTTTTATTTTGTTTTTTCAAATAAGGAAAAGGCACTCAAATGCAAATTGAAATGCTTTATTGTAAGCAAAAAAAAAAACACTCTAAATGCAAATTGAAATGAAATGCACCAAGAAAGAGGAAATAATAAAAAAAAGGGCCTATTTTTCAGTTAAAAGAGAAGCTAACCCAAGCAAAACACGAAATGCATTAAGGAAACATAAACAAAAGCGAACCACCTTCAACCACCTTTTTTCTTTTTCTTTTTCCCCCAAGAAAACGAAAAAAAAAAAATATGGGGAGTAAAATTAAAATTAGTGGAAAATAGAGAGAAGGACAAACTTAATAAAAAAATTGGTGAGAATATGCAAAGTTTAAAATTTAGTGAGAAGTACACATGTTAGTGTAAATAGGTAAAGGATAATGGGCCTCCTGAAATCCACTTTTAGTGTAAATGTGTCATTCTCCCTCATTTTGAAACTTTTCATCATTTTCACCAAATTTTTTGCAAAGTTTGTCCTTTAAAAGAAAATCCTCTTAAAATTCAATGCAGCAACGATGCCGAAAACATGTAAACGAATTCGAACGTGAATTTGCTATCAATTAGAAAACTACGGAAATTTATATAAAATTAATATACTGCAAGCACAGGACATACAACCATTGTACGTACGTGGGTACAGATTAATATGTAAGGAAAGCAATAATTTTAAATTGTACTCAAGTAAATTAAACCAAAATGTTGAAATTTTATTAATTAAGTTAGTAAAAGCTTGAAAAGAATTTTAAATTAAACGGCTGGAGTAGAGAGCAATTTAAAGGTTAATCCCCCATCATAATCACAAAAATCAACATAAAAGAGACGTCGAAACATTGATCACAGGAGCAACAGATGTTGTAACATTAAACTTTCAAAAACCAATTTTGATTCTGGCCATGGTATTTTCTTGATACAGCTTCCACAATACATGTTATAACCACTCATAATAGGTATTTTTTTTAGGGATGGAGCTGTAGGCCTATTGCCTAGTCATTACAGGTGGCTTTGAAATGTCTTCCTTTATAGCATTGTGAATGGCCAGTGTGGAGGAATTCATTTTGTATCACTACAAGATTATTACAACGCTGGACGATATTAGTTTGATTGCTACCATTTTATTCTAAGTACTTTTGTAACTCAAAACAGGCATACAATCGTCTACTTCGATGGTACTTGTCATGCATTATATGTTTCATTCTGAATTTCACTAGGGTAGGTGAAAAATTCAGCTGTGGATAAACATTCAAATTATCTTTTGCTTAGGGGTGGTCATAAACCTACCGCAATACGAAAAACGCTCAGATTGCACCGTAAAACCGGTGCGGAAAATCCAACCAGAGCATCTATGTAAAGCAAATACCCCAAGTTGAACAGACTCACAATTATACGGTTCGATCGCGGTTTGAACTATTGACTCAACCATATTAAACCGGACCGAACCGAGTACCTGCACAAGTAATCTTATAATAAAAATGTAACAAATTCTTATCTAATTTTTTTATTTCAACGATGTATATTCTACATTCCGCGTATGTTGTTATATTAATAACAATCGTTATCATAAAGGAAAATTTATAATTTCAGTATAATAGTTCCGTATGGTTTTTTTCAGATAATGCTAAATATAATCTTATTTTAGTTATCTTACTTAATGTTAATGCATTAACTAACATTTATGTTTGTTTAATGTACTAAAACAATTTCACTTTTCATTAAATGTTAAATCAAAGTATCCATTCAGTTAGAAACTACTCTTTCATTTCAGGATAACACTTTGTGTTTTAACCTTTATGTGACCACACGTCACACAATCGAAAATTGATTGTTAATGGAAGTAATTGTCTTACTCCATATTTAATACGGATTCAAACCGAACCGAACTAAAATCGAGTTGTGTTATAACAAAACTGAAACCAAATCATTTGAACGGTTAGTATAATGATTTGGATTTTTGATCAACCATTTGATGCGGTGCGAAAGCGGTATGGACTCCAAACATTTAAACTCTTGAGTTTAAGTCTCCAATAATATTATTTGTCGGATGTTCTTTTAGAATACGAGGAGGTGATCTTAGAATAGTATTAGTTTCTGGTTCAATAAGTTAGTGTTATTTTGTAGTTCATTTTCGTCTTCATCAGAAATTTTAATATTTTGAAAGTTTTCATCAAAAGAAACTTGTAAACTTTCCTCAATAGAATTAGTTCTTTTATTAAAAATTCTGTAAGCCTTACTTCGATCAGAATATCCAATAAAAATTCCTTCATCAACTTTTGGATCAAAATTTTCAAGATTATCTTTTGTGTTTAATATAAAACATTTTGACCCGAATGTCTTGAAGTATGATACATTTGGTTTCTTACCATATAGCATTTCATAACAAGTATTTTTAGTTAATGGTTGAAGAGTTACTCTATTTAAAACATAACAAGCTGTAGCTATTGCTTCAGCCCAAAATGATTTTGGTAAGCCACTGCTATTTAAAAGAGTCCTTACACATTCTTGTAAAGTACGATTCTTCCTTTCTACAACACCATTTTGTTGTGGTGTTCGTGGTATTGAAAAGTTATGACTAATACCTTTCTTGTTACAAAAATCGTTAAATAGTTCATTTTCAAATTCTCCTCCATGATCGCTTCGAATTTTTTTAATTTTTAAATCAAGTAGATTCATTATACGTTTAGCAAAATTTTTAAATAATCCAAAAGTATCACTTTCATGTTTTAAAAAAAAAGTCCATGTATATCTAGAAAAATCATCTACAATAACGAAAACGTATTTATTATGGTTTAGTGAACAAGTTTGAGAAGGACTAAATAAATCTAAATGTAATAATTCTAGAGGTTGTTTTGTAGAAATTTTATTTTTAGACCTGAAAGAACTCTTTTTAAGTTTACCAATTTGACAATCATCACATAGATTCTTTACCTTAAAGTTAATTTTTGGTAATCCTTTAACTAATTTATTTTTAGATAATTTATTGATATATTTGAAATTTATATGGCAAAATCTTTTATGCCATAGCCACAAATCTTCATGGTTAACAGTTAAACATAAGTTTGTTTTTTGTTTTGATTTCATATTTAAAATGTATATATTTTTATTTCTAATTCCTTCAAAAATTAAAGTTTTATGTTCATAAAAAAATGTTACATTTAACTTTTTCGAAACTTATTTGAAAACCTTTATCACAAAGCTGACTTATACTTAAAAGATTATGTTTTAGATTTTTGACTAATACATTAGAAATAATAGGAGAGTCAGATATACCTGTGTTTATGACTTCACCAAAGCCAACGACATATCCTTCTGAATTGTCCCTGAAAGTAACAGTGCCACCATCCATTTATATTTGATAGCATGTTCACATTTCCTGTCATGTGCTTGGAGCAGCCACTATCCAAAATCCATTTCTCCTTTTGTCTCGATTTGGGTACCTGCAAGATAGAAAGAATTTATTGGTACCCACTTCCTCCGTATATGTCCTAAATGTTAGGTGGAGAAGGTAGCCATACCCATTTGGGTTTAGGACCTTTAAAAACATAATTTGAATTATATATAACATTTTGAAAGAAATTTTTAATATATTTTTGCCTAATAAGCTTGTTATTAGTTTTGGGAATCCATATTTTTATTTCTTTTGGTATCTTAGTCCTTTTAGAACTTATTTTTTCTTCCTTGTATATTTCTTCCTTTTTATGAACATTCTTTTTCTTAACTTTTCTATATAGAAAACCATGCTTTTTGGACTTTCCGTCCTTTTTAAAGCCTAAGCCATTTCTATTTCCTAATGGTTTTGAAGTTTTAATTAAATTTTCTAAATTTTGCTTATCCTTGTTGAACTTTGAAACATTAGCAGTGATTTTTTCTAATTCACTTTTGAGTCTTAAATTTTCAGATAGTGAAATTTCTAAATCACTACTTAGTTTATTATATTTTTCTGAAATATCTTCATTTTCTAATTCAATTTATCTTAACTTGCTTGATAAAGAGTCATTTTCTAAAGATAATTTGTTACCTTTAAATTGTGCATTTTCTAATTCTTCTTCTAGAATGGTTTTCTCATCTTTTAATAGACCAATCTCAATTTCCATTCTATTTATCTTAGAAATAAGCTCCTTATTTAGCTTCTTTTGTTCTCTAAATTTATCGTCTAGTTTCATACTAATTTCTAAGATTTCATTATAACTGAGTTCAAGACATACCTCATCAATATCAGCCATAAAGCATACATTTTCTTGTTCTGAGTCGCTATCACTATCACTTTTCTGACGAGGATGAATCTGAATGATCCCATGTAACTTGAAATGCTCTTCGTTTCTTTTTAAACTTCTCTATCTTTTGTTTCTTCTTATTATTCTTTGGACAATCTTTCTTTATATGTCCGTACTCATCACAATTAAAGCATTTGACCAAGGTCTGGTTTGTTGAGTTTGGTTTCTCGTTCTTCTGAAATCTTGCCATTTTTCTGAATTTCTTGAATTTGTTGTAGTTCTTTGCTATGAACACTATTTCTTCCTTATCCAAGTCTGAATCTTCATTATTCGCTTGAAAAACTATATTTTTCTTTTCAACATTTTGTTCTTTTCTAACCTGCAAGTTAGCTTCATAGGACAAGAGATTTCCTACCAATTCTTCAACTTTGAGTTGAGAAAGATCGTTTGCCTCTTCTATGGCTAAGACTTTTCTTTCCCACTCATTAGTTAATGAATTAAAGATACGTGTCATTAGATCAAAATCGGTAAATTTAACTCCAAGAGCCATCAAATCATGTTGGGTAGTTTGAAATCTAGTATACATATCACTAATGGTTTCTCTTGTTTTCATTTTAAATGATGAAAATTGATTTTGTAAAATCGATATCTTGGTTTGTTTGACTTTTGTAGTACCTTCATGAGTGATTTGTAGAGTTCTCCATATGTCATAAGCTGTAGTGCACATCATAACACGTGAAAATTCATTTTTATATAATGCACAAAATAAAATATTCATGGCTTTTGAATTATTTGATGTTGCTGCTTTTTGAACATCAGTCCAAGCACTTAATTCAGTGGTTGGTGGTTCATATTTCTTTTGAGTAGCAGCCCATATTTCTAAGCCATTAGCTTCCATAAAAATTCTCATACGTGTTGACCAATAAGCATAATTAGACCCATTAAACAATGGTGGTCTTTTTGTAGATTGTCTTTCTTGAAAAATGCTACTAACAATGTTACTTGCCATATTAAACACAATGAAACAAACATAATTTACTGTTATTTGTTATAACCTTGCTCCGATACCAATTGAAAGTCTATGATATGATCATCTATGTGTCTAAACAGTAGCAGGTACTAAAATAATGCAATAGTAAGCAGTAATGACAAAATAAAAGATAATCACACCAATATTTTATCCTGGTTCGGACCTCCCGTCCTACTCCAGTCCCGAAGCTCCCCTTCGGCCTTTCAACTATCAAAAACTGTCCTCACTTCACCTAGAGGAATAAGTTTACAGATGAATAGAAATCTTGACAATCTTGTGTTCTTTATAACACTGATATTGACTGAATTGTACAAGTTGCTCCTATAATCTCCTTGAGTTGATATGAGAATTGAATCACTTAGAGAAAATAGAAGTATTTAGTGCTTGATTGAAATCTAGAGAATTTAGAAATCAAGAGCTTTAGAGAATATAGAATAGATCGAGAAAGAATAAGTGATTTGAGAACTTGAATCTTTGATCTATTTATAGAAAACAAAGAGTTTTTATGAAAGGTTGTGATTTCTGCGTAAAACCCTTTATTTGAAAAGACATCTCTTTAGAAAAATCGTTTTAGAGAAGAAGAGATAGAGTTACGACTGTTCAAACTGAAAAGATGTTGCTTGGAAAATATAGGTCGTGTGCCAGGATAGACGTCTGTCAATTTTAATCAGACGTCTGTCTTTGTAATCTGATATTACTCAGATAGACAGACGTCTGTTCTTAGGATAACAGACGTCTGTGTGTGCAAGAAAATTAGCCCGAGGCTTGCAACAGACGTCTGTTATGTATATAACAGACGTCTGTGCTGAGTGATGAATATTTTTCTTGCTATAGTGACAAACGTCTGTTATTTAATGTGACAGACGTCTGACATTTGCACAGACACTTTGACATGATGTTTTTCTCATATTTAGTCAAGGAGATTTACATAACATCTAATACTATAAATATGAAATTTTTCGAGCAGTCATGCTGTGACGGCCCGCCCCGCACCAGTCTGCATTTCCTCCGAAAGTGCGCTGTACACATGCCCAACTAGCACGGAACGGTCGTCAGGAGAAAGGAAAGAAGAGAATAAACTAATCAAGGAACCTGTAGAATGTCTCACAGCGCATGGGATAAAATATAATAATAACATACTTGACATAAAACAGGCGAGACAGTGCATAAGCTGATAACTAAAATCAACATCAATCATCAGAGCAGCGGAAATCCATATACAGCTTATTACAATTTTCCAAATTTACTGTCTCTAAGCAAAAGAAAGCTAAAGTAGAAGATACACCAACAATGCCCAAGCAGTGATCTTCAACAACACAGGGAGAATACTATATATGTTACGTGGAAGCCTCCTGCTCGTCTCCGGATCATCTACCCGTGCATCACCAGCTAACCTGTCTCTAGTCTGCTCGTGTGAGCACCCAGAGTAATAAGAAGAGACATAAAACTCTGGGTCAGACATAAAGCCTGGTGTGAGCGATAAGCATCTAAACAAAGTAATAACAGGTATACTAAACCATACCTGAACCTGGACCTGCAACCAAAGAGTTAGTACCACATACCGTACAATGCTCTAAGGTGCCATAGTAAATAGTGTAAGAATACGGGGGTGGGGTGTGCATGTCACAATGATAGCAAACAAATCATCCATATCAACCATCCTCACACCTCTCACTCAGTGCGTAAAGCGTACGACATCTACCACTTTGGAACACTAGACAAATTGAGGTAACGACGAATCCCGACTTGTAGAAACCCTGCTGTGACCAAGCCAAACACTTGGAGTCATGACCAAACATTTCAATGACCCACTTCATTGGTCGTAGCCCTTGGTTCTACCGATGCCATAATGGCCCTGAATCCGCCTTCGTACCTCCTACCATAGTGGTCCAAAGCTATAGACGTCGATAACTCCTTGGCACGCGTCCCGCAGCAAAGCCCAATCATAAAGCCCACTCATTGGTTCCCAGCTGGATCCTGAGTCAAAGCTCCTCATTTGGGCTTCCTTTGCATCTCGGGTTTTGATCGAATTGGAGTGGGTCTTCAAAAGAGTCATCACGGAGTAGTAAAAGTACACGTCCGGTTCGGTCCGGTCACCCATGCTCGGTTCGGTTCGGATACGTACCCCGGTTCGGTTCGGAGTGCCACCATCCTCTGGGTTCGGGTCCTTCTCCCTCATGTGGTTCGGTTCGGTGCTCTCCCTCATGCGGTTCGGTTCGGTGATTCTGAAGCGGTTCGGTTCGGATACTCCATAGCTTGAGTGCCTCCGTCTCCGTCTCGTCAACATCAGTTCGGTTCGGAATATGGTGTCCATGCTCCTCTTTCTTCCACTTCAGTCCTCCTTGTTCCTTCCGATCCCACGCTACGCCCCTCCGATCCGATCAGGCCTTCCTTGTTGCCTCTTCACGTCATGCTCCAGAAAGTACCACGCCCCGGTCCGGTTTGGATATGTCCGATCCGATCCCCTACCCGATCCGATCCGGTTAGATACCCTGCAGTTTTCTGCAACTTTCCAGCAACTGTTTATACGCCTCTCGACGACGTTTTCGACCAATCTAACTATTGGAATCAATCACAAAGTATACCAAAGAGTCATAGCAACATATAACAGCAACCACAAGCAACAAACAACAATTTAAATGAATCAAAATGGATCAAAAGTGGCCAAAACCTCACATTTTCCTATAATCCCTCTTAATCATGTTTAAGCATACGATTAGCAAAACACATCGAAATTAACCCAAATTTCTAACAGAGCCTTAAAACATTATTTTAGAATTTTAAGAATTTTTCCAGAATTTATTTACGTATAAATTCGCTAATCTTCACTAATTACCCTTAATTAACTGTAATTAGTGCAAAAACTATGCAAATCACTCACCTTGGCCACAAATGAAACACCAAATCTGAAATACTCTCTGTTTGGGTCGAATTCCTATGTATAGCAGCAGCTCCAACCTTGCTTTGTTGCTATTTGGCCTTGCTTTGATGTAGTTTAGGCTTAATCTTCACTAAAAATGTGTTTTGGAGTGGTTTTAGAGGATGGAGACCATTACTAAGGTCTCAAGGAGGTTTGTGGCGGCTCAAAACTGAAATGAAAGTGATAACCTAACCCTAATCAGTCCTCCTATACCTCTAAACCCGAAATTCCCCTGTGGGCCTAGCTGCTAATCACCCGGTTAAGCCCAATTAAGCTGTTTTTCACCGTCTGAAACTTGTTTCAGCCATATCTCCCAAACGGTAAGTCTGTTTGGCTAATGTGACCACTCTACGGAAAGAGAAACCATCATCCAAAGCCAATGGAAGTGGTTTCAGGTCAAAATTCCTTTCCAGTCAAAAGTTATGGCCAAAACAGTGCCAACTAGGGGTAAAATGGTCATTTAAAAATCGGGAAAAATCATGAACATGGGTAATGACCCCAATAGTCGTCTCCCAAAGTTACATGACCATACGACTTTGTATGTGAAAGAAATAAATATTCTACGATCCTATGATGCGTAGACTACGGGTCGTTACACTCTCCCCCCTTAAGAAATTTCGCCCCCGAAATTCCTTAACCCAAAACATACAAGGGATCCCGCATGCCTAACAACCATATACAACAATCAAATATGCAAAACAAGCAAACAAGCCTATCCTAGCATGCGGAAAAACTAAATCGAAGTCAAAATCTTACCAGACAAAGAGTTCTGGATACTTCTTCCTTATGTCCTCCTCTGTTTCCCAAGTACAATCACTCTCGTCCTCGCTCCACTGTACCTTGACTAGCTTCACCGCCTTCCTTCGAAGTTGCTTCATGTCGTACTCGACAATACGGGCCGGCTTGCGGTTCCCAACCGCCTCGGGTTCTACTTCGAAGTCCTCTAACTGATCAGGTGAAATAGTCATATCTGAGTCGTGAACGAACTTCCTTAGTTGGGAAACATGAAATACGTTATGAACTCCCGCCATCTTCTCTGGTAAGTCAATTCTATATGCCAAATTCCCGACTAGTTCAAGAACAGGGAATGGGCCAACGAATCTTGGTGCCAACTTGCCTCTCCTGCCAAATCGTATTACGCTCTTCAACGGAGAAATCTTGACAAACACCAAGTCGCCAACGGAGAATTTTAAGTCTCTTCTCCTCTTATCAGCATAACTCTTCTGCCTATCCTGGGCAGCCTTCATTCGTTGTTGAATGATCTTAATCTTATCTGAAGTTTCCCTCACCACATCTGGTCCAAGCATAAACTTCTCGCCAGTCTCTATCCAACATGATGGTGAGTTGCACGGTCTTCCGTACAAAGCTTCAAACGGAGCCATACCGATACTGGATTGGTAGCTATTATTATATGCAAACTCTACTAGATGCAAATGGTCATCCCATGATCCACCAAAATCCAATATACATGCTCTCAAGAGATCTTCCAAAATACGATTCACCCTCTCCGTCTGACCGTCGGTCTGAGGATGATATGCGGTACTGAGATGTAACTCTGACCCTAGAGCCTCTTGTAAGCTCTTCCAAAACCCACTAGTGAACAACGGGTCTCGATCACTCACAATGCTTTTAGGTACTCCATGAAGTCTCACTACCCACTTCATATACAATTCTGCTAACTTAGCTGCCGTTCTGGTCGATTTGACTGGTATAAACCTTGCGCTTTTAGTCAATCGATCCACAATCACCCAAATGCTATCATGTCCCGATCTAGTCCTTGGTAAACCATCGATGAAATCCATCGAGACTTGCTCCCATTTCCATTCGGGAATTTCCAATGGCTGTAATAACCCACAAGGCTTCTTTTGCTCGGCTTTAACTAGCTGGCAATTCATGCATTTGGATATAAACTTCCCAACGTCTCTTTTCATTCCTTCCCAGTAGTAAGTCTGCTTCATGTCTCTATACATCTTATTACCACCGGGGTGTATAGTCAGTTTTGAGTGATGACATTCTCTAAGCACTTCATCCCTCAATCCATTGACATTGGGTACAACGAGCTTTCCATTCTTTCTAAGCCATCCATCTTGATCAAGCCCATACTTGCTCATCTCCTCATCGATACCCATCTCTAACTTGGAGATGATTTCCAATAGGTTAGGATCGTCCCTCTGACTAGAGCCGATCCGCTCAATTAAAGTGGGTCTGATCGTCAAACTTGCTAACATTTCTGGGTCCAATTCGCACTTTGGTCTGAAATCAAACCCCGCGATATACTCCAGTTGCTTCCATTCAAGGAACATAGCCCCTAAACTGGCATGTCTTCGACTCAACGCATCGGCTACGGCATTGCCCTTTCCCGGTGTATATGCGATGTCGAAATCATATGAAGCTAAGAACTCTAACCACCTCTGCTGACGAAGATTCAAATCCTTTTGAGAGAAAAGATACTTCAGCGACTTATGATCAGTAAACAGCTCGAATCTTTCTCCCAAGAGATAATGTCTCCACATCTTCAATGCGAATACGATCGCTGCCAATTCCAAATCATGGATAGGATACCTCTTCTCATGCGGTTTCAGTTGCCTGCTTGCATAAGCTACAACCCTACCACCTTGCATCAACACAGCACCTAGTCCGGTACCACAAGCATCTGTATATACCGTCATCTCTTCACTCCCCTTGGGAATGACTAACACTGGTGCACTTGTCAACTTTTCTTTTAGACTCTTGAATGCATCCTCGCACCTTTCGTTCCAAACAAAAGCTTGATTCTTCTTTGTCAACTGAGTCAACGGTGTTGCTATCTTGGAGAAGCCTTGGATAAATTTACGATAATATCCTGCTAATCCCAAGAAACTTCTTACGTCTGTTGCATTCTTGGGCGTAGGCCAATCCTGTACCGTAGCCACCTTTGCCGGGTCTACGGCAATACCATTCTCTGATACAACGTGGCCCAAGAACCTCACTTCCCTCTTCCAGAAGTGACACTTAGAAAACTTTGCTTTCAATTGGTGTTTTCTCAACACCTCCATCACTATTCTTAAATGTCCCTTGTGTTCTTCCTCTGTCCTCGAGTAGACCAAAATATCATCAACGAACACAAGGACAAACTTATTCAACTGATCTCTGAATACCCTATTCATAAGATCCACAAAATATGCTGGGGCATTGGTCAGCCCGAATGGCATGACCAACCACTCATAAAACCCAGACGGCGTCCGAAATGTCGTTTTAGCTATACTCTCAGCTTCCACTCTAAGCTGATGAAAACCTGTCGCGAGATCCAACTGAGAAAATACTCTCGCATCACTCAACTGATCAAACAAATCATCTATCCGCGGTAGAGGATACTTGTTCTTCCTCGTCACTTTATTCAACTCGCGGTAGTCTACACACAAACGAAGGGAACCATCCGCCTTGGTAGCAAACACAACTGGTGCTTCCCATTCAGAAACACTCCTTCTGATAAATCCCTTCTTCAAAAGATCGCTGACTTGCACCTCGAGCTCTCGCTGCTCTCTTGGTGCCATACAACGAAGTGGCATCACTATAGGCCTGGCATCCTTTACCAAATCAATACGGAACTCAATCTCTCGGTGTGGTGGAAGTCCGGTCACTTCTTCGAAAACATCCGGATACTGGCCAACCACGGGCAAACCTGACAACTCACTATGCGGAATGTCGAGGGAGTTTAGAAAACTAGCCAATACCCCCACACTGGGTAGACCACCAAACACTATCCTCCGCCCATCATCCGCTCTAGCTGTCACCAAAAAGCCCTCACAGTCTACCACCACCCCGTATCTTCGGAGCCAATCTACTCCCAAAATAATGCCAAACCCAGTGAAGCCCAAAACAAAGCAATCACAAACAAACATGCATCCATGACTCGATAAGACCACATTACGACAAATCATGCTAAGGCTAGTAGAACCACCAATCGGGTTCGTCACTACTAAAGGTCTATCGACAATCTCGGGCTCCAATCCCAACCTATCTACCAGGTCACTAGATATGAAAGAACTGGAAGCTCCGGTATCAAACAAAACTCTAACAGGAACATCATAAACAGAAAGCATACCTTGAATGACGACATTCTTTCCCTTCTCCGCCGCTGTTGGGGCGTTCGACGAAGAAGGAATAGCATTAAGGGCGTATGCTTTCACCATTTGCTTTTCTTTAGGGGGTTGCGGACACTTGTCCTTGTGATGTCCCATTTGGCCACAGTTGAAGCACTTCCTATCCGCTGGCTTGGCCCGACAATTACTAGCATAATGGCCCTTCTTACCACAGCTGAAGCACTCAACATCTTGTTTATTCTTTTTCTTCTGGTCATCCTTAGTCTGACTCTGCTTTCTTTTATTCTGGGAACCACCCTTGCCTCCACCACTTGCTTGTGGCTTTGGCTCATCTGCGGATGCAACCTCAGTCTTCGGCTTAGGGTAGAGACTCTCTGATCTTAATGCTTTCCCCACAATCGACTCGAACGTCTCATCGATGTGGTTAATAAGTCTTTCCCCTAAGTACTGATCTAACCCAGTTATGAATTTCTCATTCTTCTTCTCGGCAGTATCAATAAGAGATAACCCATACTTTGACAAAGTGTCGAATTCAGCAATGTACTCCGAGACAGCTCTGCCATTCTGCTTGAGCTCCAAGAATTTCTTAAATAGCACTGACTTCTGAGCAGCTGGAATGAACTTCTCGCTAAAGCGAGCTTTAAACTGCTCCCAAGTAATCTGATCTTCGGGAGTAGCTGCCTTTATAGCATTCCACCAATTCATTGCCCGCCCTTGCAGCTGACGGGACGCTAGCTTTCTCTTCATCGCATCCTCGATACCCAAATCCTCGAAGATACGTTCGCAACTATCCAACCAATCCTGAACATCTGTGGCCGACTCCGTACCGTGGAATGGCTTCCCACCAAGGCTAGTATAATCCTTATTCAGCTTGGCGAAGTCAACTCTTGGCGCCTGCACTATTGGACCACCACCATTTCCACCATTGGGAGCTGCCCCCCGTACATCTCTAAGCATCTCTCTCATGAGGTCAGTAAACATCGTCCTCATGTCAGCAGCATTCCCA
The DNA here is from genome assembly GCA_030737875.1 of Allium sativum. Lineage (NCBI taxonomy): Eukaryota > Viridiplantae > Streptophyta > Magnoliopsida > Asparagales > Amaryllidaceae > Allium > Allium sativum. The sequence continues at coordinate 424,645,255 of CM060923.1, read as the reverse complement.
TTATTGGCTCCCCTACCAGCACCTCTAGTATCTCGGCTAATCGTCAATCTGAAAAAGGAAACGATTAACGATTCCATAGTGGTGCTAGTGCAGTACGACTTCATTCTTATACTACTAATAGTATATATATAGCTTTTGAAAACCAAAATAACCACAAATACGCTCTCTCGTATACGTATATTATCTCTCCCTGATAACTTCCCTAGGTTAACTACACAACCTAGAGCTCTGATACCAAGTGTGACGGCCCGCCCCGCACCAGTCTGCATTTCCTCCGAAAGTGCGTTGTACACATGCCCAACTAGCACGGAACGGTCGTCGGGAGAAAGGAAAGAAGAGAATAAACTAATCAAGGAACCTGTAGAATGTCTCACAGCGCATGGGATAAAATATAATAATAACATACTTGACATAAAACAGGCGAGACAGTGCATAAGCTGATAACTAAAATCAACATCAATCATCAGAGCAGCGGAAATCCATATACAGCTTATTACAATTTTCCAAATTTACTGTCTCTAAGCAAAAGAAAGCTAAAGTAGAAGATACACCAACAATGCCCAAGCAGTGATCTTCAACAACACAGGGAGAATACTATATATGTTACGTGGAAGCCTCCTGCTCGTCTCCGGATCATCTACCCGTGCATCACCAGCTAACCTGTCTCTAGTCTGCTCGTGTGAGCACCCAGAGTAATAAGAAGAGACATAAAACTCTGGGTCAGACATAAAGCCTGGTGTGAGCGATAAGCATCTAAACAAAGTAATAACAGGTATACTAAACCATACCTGAACCTGGACCTGCAACCAAAGAGTTAGTACCACATACCGTACAATGCTCTAAGGTGCCATAGTAAATAGTGTAAGAATACGGGGGTGGGGTGTGCATGTCACAATGATAGCAAACAAATCATCCATATCAACCATCCTCACACCTCTCACTCAGTGCGTAAAGCGTACGACATCTACCACTTTGGAACACTAGACAAATTGAGGTAACGACGAATCCCGACTTGTAGAAACCCTGCTGTGACCAAGCCAAACACTTGGAGTCATGACCAAACATTTCAATGACCCACTTCATTGGTCGTAGCCCTTGGTTCTACCGATGCCATAATGGCCCTGAATCCGCCTTCGTACCTCCTACCATAGTGGTCCAAAGCTATAGACGTCGATAACTCCTTGGCACGCGTCCCGCAGCAAAGCCCAATCATAAAGCCCACTCATTGGTTCCCAGCTGGATCCTGAGTCAAAGCTCCTCATTTGGGCTTCCTTTGCATCTCGGGTTTTGATCGAATTGGAGTGGGTCTTCAAAAGAGTCATCACGGAGTAGTAAAAGTACACGTCCGGTTCGGTCCGGTCACCCATGCTCGGTTCGGTTCGGATACGTACCCCGGTTCGGTTCGGAGTGCCACCATCCTCTGGGTTCGGGTCCTTCTCCCTCATGTGGTTCGGTTCGGTGCTCTCCCTCATGCGGTTCGGTTCGGTGATTCTGAAGCGGTTCGGTTCGGATACTCCATAGCTTGAGTGCCTCCGTCTCCGTCTCGTCAACATCAGTTCGGTTCGGAATATGGTGTCCATGCTCCTCTTTCTTCCACTTCAGTCCTCCTTGTTCCTTCCGATCCCACGCTACGCCCCTCCGATCCGATCAGGCCTTCCTTGTTGCCTCTTCACGTCATGCTCCAGAAAGTACCACGCCCCGGTCCGGTTTGGATATGTCCGATCCGATCCCCTACCCGATCCGATCCGGTTAGATACCCTGCAGTTTTCTGCAACTTTCCAGCAACTGTTTATACGCCTCTCGACGACGTTTTCGACCAATCTAACTATTGGAATCAATCACAAAGTATACCAAAGAGTCATAGCAACATATAACAGCAACCACAAGCAACAAACAACAATTTAAATGAATCAAAATGGATCAAAAGTGGCCAAAACCTCACATTTTCCTATAATCCCTCTTAATCATGTTTAAGCATACGATTAGCAAAACACATCGAAATTAACCCAAATTTCTAATAGAGCCTTAAAACATTATTTTAGAATTTTAAGAATTTTTCCAGAATTTATTTACGTATAAATTCGCTAATCTTCACTAATTACCCTTAATTAACTGTAATTAGTGCAAAAACTATGCAAATTACTCACCTTGGCCACAAATGAAACACCAAATCTGAAATACTCTCTGTTTGGGTCGAATTCCTATGTATAGCAGCAGCTCCAACCTTGCTTTGTTGCTATTTGGCCTTGCTTTGATGTAGTTTAGGCTTAATCTTCACTAAAAATGTGTTTTGGAGTGGTTTTAGAGGATGGAGACCATTACTAAGGTCTCAAGGAGGTTTGTGGCGGCTCAAAACTGAAATGAAAGTGATAACCTAACCCTAATCAGTCCTCCTATACCTCTAAACCCGAAATTCCCCTGTGGGCCTAGCTGCTAATCACCCGGTTAAGCCCAATTAAGTTGTTTTTCACCGTCTGAAACTTGTTTCAGCCATATCTCCCAAACGGTAAGTCTGTTTGGCTAATGTGACCACTCTACGGAAAGAGAAACCATCATCCAAAGCCAATGGAAGTGGTTTCAGGTCAAAATTCCTTTCCAGTCAAAAGTTATGGCCAAAACAGTGCCAACTAGGGGTAAAATGGTCATTTAAAAATCGGGAAAAATCATGAACATGGGTAATGACCCCAATAATCGTCTCCCAAAGTTACATGACCATACGACTTTGTATGTGAAAGAAATAAATATTCTACGATCCTATGATGCGTAGACTACGGGTCGTTACACATGCCATCTTAAGTTCTTCTCCTTGAGTTGATTCCTGCATGAATGTGTGTGTGTATGTGTGTGTGTGTGTGTGTGTGCGCGTGTGTGTTTGTGTATTGTATAGTATGTCGTCATCAAAATCAAGGATCTAACATTATATATATATATATATATATATATATATATATATATATAATCAAAATTAATCAAGGGTTTAAGTTATTCTTCACCTTATTTTAGGACGAGGGAATTGAGATTTGATGTAGCTTTGATCTAACTTGATTCCCCTGGCTTTTACCTATGTTTTATTTCTTCTCCTTCACCTAGTAATTGGCTGCCTTGCTTGTAATTTTGATTAGATGAAGGGATGGAAGAATGGCAAGTTATGGATTTATATGAGGCTATGTGTTTTCCAATCCACCCTACACACAAACCATCTTCTTATGTCTAATTGGATTGATTAGCGTCGAACCATATTATTATTTAATATGTAATAAATCTCAACTCAACATTCGATGACATTATTCTTATCTAATTTATCCAATTTAATTTCTCAAAAAAATACACCGAAAATGAGGAATATTACAAAGAGTAATGAACTTATCAGCTTATATGGATTTGGTTGTTGCCTTTAAGATAATAATAAAATAAAACAAAATAAAAGTAAAGCGGAATTAAACGTGATTTAACAGCACAGCCACATATGTATTTTCTTTTTTGAATTTTTTATTTTGTCATTTTAATAAATTCGAACAACTAAGAATGCAAAGGTAAAAACCCAGTGCACGAGGTGCCCGTACAAGAACGGGTTCTGGGGAGGTCGATAGTACGCAGCCTTTCCCTCGCACTGCGAAGAGATTGTTTTTGGATTCGAACCTAGATGCCCAGACCACTAGCCGGGTGAGCTTACCGTTACGCCAAGGTTCCACCTCAACTAAGAATGCAAGAATAATAAAAACACGACACAAGAAAATGATATCGGGGCGTAAAAAATTATTAGTAATTTATTTAAAGATAACAATTTTCTTTTTTTAATGGGGCAGCTTTAACAAGCAACCCGTTGTCTTTTCAGCTTCTGCAACCTAAAAAGGAGTTGAGCAATAAAAAAAATTTAAGAAAAAAACATAAATGAATTTACACCAAACACAAAATAAGTTGTAGACTTTTATTTATTTATTTTGTTTGTTGAAGGTTTTTAACGAGTCTTAGTAAACAAAAAGGCAAACAAAATCAAAAAATAAAATAAAAAATAGAACCAAGTGGGAGTTTTCAGTGAAAGAGAAAAATAAAGGTAGTTAGCGAAAATGGGTCCGCAGGCCCATAAACCCAATTGCTTACGTGTACCAAAACACAATTCCCTTTTCAATGCAACAGACTCCAATTCTGAAAACGGATACGAAAACGAAAATTGAAATACCCGATCGCGGCTGCGATTTGGTTCAGATTAAATCCAAAACTTACAGGCTCCGATTACAAATAAAAAAAAAAAAAAAAAAAAAAAAAAAAAAAAAAAATCGGATAGTGGCCGGGGTTGGCGATTAAAACTGGGATTGCTGTTCAATTTAAGTGTCGAGTGGGTTACTGATGGTGGTAGATGAATTTTTTTTATGGGGGCAAAAGTAGGGTTCGACGATTTATATGGTGTTCATTTTGAGGAAGTTGTTTCAGATTTGGTTAGGGTTGGTTTGTGAAGGTGGGTTCCTGGTTATTCAACGATTGGTCAGAAAATGTGAATAGGATTAGGAAGAAGGTTGAGGTGGACTGGGGATGGCTTGGATGGCGGAGTGTTGAAGTCGATACGTTGAGTGAATGGTTGTGTGTTGATATCCAACCAATGGCAATATGGTAGTGATTATGAGCATTGCAATTGTGTTTGGATTTGGTTGGTGAGATGATCTGTGTATGGAGGAGGTGTCTTTGAGTATGCAAGTGCATGGAACTGGTTTGGATGGTCGTGAACAGAGGATGGTAGTTGACGGATAGCAGTTTGTGATGAGAAGTCTATTGTAGGGAGACCGCGCAGTGGCTTAGTTGTTGGGAATTGGTATCTGGTAGCAGTATAAAATTTGTGGAAATTCATTGAAGTGATGTGGTAACTGTGGTAAGGCAGCTATGGTTGATATATATTCGATGATGGTGGTTTTGTGTGATTGTAGCGAGGAGCTGCTAATGGTGAGGAGGTGCTAGTCATGGTGCTAAGCAGTGTTTGGTTGCTGTGGAGTTGTGATGTACGAGGATGATGAAAGTGATGTCGGTTAGTTGATGGCAGCTTGGTTGAAAGGTTTTGAGAAAACTGTAATGTAGGAAGCTGTTATCAGAAGTTGCAGTGGTTGTTAATGGTGAAATTTTTGGTTGATTGGTGAAATGTAGGTCGGAGATGTGGTAGACAAATAAGTTGTTGTAGGAATTGATGTCTGTGAGGTGCAGTTGAGTTGTGGTGACGAAGGAATTGTGTTGCAGTGATAGATCATAGATGGTTGGTAAGACAGTGTAGTTGATGTTATATGGCAGTTGGAGTAGTTTGTGAGGAAGATGCTGGGAATGTGCAGCAAATGAAAACAGGGAAAAGCAAACAAAACACAGAAAATGAACACAAGTTGCTTATGTTCAATCTTCTTTAAAGATGAAAACTAAATTAACAATTGAACCAGTATGTACAGATGAAATCAAAATGCACAAAAGAAACAAAAACACCCAGCGTAACGGCAACTGTACAACAATATGATTTTTATTTTGTTTTTTTAAATAAGGAAAAAGCACTCAAATGCAAATTGAAATGCTTTTTTGTAAGGAAAAAAAGAAAACACTCTGAATGCAATTTGAAATGAAATGCAACAAAAAAGAGGAAATAATTAAAAAAACGACATTTTTTTTTTTCAGTTAAAGGAGAAGCTAACCCAAACAAAACACGAAATGCATAAAGGAAACATAAACAAAAGTGAGCAACCTTTTTTCTTTTTCTTTTTTCTTCCATGAAAAAGAAAAAAAACTAAAAATAAATCGGAGAGTAAAATTAAAATTAAATGCAGCAACGACGCCAAAAACACGTAAACAAATTCGAAAGTGAATTTGCTATCAATTAGAAAACTACGGAAATTTCTACAAAAATAATATACTGCAAGCATAGGACATACAACCGTTGTTAGTACGACGTAAGAAACGCAATAATTTTAAATAGTACTCAATTAAATTAAACCAAAGCGCTGAAATTTTATTAATTAAAGTTAGTAAAAGCTTAAAATTTATTAATTAAAGTTAGTAAAAGCTTAAAAAGAATTTTAAATTAAACGGCTAGAGTAGAGAGCAATTTAAAGGTTAATCCCCTATCATAATCACAAAAATCAACATATAAGAGACGTCAGAACATTGATCATAGGAGCAATAGATGTTGTAACATTAAACTTTCAAAAACCATTTTTGATTTTGGCCATGGTATTTTCTTGATACAGCTTCCACAATACATGTTATAACCACAAAATGACATCTTCTTTTTTGGGATTGTGAACCTGAACTATCGTTGCATCTGATCCAAGAGAAATACGTTTAATTATCTAATTTGAATCACCCGAGTATGCTTTCCCTTCACCAACTAATTCTTTGCTCTCACCCCAATCATACATATTGCGGTTGATTTCCTTGCTATTGGTTTTACTCTATTAATGAAAAAAAGCATTTATTTAATGAAAGTTGAACAAAGAAATATACAAAAACACTGTAGCAAGGTGGCTTACATAACATCTTGGAATTCACGTAGATGTATATGTTTTGAAATGGTTTTTCACACGAGAAAAAGCACCGACAAACTTCAGAACATATAGAGAATAAAGACAAGGCACATGCATATGGATATAATATTATTTGAGTTATCTTACTTAATGTTAATGCATTAATTAACATTTATGTTTGTTTAATGTACTAAAACAATTTCACTTTTCATTGAACGTTAAATCAAAGTATTCATTTAGTTAGAAACCACTCTTTCAATTCAGGATAACACTATGTGTTTTAACATTTATGTGACAACACGTCACTCTATCGAAAATTGATTGTTAATGGAAGTAATCGTTTTGCTCCATATTTAATACGGATTCAAACCGAACCGAACTAAAACTAAATTGTGTTATAACAAAACTAAAACTAAATCGTTTGAGCGGTTGGTACTTAGTATGATGATTTGGATTTTTGATCAACCGTTTGATGTGATGCGGTGCGGAAGCGGTATGAACTCCAAACCGAACCACGTCCACCTCTACTTTTGCCACTTGGAAAGCACCACATCCAAATTCTATGCATTTGCGTTGTGCAGACATTTGGCCCAACTAATTCAAGTACGCCTAATTGCTCTTTCATGGATAGTTGATGACGCAATACCAAACTTTCCTATTAACATAATTAGTGCAATTTGACATACACTACTGACTTGTTTTCGTGATACGGGACTAATGTGTATTTCTTTCGTTTCAAAGCAAACATTTCCAACTTTCGACAGCATGATATATTCCTCTGGAATTCCTGTAAAACTGCGAACCTAAGGTAGTGTTTGGTTTATTTTGTGTTTTGAGTTTGGAGTTTTCAGCTTTAATTACGAAAGTAGAGAAGATTTGAAGTATAGCGGAGCTGACGGATCTAAGGTGGAGGGAGTGACGGAGGAGACCGCAGGATGGTGGATAGATGAAATTGTTATCGTATTTCTGTTGTTTCTTAAAATATGGAAAATAATAAAAAGTTGTTTCTGATTTTGTGTGTTAACTTTGTTTTGTAAAACGATCGTTTTCACGGTATGTATGCGTCGTCGGTACTTTTGTATGTACGAAAACTCAAAACTAAAAAAAGCAAACCAAACGCAGCCTAATTCTCTGCATATTTCATGATAGTAGCATCCCAAAATCACTACTGTAACAATAGCAAGATGCAATGGCAAAGGCATGATTGAAGCAGGACTAACGCATGTCCTTAAGCAATATTATGTTGACTGAAATTCAAACGTACCAATTCTAAAATGTCCTTAAGCATGAAAGGACATGCGTAACTATAGCTAAATTGCAATAACAAGAAACTAATTTGACAAAACAACTTGAATCTACATGCAGATAGTTGTATGTCGAAATCTAAGCATTCATGAATAGTTTAAAAATGCATAAAAATAAGTAGAAAAGATGGCTATGTTTGATCGGTTATAATATTAGACTACATGTTAAAAAAAACACTAAATAGCGTTGAAACTTGCCTGGTTTTCTTTTATGGACTTCTCCAGTGTGCATAACAACTCTATATGCTGGCCATGCCTCTCATCATCGGCATCTCCTGTATATACCAAACTTAGGGAAAGTCTAAACAAAAAAGCAAATGACTTTGTAGGATGAACAATCAAAATATTAACTTGATGCTTAGACCAAAAAGGATTTCATTTCAAAGCTCTTTCGGATCACTTGACACAATTATTCCTTCGGTAACAACCTCGTCATCAACTCCTTGCCAAGGAAATAAACTACAATTGTCATTTATATTTGACTATACTTATTTTGCAATTATTAATCTGGATTATATTAATTACCGATTTAGATATCAAGCTTTATAAGATACTGCAGCTATAATACATCATTTTTTTACCCAGCCTAATCAGTAATATTACATATATAGTATGTAAGTGAATTACATAGATGATATACAAAATTCTGAGTACTGACTTGACTTGTTCATATCTTTTACGTACATAAACCCAAGATAATAGTTCCATCCAATGTAATTACTGCAAACCAGGAATAATAATTTTACTGTAAAATTTACCTGTCACTATATTTTAATTGACAGTCCTAATTTTACTATAAAAAGAATAATTTTGTCTTAACTTTCTAACGGAGGAGCTCTCAGTTTCTCAGCGGTTATGTTGTATGAGCTTTCATAAGCTTTAATAACTTGTCATTAAATAAGGAAGGTCCTATACTAGCTTTGTATGTTGCTTTTGAATTAGCAGAAAATTCTTAAGTAGGTCGAACATTAATTCCAAAGAAAAATTGGTATAACTAACTGAAGAATGCTAGTTTCTTCATTTCACCACCGAAGGACTGCAGCATGGCTACCTCGTTTCATTTCGTCACTTTAACAAAACAAGAAAACAATCAGCCTAAGAAGCTTTCTGATGTGTTCAGTTTAGGGAAAATGAATGAAACTCATAACCAAACATAAACCAAGGATAAATTTGCAAACTAAACAAATCATGAAGTGATAAATTTCCAATGAAATAGCATATATACACATTTTATTCCTATCAAAAAAAGTGATCAATGAGGGGTTACCCAAACCACACATTGTAATATAATAAAAATCCACCAGCTACACCTTTGCTTGCATACAAAAACAAATGGGTTCACAAAATTTATACTAATCAGCACCAAACCAGATATTGTGACCCAAAATGTTTTTTAAAATATCATCTACTTAACAGAACAGACAACTGAGACAACGCCTAAACAAACCTTTTCTATGTAACTAAATCAGCCAGATTGTAATACTAATTAAGGCAACAGTATTATTAGAAAGCCATAATGATCCTTACCATATTTCTTGTATATGCAGTGTAAGTGATAAAATACTGTATCTGAAATTTAATGCAAACGATGCAAAAGCGAAGACTATATTCGAAAGTTCGATGTTGTATCAAATAAGAACATGTAAGATAACCAAACTTGAATGGATTTGCATACTAATTTCAAATCATCACCAAGTTACCTCCAGTCATCAAGAATAAATAGGACATGTTCATGCGCAGCTGGCCCCAAATAAGAAGATAATTTCACCAATCCTTCTCTTATTGATTCGACCGATGAGTTAAAACTCAATTCCAATTCAGTTTGCAACATCTGAAGGAAATCTTTTCGCTTTAGTGAAGCTTCCGATCTTCTTTTTCGGAATCTGATTTGCATCAATGTCTTCGATTGTTTAATCAATTTTTGTTGTTGTTTCGGTATTTCACTCGATTTGCATAGTGCCGGGTATTGGGTTGCTTCTGTATCAGTGTTTTCCAAAGGTGGCCGAATATGCACCTTTTCTAATGGTTGATATCATCATCGACATCATAAGAACATACCCAATCACACGACCCCACATGTCCCCTTGCCCCTTATGAAACATCAAAGAGAAGAACACCGCCAACCTTGGGGCAACTATGCTTCAAACTAAAGGCTGAGAACGTATTACTTTGTTACCCCAGATAATGAAGGCCTCCTAAGGTGTATAGTGGAGTGTATCATCCAGTGGGTTACAGGCCCAACAATGCAGCCTTGTTAGAGAATGAAAGGGAACTGGCTAATGGAACCAATTATTTCACTCTTTTCCAAACGGGTTAACTTCTGAAATATCCAACCCAAACTCAAGAAGCAAAGTTGAATGACAAACTCATATAGCTCTCATTCGCACAATACTTTGTATAAACACTGCTGCATATTTTCAGCAAGTATTCGATCATTCTGTAGTATCTCAAACCAATGAAGTTCATTTCACATTCATTATCACTTCATTCTGAAAAACATTTCTTTAAAAGATATTAAAGCTCCGCTTTGTTCGGTAATGGGAGACTGGGGTTCAAAACGCACCGCCGCTCTTTTCTTCTTCATCTCTCTGTCTCTTCGCAGTTCTTCCCCACTTCACAATCGCGTTTTACCTCAGCTTTCTCCCTTCCTTTCCTTTGACGTTGAGCTATCCATACTACCCCCGAGTCCTTATCTCGGATCTAAAAATCAAAGCTCCTATTTTGCCCTCTCTCTCTCTAGCTCTAATGTATCGCTGGCGAGCAGATCTTGCATGGAATCCCAATTTGCTTGCAGTTCCATGGTCGTCACCGCCATAGATAAAAATGAAGTAAAGACCGAAATATTTGCGGTTAAATTCACCGCATTTTAAATTGTGCGGTAAGGAGAAGCGCAATTCATGGAGGGTAAAAGATTCAACGCTATTATTGCTGCCAGGTTCTATGTATTCCTAATTTTCGGTCGACTAAGTATTTTCGAATGGAAATATACACTAATGCTTACCTGGACCGAAGCTTCAACCCGTTCTTTTATTCCATTGTTATATGGGCCTGGGCCCATTTGTTACATTTTCTATATAAATAACATAGCAAGCCTACGAAGTATGTTATCGAAGTTTGTAATTAAGTTTCTGATCTCTCATTCAATACAAAATATCATTCTCCATTCTGCATCAAAATTACTTCTGTAATCTTGTATAAATCGTTCATATCTTTTACTTGGTATCAGAGCAGGCGATCTGCATCAATCTACTGTTTGAGGGCAAGTTTGTTTCTGATCCATCAGAGTGATTTCATCATTTGGAATCATTCTTATTAGATCTTATCATTTGAGATTGTTTGAGGGTAAATACATTGTGCCACGCCAATATTCTTGGCTGCAACAGTGAATCTGCCAACCCAAATCTTTTGAAAACCACCCTAAAATTGCTTATACCGATCAAGAAGAGTAAAAGTGTTCACAAATACGAAAGAGCTAATTAAGAAAGCTATCAGAAAGATTTCTTTATTGAAAACTCGAAAGAAATCATAATTTCATCATTCAATACAATCAAGAGAGGCATCTTGCGTATTGCTAATCATCATTTACCTTCTCAATTCAAAGCAGAAGTTTCAGAAGTTTCATACCTATTGATTTCTACTGTCATTTTTACTGCATTCAGAATGGCGAATGATGATTCTCCATCCACTACAAGCACTGGAACTGGAGAATCTCAGACAACCAGTACTGAACAGTTAATCAAGACCATCATTAACCCCCAAAGCCAGCTAATTACAATCAAACTTGATGAAAATAACTATCTTCTTTGGAGGCTTCAAGTTGAAACCGCTATTCAAGGCTATGGCATCGATGGATATGTTCTTGGGACTCTGCCAATTCCACCGAAGTTTGTCACTGATACATCAAACAACACTGTCAGTAATGAAGATTATGTTAAGTATCATAGGCAAGAAAGACTCAGAAGTGCATGGTTATTATCGTCTATTAACCAAAATCTTCTATCTTAAGTGGTAGGCTGTAAAACAACAAATGAAATTTGGACAACTGTTGAGAAAATCTTTAATACTCAATCTGCAACAAAGTCCCTGTATTACAACAGACAACTCCAGAATTGCAGAAAGGAAAACATGGGTATGAGAGAATATTTGTCAAAGGTTAAAAACATTTGTGACATGTTAAAAACATCTGGCAGTAATATAGAAGAATCAGACCATGTTCTATGTTTGGTTATTGGTCTTTCAGAAGAATATGAGGATGTAGTAGCAATTATTACCTCTCAAAAGGTTACTCCACCACTAGATGATGTACATGCGATGCTTCTTGCACATGAAACAAGATTTGATAATAAAAGATCCACAGAATCTGAATATTCTCTCAATTATGCTGCAAACAGCAAAAGAAAAGGGCAACAAAGCTTTACAAGAAATAGCAATGCAAATCAAGGAGGTGGATACACTAACAGAGGCAGAGGCAGGTAGAACCCTAATAATAAACCTAAGTGCTAGATTTGCGAGAAGAAAGGACATGCTGCATTCAAATGTTACTACAAATTCAATACAAACTTTGTGCAGAATCAAGGTGAGGCAGTCATAAAGGACCTAACCCAAATGTTAACATTGCTCAAGCACAAAATGACTTAAATACTCAAAGTGACAAGTCAAAAATAGCAAAACCAGAACATATTTAAGATGATAACTGGTATCCAGTTTCAAGTGCTATGAATCACATAACTAACAACTTGGACAATCTCAATCTTGGAAATAGGGAGTATAGAGAAAAACAATCAATAAGCATGGGAAATAGTAAGTGCATCAATATATCTCATACTGGTAATGCAGTAATTAAAGGCAAGAAACAACTATTTCTTCATAATTTATTGAGAGTACCTAAAATTAAGAAGAATTTTATGAGTGTATCACAATTTGCTAAAGACAATAGTGTATATTTTGAATTCTTTCCTAAACACTGTGTAGTTAAAGACATACTAACACATGATATTCTTTTACAGGGATGCGAGATCAATGGATGTTATAGATTCAACTTTGGAGATCACAACAGCCTAGTAAAAGATCAACAGCACAACAATTCTGTTTTGAATCAGAGTGAGTGTAGTAAAAATAATTTTGATATCTGGCATTACAAATTAGGACATCCCAGTGTTAGTGTAGTAAAATGTATTCTTAGCAAAAACAATATTTCTTGTGATGATGTTTGTTTGCCTTACGTATGTACCTATTATCAAATGGGAAAGAATCATAAGCTACCATTCAATAACTCACTGACTGTTTACTCAAAGCCATTTGATTTAGTTGTTACTGACTTAGGGGGACCAGCACCCATTAGCACAGATTATGGACACAAATATTATAACTCGTTTGTTGATGCACATTCAAGATATACTTGGATATATTCCCTAAAGAGTAAGTCTGCTACTTATGATGTTGTAACAAATTATGTTAAAATGATTGAAAATCAATTTGACGTTAGTCCAAAAATTATTTAGTCTGATAATGGTACTGAATATAAAACTCTTAGTGCGTACTTCAAGAAAAATAGGATAATTCACAGGACAACATGTCCATATACCTCAGAATAGAATGGGGTTGTTGGAAGAAAACATAGGCACATTGTCAAATCTGGTTTAACTTTATTAGCTCAAGCCTCTCTACCACTAAAATTTTGGTCTGAGTCTTTCAATACTGCAGTATTCCTAATTAATAGAATACCCACAAAAGTATTGAAAGACATAAGTCCATTAGAAAAGTTATATGAAGTTAAACCAGATTACAATAGTTTAGGAACATTCAGTTGCTTATGTTTCCCCCATCTCAGGCCTTATAACACCAATAAGTTGAATTATAGATCTAAAACCTGTACGTTTTTAGGATATATTGTTAATCAAAAGGGGTATAGATGCATTGATGAGAATGGCAGAATATTTGTGAGTAGACATGTTGTTTTTAATGAGTGTGTGTTCCCATACAAGTCTGATAATATTAAAACCACCAATAAGGTATATAGTAATAGGGAAAATATACCTATTATACCCAATTTTCCTGATATTCAGCAGGTTAGTGATGAGAATACAACTGCTGATGCTCAAAGACAAAACATTAATGAGACATAACATCCAAGTAATGGTGCAAGTGAACCACCCAGCTTCGCCAGTCATTCTGCATTACCACAAGACAACATTTATAATGATAATCACAACAGTGAAGAGAATACAGATGTACCTCTACAACCTCACCAGCACCTCCCAGTCATACACATGATGACAACAACCAAACAGTCAACAATCAGCCCAATCAAATTGGTCACCATATGATGTCCAGAGCTAAGAGTGGCATATTTAAGCCAAAAACTTGCATTACTACCATATCTGATGAACCTGCCAATTACAGTCAAGCTTCAAAGCACAAAGAGTGGAGAACAGCAATGGGTGAAGAGTATAATGCTCTCATAAGAAACAAAACATGGGAACTGGTCAAGCAACCTAATGATAAAAACTTAATAGGTTGTAAGTGGACATACAAAATAAAGAGAAACCCAGATGGTTCCATTAGCAGATACAAGGCGAGACTAGTTGCCAAAGGGCACACTCAAGAATATGGGTTCGACTACAATGAAACATTCTCTTTTGTTGTCAAACCAACAACAATAAGACTCATTTTCATCATTGCTCTCAAAAATCAGTGGAACACTAGACACCTTGATATCAATAATGCATTCCTTAATGGAACTTTAAATGAAGAAGTGTTTATGCAACAACAAAATGGATATGTGCAAAATGCAGACCTGGTTTGCAAGTTAAATAAAGCAATTTATGGTTTGAAACAAAGTCCAAGGGTCTGGTTTGATAAACTCAAATCAACACTTGTTAAGATTGATTATCATCCTAATTCCCTTTTCATAAAAATAAACAAAAGATCTACTATATATATATTCTTATATATGTTGATGATTTAATCATTACATGTAGTTGTGAGTGATGAGGACTTATGGCAGATTACCGATTACTTAAACAAAGAATTTTCAATAAAAGACCTTGGAAACGTATCATATTTCTTGGGAATAGAGGTTAATAGAGTATCAAAAACTGAGATGTTTCTATCTCATAAGAAGTACATAATAGAGACACTGGTCAAAATTGACATGGATGAAGCAAAGCCACAACCAAAACCCATGATTTCAAATCAACATTACTCCAAATACAGGGGGAATCTAAAAAATATTAAACAATATAGAAGTGTTGGGGGTGCATTACAATATGCCACCATAACCAGACTAGATATTACATTTAATGTTAACAAAGTTTCACAATTTTTACAGGAACCAAAGGATGAGCATTGGAGAGCTGTTAAAAGAATTCTAAGGTATCTAAAGGGAACAATCAAAGCCGGTCTTACTCTAAAAGGCGGCAAAAGCTTAGACATTACTGGATATTAAGACTCGGATTGGGCATCAGACCCAGATGACAGAAAATCTGTCACTCGGTATTGCATATACATTGGTGAAAGCCTTATTTCATGGAGCTCAAAGAAACAGATAACTATATCAAAATCTAGTGTCGAAGCATAATATAGAAGCATAGGTAGTGCAACAACAGAAATCATTTGGTTACAATCTATCCTAAAAGAGCTAAATCTATGCATAAATGAAAAAGCAACTATTTGGAGTGATAATCAGAGTTCAATCTACATGTATGCAAATCCTATTCAGCATGCAAGGACAAAGCATATTGAGATCGACGTTTATTTCGTTCGTGCACATGTAAGAGAAGGGAAGCTACAAGTAAATTATATACCTTTATACCATCAATGCGCTGACATCCTCACTAAGGCACTATCAGCATGTAAATTTATAGGCTTCGTGATGAACTGAAGATTCAAAGTCGCGGTGACATTAAATCCTCAGCTGCTCTCATTTCAGCACAGCATACAACAACAAGCAAGGCTGGAAAATAGTGGATTTACTCTCTTCCTCCTTATGAAAGCAACGATCTTTACTGCTAACTTTACCACTTCGCCCTGAAGTAAAAAATCCAACATAGCTCAGATTCACTCTGTTAAGGATATAGAGAAAAAGGAAGAGCAGATTCTCCATCATTTCAGCACGAATTTCGTTTTCTATGGCAATTTAGGGTTATGGAAAACCCTAACCCTAAAATTGACAGGGGCAGATAAAAATGAAGTAAAGCGGTTATACACAAACATAAATATACACTAATGCTTACCGGACCGAAGCTTCAACCTGTCTTTTATTTCATTGTTATATGGGCCTCGCCCATTTGTTACATTTTCTGTATAAATAACATAGCAAGACAATGAAGTACATTATCTAAGTTTGCAATAAAGTTTCTGATCTCTCATTCAATACAAAACATCTTTCTCCATTGTGCATCAAAATTACTTCTGCAATCTTGTACAAATCATTCAAATCTTTTACTGCCACAAGTGACTATTCATAGCAATATATGCATGACATCTGGTCATGAACTTTCTTGTATGGTGAGTTCTGAGTTTTTTCCACCGTAGTCTGTGTTATAACCAGACATTTCATCTAACAAGTGATGCGCATGAAATTCTAAAGGACATTTCATCAAACACATACAAAAACAACAAACATCAATTGATGCAAGGACCTGAAGATGATTGTAAACAAATCTGAAACATATATGTAGTATAATGATCAGGAATTAACAGATTAAAAGCAAGAAATCATACCTAAGGATGAATGAAATCTTGTGGACGTGCATACTGATACATATGTATAAGATGATAGTTAAAACTCATGGCAACTATGTAAATTCTGGCAATTACCAATGTTGAAAAGCATGTACAAATAGGCCCCTTAGGCCTTGTTACAGGCATTCGAAAATCATTAATAAAATTAATTACACTTACCCTATATTGTTGTGTTCTTCTTTCTTTCTGTGATTTTTCTGCATTTCTTCCTCCTTAGATTCTCCTTGTTTTGCTCGACTTATTTTCTGTGGATCTACTCGTGCTAATCACCCTCTTCTGTGCCTTCCTTCTGTCTTGATATTCCCTTCCTAAAAGTGCTTATGTTCACCGTGTTGATCACTCTAATTCATGTGATCACACTGTACTGATCCCCATTTCCCTTACTCCTTCTCTGTGCCAACCCATCTCCCTAACACCCATCACGAATCTTCATATACACAAACACCATAGCCACTATGCCAGAAACCATAAGTCCAGCCAAAAAACAAGATGATGCTAACATAATGGTACCGGAGCAGCCTAGTGAGTTTAACATCGACCCTCTCCATCAAGATCCCTCAGTTCTTGGAGCCAGCAGAGATGCATCATCCTCCCCGGAAAGTGCAAATCCAGAAAGCTTGTCACAGTAAGAACTTTGAGACATGTAAGACTTGGTTAATAATAAAAATAAGGCCCGTTTGAAGAATATGGATGGTGTAGCACATGAATTATCATTCTGGAATGAAGACCTGAAAGAGATAGTAGATGATTTAAATATAAAGTTGGACGATCTGACTATTTAGATGGACAAGATGCATGATTCACTGGAAAAGAAATTCGGAACTAAAGGAAAACAAAAACTCATATATGCATCAAAAACCACCTCGACCTGATATATAAAGGCAATCTGGAAGTAATCAAAGTCATAGGTCAAATGAACACTTGCCTCCCAATGCTAGGCAACCACTACTAACAAGGCCAGATCAACCACCTATGGATAATTCACATCCAAGAAATTCCCAATGCTAGGCAACCACTACTAACAAGCTAGTTCATGACATGATGACACACTAATAAATGAATAAGCAAGAGAAAGAGGAATTTGGGAAGAAGAAGAGATAGCAACCTATAGTTCCACATCATCAAAATATAAATAAAACCCTCTCTTACATATTACAAGCCTATAGGCTTATAAAAAATAAAAAGGAGAGGGCTTGTAAAGGAATGTGGGGCTAGTCCTTGACACAATAATATATTAAAGTATCAAAGATTGTTGTTACTGTCTATTTGTAATACAATTGTGTATTGACGTGACAATTGTGGCATAACTGAGTAACATTGATTGTTGTTACTGTCTATTTGTAATACAATTGTGTATTGATCAGAGTGCTAACAATCCTGAACAATATTTGTTGGAGATGACGCAAAAAACAACAGTGATTCAATACCGATTCAGATGGTGATAAACACTCAGCCATCGCTTATGCTTCCAAAAATGGCTCTATCCCATGGAGAAAGGTCAGAGAAGTTCAACGGAATCAATTTCAAGCATTGGCAACAGAAAATGTTGTTTTATTTAACAACATTGAGCCTATCCAACTTTCTTACTGAAGATGATCCTGTGGTAGCCGAACTCGAATTAGATGCTACCAAAGTAGAGGTCTTACTATCTGGAAAAACTCAGATTTCATGTGTAAAAACTATATTCTGAATGGTCTGCATGATAGCCTCTACAATGTCTATTGTACTATCGCAGCGTCTAAACAACTCTGGTTGGCTCTGGAAAAGAAGTACAAAACTAAAGATGCAGGCATGAAGAAATTCATTACTAGAAATTTCTTGACTTCAAAATGATTGACTTAAAGACGGTGACCGGTCAAACTCAAGAACTGCAACTTATCATCCGTCAACTGGAAGATGAAAAGATGACTCTTAGCGAGACTTTTCAAGTTGCCACAACTATTGAGAAACTGCCTCCTTCTTGGAAGGACTTCAAGAATTATCTTAAACACAGGCGTAAGGAAATGAAAATGGAAATGCTCAAAGTTCGACTGCGCATTGAGGAAGATAACAAAAATTCTAAGAAAAAGATTTCTCAGAATATTGTTGCAAAACAAACGTGGTTGAGTCAGATAAGACAAATAAGAGAAAATGGGAGAATGCTCCTAAGAAATCAAAGAAATTTCCGAGTTCTTGCCACAACTATGGTAAGAAGGGGCATAAAGCGGCCGAATGTCATGCACCTAAAAAGAAGAAGTCAGAAGAAAATACGGCTAATGTTTCGAAAGGCATTTCTGATCTTGATTTATGTGCAGTAATATCAGAATACAACCTTATTGGTCACTCGAAGGAATGGTCTTTTAACACTGGAGCCACTCGACACATTTGTGCTAACAGGTGGATGTTTACAACCTATAAAACTGCAACTGATAATGAACAACATTTTATGGGCAATTCATCTACTTCAAAGGTCGAAGGCAAAGGAAAAGTTGTGTTGAAACTGACTTCTGGAAAGGATCTGAATTTAAATTATGTTCTCCATGTTCCAGAAATTCATAAGAACCTGATTTCAGGATCATTAATAAGCAACAAATTGACCTTTGAAGCTGATAAATTTGTACTTTCGAAGAATGGAGTGTATGTTGGAAGAGGATATGTGTGTGATGGTTTGTTTAAAGCAAATGTAAACACTATTGTACCACGCATTGATATGAATAAAAGTGAATCTTTTGCTTATATTGTTGAATCTTCTAACATATGACATTCTAGATTAGGGCATGTAAACTTTGATACATTATGAAAATTGATTAATATATAATTTATACCAAAATGCAATATAGTTTCCAGCTGTAAATGTCAAGTTCGTGTAGAAGCAAAATTGACAAGGACTTCATTTCATCATGTTGAACGAGAGACCGAACCTTTAGACTTAATACATATTGATGTATGTGATTTGAAAACGTGTCAAACTAGAGGTGGAAAAGGTACTTTATTGCGTTAATTGATGATTGTACCAGATATTGTTGTTAGGGATTGAAAAATGGATCTTTAAAGCAAAACAAACACTAGAGGGGTGAATAGTGTTTTTAAGAATTTAAACAAAATCTAAAACTTATGTGATAAACTATATGAATCAAACACCACAGAAACAATCACAGACACAGAATCAAACACAGATGCAAAGTGAACATAAATAAAAATGCAGAAAAGGAAAGAACATACCAGATTTTATACTTGTTCGGATTGCTCCTATGTCCAGTTCCACACAACGCTGGGTTGCGCAGAGTTTTATTACTATATCAGTATCCAATTACACCCCTTGATTTCACAGTTACGAGGTTAACACCGCTCCCGTTCCTTGATTCCACGGTAACAAAGAAAACACCAATTTCATTCCTTGATTTCACAGCTACAAGGAAAACACCGATTCCCAAATACTTCCCAAACAATTACAATAGCCCTATAACTCTTCAATAGCACTTGAATCAGAGAGTAACGAGTAGAGAGTGTAGAGAGAAGGAGATTAGTGAAAACAAAATTGAATTCGACAGAGTATAGGTGTAGGAATCATAAAAGTGATAAGAAATAATGGTGCAATGAAAGAGAGTGAACGTGGGAAGAAGGAGTGAATAAAAATTCGAATCAAACTCTTTTCATAGTGTGTAAAGGGTTTAAATGCTCCAGAACTGTTACAAATAGTGAAAAGACACTTCCTTTCAAGTTCGAAAAAAATGACAGTTATGTGTCGACATGGTGTTTTATATTTGTCGACATATACTTAGTACAAATTTAATTTTTAAGCATTTTTTAAGTGTTTTGATATAAATATAATTCTGGAAATTCTTGAATTAAAATATAGTGTGATAAATTAATATTATAAAGTAGGAAACCATATTAAAATATAAATATAAACTATATAAACATATTTATAAAATTATAAAGTTTAAAACTATATAAAGTATAAGTATATAAATATATAAAACTTATAAAATTTGAGTTTGAAAACAAAAGTAAAGTAAGAAAGAAAAATAGAAAAGATAGAAAATAAAATAGAGAGGACTGAAGATAAAATTTGAAAACAGAATTTGAAATTTGAAAACAGAATTTGAAAGACATAATTTGGATTTGAATTTGAATTTGAACCTGGAGTTATATTTAGAGTCTTACATAATCTAGACTCTTTAACTATATTTATCTTGAGCTCTTCAAATCTTGAATACTCATGAGTCTTGAAATATCTTTGAATTCTGAATCTCTAACATCTTTAATACTGTACAGTCTTCAGTAATATTTCACATATATAAATCCTGCATATGTGTGTGTATATATTCTAGGCAAAAGTGTTAGTATATATTTTATAATCAGTTAATACTGAAATAAGGTTGTTGTCATCAGAACTCCATTCTCCAGCAGTCTCCCCCTTTTTTATGATGACAACCTTAGTTTATAAAATATCATACCTGTATATACCTCTTGATGATGATCCTTCAAATACTCCCCCTGTCTATATGAATCCTATAAAATATGTATATACTATATTTTATAATTTCTGTCCCTTTGGCATTATCAAAAAGAAATTCTGAAGATACTCCCCCTAAATCTTATATCTATCTATATATCCTATTTAAGTCTATACTAACGTACTAATAAATACAACTCCCCCAAAATTTATGCCTATATTATATCCTAATGACTATATAGTACTTCCTGAATTGAATAACCTTATATTTCCCTCTAAATCTATGATTCTAAGCCTAAAAGATTATAACTCCTTCTAAAATTATGACTATACTAGTCTAGTAAACTGAAAAGAAGGATAATAAACTAAGCAATCCAATAAATATTTACAATGAGTCCAAACAATCAGTCCAAACAAGCAATTCAAGCAAGCGATTCAAGCAATCAATTCACGCAATCAACCAAATCAACCAAATTAAATAATATATGTTAATAAACACTTCTTGAACCTTCAACTAATCCTAGAAACTACAAAATTCCCCCTTAATCTAATACAAGACTAAACCTATCATATACTTTAATTCCCTTAAAACTATAATAAAACTTTTAATCTAAACTAAGAAATAACTCTAATATGATATCCTTAAAATTATGATATAAGCAAAGCAATTTAATTCCAAACAATCAATCAATTCAAACATAAAACCAAACATTTCTTGTACTTCTATTTATCCTGAAATTTATAAAGCTCCTGTCAACCTCTAATGAAATTTAACGATGTGAAGTAAATTAATCAAGTTATTCAAGTCAAACAAATCAACCAAACATGTCAATCAATCCAATCAATTTAATCAAGCCAAATAAGTTAATCAAATTAATCAAAACAAAGTAAATATGTTATGTATACTTGTTAAGTGTGGAGTTAAAGTTGACATGTAATGTAGTGTGTTGGTAATAATTCAGTATGACATATGCAAAACTATATGAAGTGATATAATGAATGCAACTTGTGATATGAATAATTTTAATTTGAGATGATGTATGATATGAAATAAGATGTGTAATGATAGTAATCTAGACTTGGGGTAATTATACTAATGAAAGTGATTGAAATAATAATAAAGATAAGAGTTTAATTAAAATAATAATCATGATAAGTAGTAAAATTTTAAAAAGAATTATGGAGTAAAATAATATTAGTAGGGTAAATATAGTAAGAATTTAAGATCTTTTTAGAGAGTATAAAATTATATAAAGTAGACTATAAACATATATCCATAATTGTATATATATATAAAAACCAATTTAAAAAAGAA
Organism: Allium sativum; assembly: GCA_030737875.1. NCBI lineage: Eukaryota > Viridiplantae > Streptophyta > Magnoliopsida > Asparagales > Amaryllidaceae > Allium > Allium sativum. The sequence goes on along the minus strand of CM060923.1, from coordinate 424,622,965 downwards.
CTTAAAATTTAATTTATTATGAAATATAATTCAATCTTTTGATACAAATAAATTTTAAATTTAAACTATTAGAAATCAGAATATATTAATTTGATAAGGAACCATTTATATGTTAAAACTTTTTTTAAAAAAAAATCTACAGTCATAACAAAATTATGGAATCCGGATATAAATTAAACTATAAAATTATAACTTCATGTATTTAAACTACACATTTAAGACATAAAATCATATATATATATATATATATATATATATATTTGTACCAAAATATTAGGTTAAATATTCAAGCTTTTATAAATTTTAATAAGAAATCAATATTAAGTTACAAATATTATTTGTGACAATGTAACCCAAAATTGTTATGAAATCTTATAAATTATATATAAGTTAAAGTACACATGTTTAAACTATATAAAAGATAAGTAAACTTATATTTTATAACAATAAAAAACATTTTTTACTATATATATGTATATACATATATATTGAAACAAGATATAAGAATAAGCAGACAAACAAAGTTAATAACTATAATTTGAACTGGCATTTTCTAATTGAAAAGATGGAGGGAAGTTTGAAAGTTTAAACTCTTGAAATTCAAATTTAAATTTAATTATGTTGATATGACCATTTTTGTATTCGACATACATGTAGAAAATCAAAAGATATATTGTTTTTACTTCTTGATTTAATATTATCGATTTGTATTTCAGGTTTAACTATTTCCTGAAATAATATTAGTCCTAAGAAACATCCAAAATTTATTTTATTATTTTATTGATATTTTGAATTTTGAATTTCAAATTTGAATTTTAAATTTGAATTTTAAATTTCAAATCTGAGTTTTAAAGTTTTAAATTTCAAATTTGAGTTTTAAAGTTTTAAATTTCAAATTCAAAGCAAAGCAAACAAGCAAGACAATCAAATCATTCATTCAACCAAAAAATTTAAAAATTAGTTAATGCGTACATTTTTTTTTGCAATGCTTCGTTTTGTTGTTCTTCCATTGTCATGAATCACACATTCACATCTTCTAGAATATGATGATGAAATCCGCTCGATTGCGATGGGTTCGTTTTTCTGATCAGGATAGTATATTCATTTGCTGAATTTGAACACCATATGAGAAAGATATCGAAAATTTAGTAGTTCAACTATCTTGGCGCCAAAATTTGAATTTGAATTTTGAATTTTGAATGAATGGACACTTCAACTATTTATATAAAGGCCCAAAAGTCATGTCTTCTCACTATCTCTTCTCTTCTTCTTCTTCTTCTCGTTTTTCACTTTTCTTCTCGTTTTTCAGTTTCAAACAAACTTTCAGGAGGCATAACTTCTTCGTTTCTTAACGGAATTGGACGAAATCAGTGGAAAATCGAAGAGGAAATCAAGGAATACAACTTAGTGACAGTTTGGGGATGAATTTGGATGGTATTAGAATGCATCAAGTCAAAACAGTAAGAGATATGCATAAAATCCCGTAACAGTTTTTCAGTTTTGCATTGCCAACTTCAAATAGTCATATCTCACTCAATTTTGATCGGAAATTGAAAATCTACCCATCAAATCGACCGTGAGAAAGAGAGCTACAATCTAGGAAAGAATTTGAGAAAATATAGTCTAAGCTGTGGGTGCAATTTGAAGATAACCGTCGATAATTTTTGTTTCCTTCTCTCTTTATTCACCAAAACTTCATTCGATCATTACTTGATCAATTCTTGACGGATTTTCATGCAACCAACAACATTTCGAAGAAAATGAAGAGAAGTACAGTATTGAATCTACTTGTAGATGAGAATCAGAAGTTTATACTTATTTGGTACCCATTTCTTTGTTGATTTACATTGTATATTGCCATTTCTTCCTCTTAATGTCTTTTCACCAACTGTCAATACTCTTCTTCAATTGTCCTTCAGAATTTGAAATTCTCAACACCCATGTACACCAATTTGGCATTTGAATTTCCAACATCCATCTTTTCAGAATTTGAATTTTCAATAGCCACCAATTTGGAATTTGAATTGTCAATAGCCACCATTTCGGAATTTGAATCATCGACAGCCACTTTACCCATCTTTTCAACTTTTGAATATCCAATAGCCATATAACACATCTTTTCCTGTAAAACAACGCAACTTTTCAATTAATTAAATAACTTTTCAAATAATTCAAATGACTTTTCAAATATTCAAATGACTTTTCAAATAACTAACTACAATAATATCATGATGGTTTTGTAACATATCCATATATAAAAAAATTCAAAATTAAAAAAAAAAACAAATTCCAAAAATCAAATAATAGTAACTTTATTTTTCAATAAAGTTGAATGCAGACCCATCTAATACTGATGCAATACATAAATTTAAACTAGTGTTCAAAACTTTCCATTCAAAATTTTCAAAAATCAGATTATGAACTTTTTGAAAGATCTTGCTCTGACACCAATTGTTAGGGATTACAGAATGGTTCGTTAAGGCAAAACAAATACTAGAGGGGGTGAATAGTGTTTTTGAGAATTTAAACAAAATCTAAAACTTATGTGATAGACTATATGAATCAAATACCACAGAAACAACCACAAATACAGAATCAAACACAGATGTAAAATAAACAGAAATAAAAATGCAGAAAAGGAAAGAATACACCGGATTTTATATTGGTTCGGATTGCTCGTACGTCCAGTCCTGCACAACGCTGGATTGCGCAAAGTTTTATTACTATATCAATATCCAATTACACCGCTTAGTTTAACGGCTATAAGGTTAGCACCGCTCCAATTCCTTGATTTCACGGCAACAAGGAAAATACCGATTCCGTTCGTTAATTTCATGGCTACAAGGAAAACACTGATTCCCAAATACTTCCCAAACAACTACAATAGCCCTATAACTCTTCAATAACACTTGATTCAGAGAGTAATGAATAGAGAGTGTAAAGAGAAGAAGATTAGTGAAAACAGAATTGAAATTCGGCAGAGTATAGGTGTAGGAATCATAAAAATCATAAGAAATAATGGTGTTGTAAAAGAGAGTGAAAGTGGAGAAAAAGAAGTGATTAAAAATCCGAAATCAAACTCTTTTTATAGTGTGTGAAGGGTTGCAACTCTCCAAAACCGTCACAAATAGTGAAAAGACACTTCCTTTCAAATTTGAAAAAATGGCAGTTATATGTCGACATGGTGTTTTATATATGTCGACATATACTTAGTACAAACTTAATTTTTAAGCATTTTTCAAGTGTTTTGATATAAATATAATTCTATAAATTCTTGAATTAAAATATAGTGTTATAAATTAATATTACAAAGTATGAAATCATATGAAAATATAAACAAAAATATAAACTATATAAACATATTTATAAAATTATAAAGTTTAAAACTACATAAAGTACAAATATATAATATATAAAGCTTATAAAACTTGAGTTTGAAAACAAAAGTAAAGCAAGAAAGAAAAATAGAAAAGATAAAAAAATAAAATAGAGAGGATTGAAGATAGAATTTGAAAACAGAACTTGAAAGTCTAGAATTTGAATTTGAACCTGGAGTGCTATTTAGAGCCTTACATAATCTAGCCTCTATAACTATATTTATCTTGAACTCTTGAAATCTTGAATACTCATGTGTCTTGAAATATCTCTGAATTCTGAATCTCTAACATTTTTAAAACTGTATAGTCTTCATTAATATTTCCTGTATATAAACTGATCGACACTAAAAAAAGCGCGATATTGTAATAAATTCTGCAAGCGTACAGGTATGTAGTATGCAGGTCGAACACAGGGAAGATAAATTAAATCTTGTTATTTATATATTCCTTGGGCGAGTTAGACAAAATTGGAGGGTGATTAAAATTGAAATTGCAACTTGGTTCAAAACAAAACTAATTGAATCAACGACCAAATAACAATTATCAATAAAGCAAAATAAAACTGCGATTTAATTCACAACAGATTCGAATCTAATCGAATCTATAATCAATTCAATGATTAGGAAATAAACAGATTACTGGAAATAGACTTGCAAAATAGAAATAAATTAACAGGAAAATAAAATTGCAATAACAATTGTGTTCTAGCAAATCTAATTAAATAGACAACACCACTTGTCATGAGAATAAAAATGTAGAAAAGAGAAAATAGAGAAAACTTTATTGATTCCCATATCCTTTTTACAATGAGAGTACAACGATATTTATAAGATAAAATGCCAACCTCAAACCTTAATCCAATATATGCATATATGGCCCTTTTAATAACAATTATTTCTCTTATATTAATCAGCAATTATTCCTCCTATATTAGTCGGCACTTATTCCTCCAATCAGCAATTATTCTTCCCATCAGCAATTATTCTTCCCATCAGCAATTATTCTTCCCATATCTTCCTTGTTTGACATGTGATTAATTGAAGGGAGATAAGATCGCATGTGATTAATTCTTCCAAAGAAGGACGTTTATTCGATTCCAAAGGCAACATAGGATAAAATATTCAAAATTGGTCTTCTTCTTGTGTAATATATTTGCTTTTCGGGGTGCATGAGAATTGATGAACAAACTGTGAAAATATATGAAAATACCCAATGTAAAATTTATTTATTTACAATAAAGATAAATTATAAGCATAAAAATTAACACTTTTACATGTTAATCAAATACCCCTACACTTATCTTTTACTCGTCCTCGAGTAAAAGAAGAATCTATAATCAATTCAATGATTAGGAAATAAACAGATTGCTGGAAATAGACTTGCAAAATAGAAATAAATTAACAGGAAAATAAAATTGCAATAACAATTGTGTTCTAGCAAATCTAATTAACTAGACAACACCACTTGTCATGAGAATAAAAATGCAGAAAAGAGAAAATAGAGAAAACTTTATTGATTCCCGGATCCTTTTTACAATGAGAGTACAACGATATTTATAAAATAAAATGCCAACCTCAAATCTTAATCCAATATATGCATATATGGCCCTTTTAATAGCAATTATTTCTCTTATATTAATCAGCAATTATTCCTCCTATATTAGTCGGCACTTATTCCTCCAATCAGCAATTATTCTTCCCATCAGCAATTATTCTTCCCATATCTTCCTTGTTTCACATGTGATTAATTGAAGGGAGATAAGATCGCATGTGATTAATTCTTCCAAACAAGGACGTTTATTCGATTCCAAATGCAACATAGGATAAAATATTAAAATTTGGTCTTCTTCTTGTGTAATATCTTTGCTTTTCGGGGTGCATGAGAATTGATGAACAAACTATGAAAATATATGAAAATACCCAATGTAAAATTTATTTATTTACAATAAAGATAAATTATAAGCATAAAATATTAACACTTTTACATGTTAATCAAATACCCCTACACTTATCTTTTACTCGTCCTCGAGTAAAAGAAAGAAAGATTAAAAAAAATGAAAAGCTAAACTAGATAGGTCACACTTTCGTAGGAAACACGATTGCATTGAGCGTATGCACCAAGCCGTTAAACCTCTAGGTTTTCCTAGTAGGACGAGTGGTGTCTCGTGAGGGTTTTCAGCGGATACTACCCACAAAATCCAAATGCAATGTGCAATGATTTTAATGCAACTATATGAATACTATAGACATACGAATGAAAACAAAAATAATGAAAACACGACTTATTTCAGGAAAATGGTACAACAAATTAAGTTGACAATTTCTAGTCAGTTGATTTTATTTTAGATACCTCAACTTGTCACAAATTTTCAACACAACTCAAGTTTTCAAATGTTAAATTTCAGTTTGGCCAGTTGGTTCAGTCGATAACATAGTGCAGCCATGAAATAAATTCTTAGATTGCTTGTCACAGTTTGTAAAGTGGTATTCTAATTTCCTTATGTATGGCTAGTCAAATCAATAAGGTCAAGAAATGTTTGGGCAACGTCGCTTATTCTCTATCGCTATAAAATTAAAATTTATGATTAAGTACATACACCTAACTCAGAAGACCAAGGTTTACCACCCATGCACTGCCTCGCGGACTAACGGAGAGTGGGTAAAGAGCTTGGCGGATTGTGCAGACCGACTTTGACTTTGTCAACAACGTGTCGGTAATCCTTAGGTGTCCAATCTCATAAAATGAGACCAAGATATTCCAACGTTGACTTTGTCAACAACATGTCGGATAGAGCTTGGCGGGTTTGCACACCAACGCTTGATATACAAGCAATGTTGGATACCCTTGGATTACTATTATTATTATTATTGAAAATTTAAGAACAAGAGAGATTACGCGAATTCAGCTTAACACAACTTAGTTTTAAAGATTCGAAAAGCCAATATAAGTATTTTAAGTCCTCCACTCAGTAAACAAAGACTATAATTTAGAATAAACTTCATGGTCATCACCTAAGTATCTCCCTATGTACCAGTTACACTATTATCCCTCAAAATTCAACTTTTCATTATATTTCTTATTTGATCTTAGCTGAGAGAAAAAAATACTATCAACTGATTAACAATCCTTAACTTATTTTGTTGTATCAATCTAAAATGAGTCATATTTCAAAAATAAAAATAAAAATGGCATGTTACTACAATCTAAAATGCATGATGGTCCTATTTAAATGGCTGAAAATGAAAAGAAAGAAAAAATAAAGAAAAAACGAAAATGAATGAAATGCAGACTCCCCCCACACTTGGACAAAACAGTGTCCACACTGTAGCACGTTTCCTAAATTTGAATGATAAAACCCATAGATGGATTAGATGCAAAATGATTTGCAGAATGAAATGCAGCCTAACTATATGTAAGAATGGATCATATGTACAATGATATATGTGTTTACGATGCATGCGATGCAAAGAATGCCACCAACTTTCCCCCCACACTTGGTTCTAGCCCGATGAATTTCATTCCCACTATGTCTAGGCATGTTTTCTAATAAGCAAAAGGTTTTGAAAACCATCTCATCTTTATACCTAGATTTATTGTCCAGTAGATAAATGTCCAGGGTCATCCTAACATGAAGTTTTTCAAGCAAGCCAGCATTCGAAAAATAATTCATGTGTTCCACAAATTTATCAGTGTAATTGATCAAAAATTTGTGATCGTATATAAACTCAGTTGCTATCGTGAAATTTAAATTATGAGTGTTGTTCAAGATTATGTGATCACATTTCTCAATTTGATTCATTGACAATGTATTTTTGACACTGAAAACTTCAAATTCGTTGGAAGTTTCCTCATTTGGCAACTCATCCTCATACAATCCAAAAAATTCATGTTCATTAAAATCCTTTTCCAATTCTGAGTTTTCGAAAAATTCAACATTTTCATTTTGTTCAAATTCAAAATTTTCAAGTTTTTCACATCCTGAAAGAGAGAGATCAAAATCTGAGCTTAAATCATTTTCCTGAAAAGAATCGAAGTCCAAATCATTTGTTGAATTTTGAACAACTTCATTTAGATCGTTATTCTCAATTTCCAAAGTTGTTATCTGAAAATTTTCACTATCAGTAAAGAATGGATTATTTTCTGATTTATCGCTTGTTTGAATTTGATTTTGTTGCTCTCGTTGTTCTTTCAAAGATTCCATTAAACAAAGAAGTTCATCCATCTTTTTATTTAGCCTTTCTTCACTCTCATCAAAATGACATTCTTCAGAATCATTGATTTGAGAGGTCTCATTTTGGATTTCTTGATTCTCAAAATTATAGGCCACATCAATTTCACGATCAATATTATTTCCAATGTAGTAGTTGTTTGAATTTTCATTTTGATATTGGAAATCATCTTGATTGTAAAAATTATGTTCGTAACCAAAACTGTTGAAATTCAAGGGAAAATTGCAATTTTGGTTATTTTCAAGATGTTGATATGGGCTATAATTTTGAAAATTTTGATTTTCAATCTCATATTGATGTGAATCAAAGCTATATTGGGATTCAAAGCTATTTTGATTTGGATGTGGCTCATAATTGAAATTATTGAAATTTGAATTGAAGTCGCAATTTCGATCATTTATATGATTTTGAAAATGTTGGTCAGTTGGAAAATTTTGAAAATTGTTGACATTGGACTCACGAAATTTTGGAAAATTTTGCTTCATGAGTTGTAATTCATAGTCATACTCTTCAAGAGGACGTCTACTCCGATTATTATCCCACATTTCTCTCAATGATTTTTTTGAATCAGACATTTTAAAGAAGTCAAGGCAAGATAGAAATTACTCTCACTTCAAAAATAGTATAAAATACTAAGTTGTGCTCTATTAATTAACTGACTCAATTAGAAGGGGGAAGAGTGTCTTATGGCCGTTCACGTATAGTATAAATACTAAGGGATACGACCAATGTTTTACGGGTAGTATGCAACCTCTTTTGCTAGAAGTTCAAAAAAATTGAACTAATATATATCCGCGATCCAATTATACGAGACAGTCAACTTCACAAAGCACCACTTTTCAATTATATTATTTTGAAATATCTAATTAGATTTTATTGTTGAGAAACGATGAGAATGATGACAGTAGTTATGGAAATTTCAACTCACAACAATCAGACAGAATAATTGCAGAAATTAAAAATTGTATATAGCAAGTCGCTGCCCATGCAGAAGATTTTTACAAGCAATGTCTATATTTTTTTCAAAGCAGCAGAGCACCTGTAGAGTTAAAGAAATTTACAGTGGGGTATGACTGTCCGTCCAGAACAGTTGAGTAGCACTGACAATTCAAATTTCACTGCTTGCAAATCGATTGAACTCTGAATCCCTTGATTGATTTTTTTGAATTATTATCTTCGCTTTGGCCTTTGAATTGTTTTATTAGATTCCACTTTTTTTTAAAGCAAATAAAATAAATAAAACAAAACTTACAACTAGCTAAAAAAAACTAAACAAACTAAATAACTCAACTCAACTTAAGAAGAAAAAGGAAAAAAATTAACTAGCTAAGAAGACAATTAAAAAAAGAAAAAAAAAGAAGAAACTAAAAACTAACAGATCACTCTCTCACCAAATGAATACGTAACACCACAGGCCACGTTCACACTTGAAAACAAAACAAAAGACCATAAACCAAAGCTAAAATCAAGTTCCCAGAATAAATGTTCATTACGCCCCTTCTATTTTCAACAAACCGAAATCAAACCCCAAAAAAAATAAAAAAAAATAAAACTCAGTAAATCACGCAATCACACCTCTTTTCTTTTTGGAAGTCGATTTGGGGTTTCGATTTTGGGCTAGGGATTGGCTGTTCTAATCAAAGGTGGGTGGAGTTTTTGAACTAGCGTGGGTTTGAGAAAGTTGTTGAAGCAGGAGCGGTTTGTGGCAGAGGATGCGGGTGGATCTGAGCTGGTGGTGAAGGAAGGGCTCGACACTGTTTGTGCGTGAATGGTATGTTTGCGGCCCTGGCAGAACTTGTTAACAGTGATGGTTGATGTAAATGAGGGGTAGTGAGGATGGTAATAGGGGATGGCAGATGTAGAGCGATGGTGATTTCAGTAGTTGAAAATTAAGGGTGAATTGGTGATGTAAATGTTTGCGTTGAAGAGATGGTATGAAGAGGGCGGCTGTGAAGTAGATTGGAATTAGGAGACGTAGATGAGGATACTGACGTATGTATAAAAAGGAAGGGGATTTTTTTTAAAGAAGATGGAAAGAAATAAAGGGAAAATGGAAGGAATTTTTTTTATTGTAAAGAAGAAAACAAGTTGTACAAAGAAAAGAAATAGATGGGAAAAAAAGGGAAAGAAGTTGAAAAGAAGAAAGAAGTAAAAAAAAAAAAAAAACTGGCAAGATTATTAATTTTTTTTTGTTAGGCTTGTAAAACAAGAAAGAAATTTGTACAAAGGAGGGGAATGATTGAAAAAAAAGGAAAGAAATAAAAGAAAAGTAAATGGCAAAGACAGAAAATCAATGAAAATGGCAAGTTATTTTTTTTTCTTATTTGGAAGATTACGGTATCATTGAACAACACCAAATCTAACCACTCAAGATTTTTTTTTATAATATATATACAAGAACACAAAAGTAAAATATGAACAAAAACTAACACGAATCAAAAATTAAATAAATAATAAAATTTAATTATTACCTCCCCGGCAACGGCGCCAAAAACTTGATCGACGCTAAAAAAAGCGCGATATTGTAATAAATTCTGCAAGCGTACAGGTATGTAGTATGCAGGTCGAACACAGGGAGGATAAATTAAATTTTGTTATTTATATATTCCTTGGGCGAGTTAGACAAAATTGGAGGGTGATTAAAATTGAAATTGCAACTTGGTTCAAAACAAAACTAATTGAATCAACGACCAAATAACAATTATCAATAAAGCAAATTAAAACTGCGATTTAATTCACAACAGATTCGAATCTAATCGAATCTATAATCAATTCAATGATTAGGAAATAAACAGATTGCTGGAAATAGACTTGCAAAATAGAAATAAATTAACAGGAAAATAAAATTGCAATAACAATTGTGTTCTAGCAAATCTAATTAACTAGACAACACCACTTGTCATGAGAATAAAAATGCAGAAAAGAGAAAATAGAGAAAACTTTATTGATTCCCGGATCCTTTTTACAATGAGAGTACAACGATATTTATAAGATAAAATGCCAACCTCAAACCTTAATCCAATATATGCATATATGGCCCTTTTAATAGCAATTATTTCTCTTATATTAATCAACAATTATTCCTCCTATATTAGTCGGCACTTATTCCTCCAATCAGCAATTATTCTTCCCATCAGCAATTATTCCTCCCATATCTTCCTTGTTTGACATGTGATTAATTGAAGGGAGATAAGATCGCATGTGATTAATTCTTCCAAACAAGGACGTTTATTCGATTCCAAAGGCAACATAGGATAAAATATTCAAAATTGGTCTTCTTCTTGTGTAATATCTTTGCTTTTCGGGGTGCATGAGAATTGATGAACAAACTGTGAAAATATATGAAAATACCCAATGTAAAATTTATTTATTTACAATAAAGATAAATTATAAGCATAAAAAATTAACACTTTTACATGTTAATCAAAGACCCTGCATATGTTTGTGTGTGTATATATATATTCTACGCAAAAGTGTTAGTATATATTTTATAATCATTAATATTGAAATAAGATTATGGTCATTAAAACTCCATTCTTCAACAATTGTCACGTATATCTCCTTAGAAGCAAGGACGAAGCATTCAAAATGTTTAAACAATATAAGCAGAAGTTGAGAATCAACTCAACAAGTAAATAAAATCTTTAAGAAGTGATAGAGGAGGAGAATACGAGTCTCCGTTTGAGGAATTCTGTGCTGAGCATGGAATTATACATCTAACTACAACCCTGTATTCTCCTCAGTCCAACAATATAGCCAAACGAAAAAAATAAAACTCTTAAAGAAACGATGAATGCCTTACTAATTAGCCCTGGCTTGCCAGATAACTTTTGGGAGAAGCTATTCTTTCGGAAAATCATATTTTAAATAAAATACCCCGAAAGAAAACATCTAATTCTCTTCACAAACTTTGGAAAAACAAACCACCATCCTACAAATACCTAAAAGCGTGGAGGTGTCTTGCCAAAGTAGAGGTACCAAATCCAAAGAAGGTCAAAATTGTCCTAAAAACCATTGATTGTGTATTCATTGGATATGCGTAGAAGAGTGTCGTATATCGATTTTTGATACATAAATCTGAAATTGATGATATTCATGAGCATCATTGAGTCGAGAAATGCTAGATTTTTCAAATATATGTTTCCCTTGAAACAGGGTACTGAAAATCATACACCTAAGAGACCAAGGAAAGATGAAGTTCCTTATTCCCTTGAGGATGCTGAACAAAATAACACTCAACAAAGTAGTACTGAGCAGCAAGTGGGGAAACCTAGAAAAAGTAAAAGGTCAAGGACTTTAACCTTTGTACCAGACTTCTACACCATTATGTTAGAAGATGATCCATTGACATACAAACAAGCTATGTCTTCCAGCGATGCCCCTATTGGAAAGAGGCAATTAACAATGAGATTGAATCCATTATGTCCAATCATACATGGTATTTAGTTGATTTACCTCAATGATGTAAGACCTTAGGAAATAAATGGGTATTTAAAAAGAAATTGAAACCTGATAGTTTAATAGACAAGTACAAAGCTCGTCTGGTAGTCCAAGGATTTAGACAAAAGGAAGACCTGGACTATTTTGATACATATTCACCTGTAACGAGGATAACGTCAATTAGAATTCTTATTGCAATTGCATCCATACATGACTTAGAAATACATCAAATGAATGTTAAAACTGCATTCTTAAATGGTGAACTAGAGGAAGAAATCTATATGAAACAACCTAAAGAATTTCTAAACTCTGAAAATGTGAACAAAGTTTGCAAACTGGCAAAATCTCTTTATGGCCTTAAACAAGCTCCAAAATAGTGGCATGAGAGGTTTGATAACACTATGTTATCAAATGGATTCACGATAAAAGAATTGGATGTGCGTACATAAAACAAACACATATTGATATGTCAACTGTCATGCCCCGAATTCGCCCAGCCTCCGAAGAGACGGGAGAACACGGATTGTATGAGAACACGACGCCTTAGAACATGGACATGAGAACATTTCATTGTTATTACAACACTTTACATCAGAGTACAAGAATATATCAGAATACGAATAAATATACAGGGAAAAATATCAGAGACTAAAATGCATAAATTTAAAATGTATGAATACAAGGTACAGCGGAAATATATCAACTGACACAGCTGAAGAAAATACATGAATACAAAGCTTTCCGAATATAGCTCCAGCTGTAATCCAGGATCATGTGAAAAGAAAAATCTGCAAATCCAAATCTACTAGTTGCCCGTTTGGGAAATATGGGCACCCAGAGTTTAGGTAGAAACAATAAACTCCGAGTCAGTCATGAGACTGGTGTGAGAACTAAAATAGTTATTAACTTGATTTTAATGTTGGATAAATCAAGGGACCACGCCGTATAACACAGAACAAGTTTTCTCCCGAGAATACCATAAAACAAATAACGCAATGCTAAAAGGAAAAAAAATGAAGCCATTATAAGACTCAGGTCCCATCACACAATGCAACGCAAGCCGGAGGATAAAGTTTTATCTTATAATGGACAAATATGCTTGGTATGCAAAATTTGTCTTTTATTATTACTATATTGAAGAAATCAACTTCAAATATAAATGTATCAATCATAGGCGGCATAGGTACCATATATTATGTTGCCATTTAAGTTTACAACTAAAACCGAAAGGTAGCGTATTGGAAATTGGATTTCCATCTATAATCCGAGGCAAAGGATCTTCCTCACTGATTTCGAGACACTCTAGCAAATGCCTCAGGATTACACACTCTGGGCAACCCTTGGATCTTCATCGTCGGTCAGTTGTCACTGATTGGCAACACCATAAACAATACGTTAGTCGGTTCTATCGAACCTCTAAAATGGTCAGTCACTATCGACCATCTAGGACCTTTTAGTCTGTCCTGATATCAAATCCGGGGTATCCCGCTATCCTTCAAATAATATCCAGTATCCACATAAGTAAATGTCTGGGCTCCATACCATGACAACACATTTAGATAGAAGCTAATGTATGCCCATTTCCCTACAGTCCCTATCCCGTTTTTGGTTCACACCGGGGTGTGAGGTTCACAAATTAACGCTACACAAAGCTATGCTATTTAAAGTCATGCTTTGATCATCAACCACAAAGCCTTGCTTTTCAAAAAAAGCTTTGATCTATGCATCTCAACATGCCACATTGTTAAATCCATACTTTACCATTGATTTCCACCAATACATAACCTCTAAGCTCGTACGTCTCAAAGAAGGGTGTTAAGCAAGGGAATAAATTCTCCGCCATCAAAAAGATATGTGTTTAGTAGAGATCAATGAATACTGCGTGAAATACAATGTCAGACATACAATCCATTTGCAAGTCCATTCTAGGTCTGAACGAAACCGGAGGTACCTTATTCCTCATCCCATATGTCCAATATAGGAGAGAGGCCGTCGCATATCCGACCGATCTCCAAGTATGTCTAGACGATCACCACTTATTACCTCATCCTGGGTGTACAGCCCAATCAAGACATCAGTAATCATCCATTCGATGTAAAGATCTTCGGTCTTCAACCGCCATCTTCTTTGACTTTTAGTCGTCGTATTAGTTATTCAGAATGGGTTAAACCCGGTCTTTCCGAATAACTCGCATATCTTATAATCAAGTGCTATAAAAACACATCATATGCCTCATTCTGATCCAGAATATTCTTTTATTCAAATATTCTTTCACAATTTATACCAAATTAAGGCTTATCAAACTAGTCGTGATTATCGAGCCTTACTGAAGCAATCATTTATTTTATTTTACCAATCCCAGCCTATTCATCCCATGGAGCAAAACTGTTAGTACTCCATATCTAACACCCATTATGTTATCGGTAAAATAAATTACCATTTCACGTTTCAAATCTAATTGAAGATTTAACTATCGCATGAAGTAAAACTGGTGGTATTCCATCCTCGATCATTTCTTGAATTCAGTAAATTTAATTACCTCATTCACATTCCAATCTAATTAAAGATTCATTAAAACTCCACTTAGTTTCAATCTCAAAAATCATTACTTAATGATTATTCAACTTTAGGAATTAAATCCCATCTTTACTTAGGTTAAAGAACTAATGTCATTGAAACACAGTTCACGACAAACCCAAAATCATCTTCCATTAAAATGTAACCTTCAGGGAAACCATAATAGTATATAATCAACATAAATTTCCATATCAGGCGAATACTAAAGGTGGAATAACGGCAAGGCCTTTTAAATTCCATATATAGTAACAGCCTTCCTTCACGGAAGCTCATTTCGATTATCACTGAATCGAGTTCCACTCAATTCCAATTTAATATATTAAACTGGAAAACTTTACTTTGGAAAATTTTATTAATCTTAATTAAAAGATAATAAATTCCAAATCATAACTTCACCGTTAATTATGTTTAAGAACTAATGTCATTTAAAACATCGTCCACGAAGAACCCAAAATCACTTTCATTTAATTCCAATTATATTCATTAATTGGAAAATCTCATTAAATCTTAATGAAAAGATTTACTCTATTGTCAATTGGGTTTAAGAACAGTATTATTAAAGATACCGTTCACAACAAATCCAAAATCCAACTTGATATTAAATACAAGGCTATGAATAGAAATCATATTGACTTATATTCAATATCAAATTCTGAAACCAACAGATATTGTAATGGGAATAACGATATCTATATCTTCCAAACTCCTCCACATGTATAATCACGAAATCCAATATCGAAATATTCCAAAGATTATTTCCATTCAAATCCCTTCCAATTCACATGTTGGAAAAATCCTGGTTATACTAAAACCATATAAATTCCTTATTCTAGTTGTTAACCATTTCACTATTTTTGTGTCCATCCAAAATCGGACATCAAAATCATATTTCCATTCTTCACTGAATATTATTTTAAAATGTTCGTTCATATTTTGAATCAGAATGTGACTCAATCAATTACCATATAGTTTTAATTATATGGATTCGTACATTGCATGTATTCAAAAGAGTGATAAACAACTATTGAACATTCAATTCACATTCAGAGTGCTATTTACAACTGTATAAGCAATAAATAATTAAGTAACGCTTATAACGACCTGTCAATCAATCGACTGACATTCAACTAAACAAAAGAGAGATGTGCAAAGTTATTATCATCCCCATACCCGTGTGGGGTTTTCAATCAACATCCAATGATCATTATTTACATAATTGGGCGACATGTAAAATTATCGTTCCAATACCCGTGTGGGGTTTACGCCACGATCCATATGAACTTATCTAATATTTGAGAGACAGCTGGGTAAATTATCATCCCAAAAACAATTATAATCAAAGTTTAATAATAATAACATTAAAACACATCCATCAAACAACAAACAAATATTTTAGTCACAGGCAAACTATATATATAGTTATAAAAATAAATAACTGTACAAAATTTTGAGTGAGAGACTTCTCACCTTTGGTTTCTACTCCATTATTCTTTAATTGATGATTTATAAAATGATTTCATGGAAATCGAGCTGTAGAAATCTATGAATCAGAGAAACTGACAAGTCACAAACGAAGTCGAAATGGGCCGAAACTCGGCCGGGAAAGAGCCTGGATGGACCTAAACTATTGACCGTGGCCTCCACCGGTCAACAGTCCAAAAACAGAATTCAGACGTCTGACCTTGAAATTCAGATGTCTAAATTTTCATTTTCCTAAAACAACAAGGGTTTAGTTCATTTTTGTGCTATTTCAGACGTCTGAATTTTTTTTAACCAGACGATTAAAAATTTCGGACGTCTGAATTAAAAATTTCGGACATATGAATTCTGTTGCTTATGGTTTTTTTAATTATTCATAGCAGGTCAGACGTCTGAATCTGGGCCTGAGCATAATTTTTCCTAGAAAACATGCTCAAAGTGATATTCGCAAATGCCCGAAGGCATATGATGTTATGTACATGCAAATGAGGCTTTTATAACTCACCAAAGCAACTCATAATACCAAATTTACATGCACAAACATTCATACAAGAGATTTGAGATGGTTTTGATTATAAATTCAAAATCGAGCAAATTGTCTAACCAAAGCAATCAAATGCGATATAAGTGAATTGTGAAGTCTTATAACATGTCGGTGCGACAATGGAGCTTTACAATATCGCCAAAACAACTCATAGCATGTGCATACGATTATATGAACAATCTAAATAGGAAATTCCAATTGGATGAAACTAAAACTAATGAAAAGAAAGTGTATACTTATCAAACCAATTCATATTCATACACACAACTCTAAATGAACCTAATTAACACTTTACAAACCAATAGCTTGTAGCATAGACATTAAGAACTCTCAAAACTCTCACCTTTGCTTGCTAGAAACAAGAAATCAATCCAATGACAAGCTAGAACAACCTCTCTTCGATAAAAATACTAGAATCAACAACCTATGATCATATGAGCATGTTTCCTAAGAATTAGGTCATAGGAAGTATGAGAAATCAAAGAGAAACCAAGTATTAGAAGATGGAGAAGATGAAGAGGAGTTTACCTAAGCTTCTACACTTGATTTCAACAAGATTGGAGCTCCTGGATTAAGCTAGGGCTTAGGGAATTTTAATTTCCCATTCCCTATCCCCATATTTCTTTTTTTGATGAAGTGAGGAAGTGAATGCAAAGGAGGGGCTGATTTGGGGTTATATGGTGGGCTAGGTTAGCTAAACCAAGACCTAACCCAAGTGCCAAAACTCTGAAGCTCGGAACATATCGAAGTTTATAGTTTTTGAGCATGCAAATGACATTTCAAACTCAATGGAAGTGGTTTCTAGTCCAAATTCATCCATATGCAAAAAATGATATTTTGGTCTTATATTCAATGAAAAAGACCAAAATTTCTCCAACTCCAAAGGTATCAATACTTATAGTTTTCGAACACGCAAACGACATTTTGAACTCAATAGAAGTTGTTTTGAGTCCAAATTCATCCGTATGCAAAATGTGAGTTTTCTACGGGCTATATATACCTTTTACAAATATATTTAAATTCCATGGCAACTATTCTAAATTTTAATTTAGACATAATTTACAATTTAAAAAGTGAAATCTCAATTTATATACTTGCTAGAAAATTATAATTCAAAATATTCCAACGTTTCTTGTTTTATCAAATTCTGATTTATACTGAATTCTATACATTCATTCAAAAATCAAAATTTCAAGTTACCACGCCATTTCAAGCTCGTTTTACTTAAATCTTAAGTTTATACGTTCTAACTTCGATTTAAATAGATATAGAAATCGTTAATTCTCAAAACAAACAATCTCAAATACTAAAAATCCATTAAAATCTATTGAAAATAAATTTTAAATTGGTTCTGAAAATACGAGTTATTACATCATTATTTGTCTCTATGTTGATGACCTGTTGATCCTAGGCAATAACAAGGCCATAATAATATCTGTAAAGGATATGTTATCCTCTAGATTCTATATGAAAGACCTAGGACTAGATGATGCAATAGTGGGTGTAAAAATTCTAAGAAGACCACATGGATATGCATTATCCCAATCGCATTACATCACCCAAATACTTGAAAAAATCAAGCAATATAATGTAGCTATTGCAAAATCACCAGTAGACATTGAACCAAAATTAGGTAAAGAACACTGGTGATTGTATCTACCAGTTAGAATACTCTCATATACTAGGAAGTATCATGTATGTTATGAAATGTGCTAGGTCTGATATCACATATGATGTAAGCAAGCTAAGTGGATTTACCAGCAATCCTGGTAAACATCATTCGAAAGCGGTAGTTAGAGTTCTAGGATATCTAAAGTGTACGCAGAACTATGGTCTATACTACACAACCTATTCTTCAATAGTGGAAGGATACAATGACGCAAATTGGATCACTGGATCACATGATACAAAGTCTACAAGTGGATATGTTTTCACCTTAGGAAATAGAGCAATTTGATGGAAATCATCGAAACAAACTTATATCGTTAGATCTACGATTGAATAGGAGTTTATTGCACTAGATAAGACTATAGAAGAAGTAAAATGGATTCAAAGCTTCTTGGAAGACATTTCAAATTGGGGCAAAACAATGCCTGTAATATGTATACATTGTGATGGTCAATCAA
The DNA here is from genome assembly GCA_030737875.1 of Allium sativum. NCBI lineage: Eukaryota > Viridiplantae > Streptophyta > Magnoliopsida > Asparagales > Amaryllidaceae > Allium > Allium sativum. The sequence goes on along the minus strand of CM060923.1, from coordinate 424,604,193 downwards.
CTATTGGAAGAGCTAATAATACACTATACAATGGTAAATCTAGGCATATTCGTCGTAGACATAAAACAATGAGGCAACTTCTCTCTAACTGGGTTATCACAATAGATTACGTTCAATCTAAAGATAACTTAGCGGATCCACTTACAAAAGGCTTGCTAAGAGAGAGAGAGAGTTCAAACCTTATCGAAGGGAATGGGGCTAAGGACAATGGACTAAAGATTTTTCTAAAATGGAAACCCCACCTAGTTGACTGGAGATTCCAAGAACTAGGTTCAAAGGGACAATGAATTTTAAGAGAAACTAGATGGCACTGTTATACACAAACCATTCCTATGATAAGTCAGTGCATTATATGTTGAATAAGGATAAGTAATGATACTTTTAATGATGTCCATACTTGAGGGATTAAAGAACCCCTTTACTGAATCACCTACCTAAGTGCGAATGCGACGCTTCAAAGATAATTATGAGGCCAGATTCTCTAAACACTTATGAGACCAGGCAAGCGTTCAAAAAAAAAACGAACACATACAGAGAACGAAGGGTTATAAAAAACATTTATCGCGTGTTATCTACTTTGGAATTACACAAAAGGCTTACCGTTTAAGGACATTCTATGTCCACTGATTCGCATGTGATTCATATAGGTAATCACTAGGAAAGTTCAAGGCCCATGTGCTACTTTAACTGATGCGAAAAATGGTTCGTGAAACTAAGAACGAATGCTCATTCATGTGGGGGATTGTTGGAAATGAATGGGCTAGAGAAAGAGGAATTTGGGAAGGAGAAGTGATAGCAACCTATAGTCCCACATCATCAATATATATATATATATATATATATATATATATATATATATATATATATATATATATATAACCCTCTTCATATATTACAGGCCTATTGGATTATATAAAATAAAAAGAAAAGGGCATGTAGAGGAATGTGAGGGTAGGCCTTGACACAATAATATATTAAAGTGTCAAAGATTGGGCCTTGGGGCTCTTAGGGTCTCTTGGTTGAATAGAGCCGACGGTTGCTGCTTGGGCCAGTGCGCTGGAACGAGCTTTTCTTCTTCTTCAGAATATGAAAGGCTTGTCCGTTCAGTTGAATGTGTACAACCATTTGAATTCTGAGCCCATACACATTAATGACCGTGTGATTAAAGGGTCGCAACCTTTCCAATTCCAATAGTTATTAATGCCCAGATAGGCACCTCCTTCAGCCTATAAATACATTTACCAAAACGAGACAGAATTCACCTTTTTCTGCTCGCATGACTTCTTCTTCTTCAAAGTAATCCTCTGATCTAGTTTCTGTAATCTACTTCAGTTCATCAGAGCTCCATTTTTGGCACTACAATACGTGGCTAGTCCATTTTATTCTAGAAAATAAATTGCTATTACGTCAATCAGTGCATGCGACGACAATGTTGTTTCAAGGAAACAGAATAATTCTGGACTCAGACATAACTGAAACTGAATATTTCCTGTACTAATTCAATCAAGTGCACAATCAATCACGCTTTTTATCATTGTTGTAAACACAGTTTGATGTGACAATGGTGGCATAACTGAGTAACATTGATTGTTGTTACTGTCTATTTGTAATACAATTGTGTATTGACAAATGTGCTAACAATCTTGATACAATATTTGTTGCAGATGACGCAATACAATAGTGATTCTGCACTGATTCAGATGGTGACAAATGCTCATTCAGCGCTTGTTCTTCCAACAATGGCTCTGTCCCATGGAGAAAGGCTAGAGAAGATCAATGAAATCAATTTCAAGTGTTGGAAATAGAAAATGTTGTTTTTTAACAATATTGAGCCTCGCCAAATTTTGACTTAAGATGCTCCTGTGATAGCCGAACTCGAACCAGATGCTACCGAAGTAGAGGCTCTTACTATATGGGAAAACTTAGATTTCATGTGTAAAAACTATATTCTGAATGGTCTGGATGATAGCCTTGACGATGTCTATTGTACTATCACAAAGTCCAAAGAACTCTGGTTGGCTCTGGAAATAAGTGCAAAACTGAAGGTGCAGGCATGAAGAAATTCATTGCTGGAAAATTTCTTGAATTCAAAATGATTGACTTAAAGACAGTGATCAGTCAAACTCAAGAACTGCAACTTATCATCAGTCAACTAGAAGATGAAAAGATGACTCTTAGCGAGACTTTTCAAGTTGCCACAACTATTGAGAAACTACCTCCTTCTTGGAAGGACTTCAAGAATTACCTTAAATACAAGCGTAAGGAAATGAAAACGGAAGAGCTCATAGTTCGGCTACGCATTGAGGAAGATAACAGAAATTCTAAGAAAAAGATTTCTCAAAATATTGCTGCCAAAGCAAATGTGGTTGAGTCAGACAAGAAAAAAAAAGAAAACGGGAGAATGCTCCTAAGAAGTCAAAGAAATTTCTGGGCTCTTGCCACAATTGTGGAAAGAAAGGGCACAAAGCTGCCGAATGTCGCACACCTAAAAGAAGAAGTCAGAAGCAAATACGGTTGTTGTTTCAAAAGGCATTTCTGATCTTGATTTATTTGTGGTAGTATCAGAATGCAACCTTGTTGGTAACTCGAAGGAAAGCTTTGTAGACACTGGAGCCACTCGACACATTTGTGCTAATAAGCGGATGTTTACAACCTATAAAACTGCACCTGATGATGAACAACTTTTTAGGGGCAATTCATTTATTTCAAAGGTCTAAGGCAAAGGAAAAGTTGTGTTGAAACCGACTTCTGGAAAGGAAATGAATTTAAATGATGTTCTCCATGTTCATAAGAACCTGATTTCAGGATCGTTATTGAGCAATCATGGTTTCAAATTGACCTTTGAAGCTAATAAATTTGTACTTCCCAAGAATGGAGTGTATGTTGGAAGAGGATATGTGTGTGATGGTTTGTTTAAAGAAAATGTAACCACTATTGTACCACGCACTGATATGAATAAAAGTGAATCTTATGCTTATATTGTTGAATCTTCTAACATATGACATTCTAGATTAGGGCATGTAAACTTTGATACATTGCGAAAATTGAATAGTTTAGAATTTATACCAAAATGCAATATAGTTTCCAACTATAAGTGTTAAGCTTGTGCAAAAGCAATATTGACAAGAATAACATTTCATCATGTTGAATGAGAGACCGAGTTCTAGACTTAATACATATTGATGTATGCAATTTGAAAATGTGTCCAACTAGAGGTGGAAAAGGGTACTTTATTACATTCATCGATGCTTGTACCGGATATTGTCATGTATATCACCTTAGAAGCAAGGACGAAGTATTCGAAATGTTTAAACAGTATAAGGTAGAAGTTGATAATTAACTCAACAAGTAAATAAAAATCTTTAAGAAGTGATAGAGGAGGAGAATACGAGTCTCCATTTGAGGAATTTTGTGCTGAGCATGGAATTATACATCAAACTACAGCCTCGTATTCACCTCAATCCAATGGTATAGCCGAGCGGAAAAATAGAACTCTTAAAGAAACGATGAATGCCTTACTAATTAGATTTGGCTTACTAGATAACTTTTGGGGAGAAGTTATTCTTTTGGCAAATTATATTTTAAATAAAATACCCCAAAAGAAAACATCTAAATATCCTCATGAACTTTGGAAAAGTTGACCACCATCCTACAAATACCTAAAAGTGTGGGAGTGTCTTGCCAAAGTAGAGGTACCAAAACAAAAGAAGGTCAAAATTGGACCAAAAACCATTGATTGCGTATTCATTGGATATGCACAAAATAGTTTCGCATATCGATTTTTAGTATACAAATCTGAAATTAATGATATTCATGAAAATACCATCATTGAGTCAAGAAATGCTAGATTTTTCGAACATATATTTCCCTTGAAATAGGGTACTGAAAATTATACACCTAAGAGACCAAGGGAAGATGAAGTTCCTTATTCTCTTGAGGATGTTAAACAAAATAACACTCAACAAAGTAGTACTGAGCAGCAAGTGGAGGAACCCAGAAAAAGTAAAAGGTCAAGGACTTTAAAAACCATTGGATCAGACCTCTATACCTTTATGATAGAAGATGGTCCATTGACATACGAACAAGCTATATCTTCCTGCGACGACCCTATTTGAACGAGGCAATTAAAAACGAGATTGAATCCATTATGTCCAATCATACATGGGAATTAGTTGATTTACCTCAAGGATGTAATATCTTAGGAAATAAATGGGCATATAAAAAGAAATTGAAACCTAATGGTTCAATAGACAAGTACAAAGCTCGTCTGGTAGTCCAAGGATTTAGCTAAAAGGAAGACCTGGACTATTTTGATACATATTCACCTGTAACGAGGATAACGTCAATTAGAATGCTTATTGCAATTGTATCCATACATGACTTAGAAATACATCAAACGGATGTTAAAACTACATTCTTAAATGGTGAACTAGAGGAAGAAATCTATATGAAACAACCTGAAGGATTTCTAATATCAGAAAAAGAGAATAAAGTTTGCAAACTAATAAAATCTCTTTATGGCCTTAAGCAAGCTCCAGAAGAGTGGTGTGAGAAGTTTGATAACACTATGCTATTAAATGGATTCACGATAAATGAATCGGATAAATGTGTGTACATAAAAAACACACATATTGGATATGTCATTGTTTGTCTCTATGTTGATGACTTGTTGATCCTAGGCAATAATAACGCCATAATAACATCCGCAAAGGATACGTTATCCTCTAGATTCGATACAAAAGACCTAGGACTGACTGATGTGATATTGGGTGTAAAAATTCTGAGAACACCATAGGGATATGTGTTACCCCAATCATACTACATCACCAAAATACTTGAAAAATTCAAGCAATATAATGTAACTATTGCAAAATCATCAGTAGACATGAACCAAAATTGGGTAAAGAACACTGGTGATTGTATCTACCAGTTAGAATACTCTTATATACTAGGCAGTATCATGTATGTTATGAACTGTACTAGGCCTGATATTGCATATGCTGTAAGCAAATTAAGTAGATTTACTAGCAATCCTAGTAAACATCATTGGAAAGCAATAATTAGAGTTCTAGGATATCTAAAGTATATGCAGATCTATGGTCTATACTATACCACCTATCCTTCAATAGTGGAAGGATATAATGACGCAAATTAGATCACTGGATCACATGATACAAAGTCTACAAGTGGATATGTGTTCACATTAGGAAATGGAGGAATTCCACGGAAATCGTCCAAACAGACTTGTACCGCTAGATCTATGATTGAATCAGAGTTTATTACACTAGATATGATTGTAGAAGAAGAAGAATGGATTCGAAGCTTCTTTTAAGAGATTCCTAATTGCAACAAAACTATGCCTCTAGTATGTATACATTATGATAGTTAATCAGCTATTGGAAGAGCTAATAGTACATTATACAATGGTAAGTCTCTGCATCTTCGTCGTAGACATAAAACGATAAGGCAACTTCTCTCTAACGGGGTTATCACAATAAATTACGTTCGATCAAAAGATAACTAAGCGGATCCACTTACAAAAGGCTTGCCAAGAGAGAGAGTTCAAACCTTATCGATGGGAATGGGGATAGGGCTTATGGACTAAAGGTTTTTCTAAAATTGAAACCCAACCTAATTGGCTGGAGATCCCAAGATCTAGGTTCAAAAGGACAACGAAGTTAAAGAGAAACTAGATGCCACTGTTATACACAAACCAATTATATGATAAGTCAGATCATTATATGTTGAATAAGGATAAGTATTAATACTTTTAATGATGTTTGTATTTGAGGAACTAAAGAGAACTCGTTACAGAATCACCAACGTAAGTGCGAAGTCGCTGCTTCAAAGAGAATTATGAGGCCAAATTTTATAAGTACTTATGAGACTAGGCAGGTGTTCAAGAAAAAAAACGAACACATACAGAGAACGAAGGGTTTTAAGAAACATTTATCGTGTGTTATCTACTTTGGAATTACACAAAGGGCTTACAGTTCAAGGACAGTCTATGTATATTGATTCACATGTGATTCAAATAGGTAAACTAGGAAAGTTCAAGGCCAATGTGCTACTTTAACTGATGAGATAAATGGTTCGTTAAACTAAGAACAACTTCTCATTCATGCGGGGAATTGTTGGAAATGAATGAGTAAGAGAAAGAGGAATTTGGGAAGAATAAGAGATAACAACCTATAGTCCTATGTCATCAAAATATACATGCAACCCTCTCTTATATGTTACAAGCCTATATGCTTATATAAAATAAAAAAGGGATTGTAGAGGAATTTAGGGCTAGACCTTGGCACAATAATATATTAAAGTGTCAAAGATTGGGCCTTGGTCCATGGAGCTCTTAGGGTCTCTTGATTGAATAGAGCCGATAGTTACTGCTTGGGCCAGTGCACTGGAACGAGATTTTTTTTATCATAATATGAAAGACATGTCTATTCAGCTGAATGGGTACAACCATTTGAATTCTGAGCGCACACACATTAATGACCGTGTGGTTAAAGTGTCGCAACCTTTCCAATTCCAATGGTTATTAATGCCCAAATAGGCACCTCCTCCGGCCTATAAATACATTTCCCAAAATGAGACAGAATTCACCTTTTAATCTACTCGCATTACTTCGTATTCTTAAACATAATCCTCTGATCTAGTTTTTGTAATTTACTTCAGTTCGTCGAAGCTCCGTTTACTGGCACTACACTTTTGGGCTGGTCCATTTTATTCTGGGAAACAAATTGCTATTATGTCAATCAATGCATGCGACGACAATATTGTTTCAAGGAAACAAAATATTTCTGGACTCGGACATTACTGAAACAGAATATTTTCAATACTGCTTCAATCTAGTGCACAATCTATCGCACTTTCTATCGTTGCTGTAAACACAGTTTGACGTGACTATTGTGGCATAATTGAGTGACATTGATTGTTGTTACTGTCTATTTGTAATACAATTGTGTATTGACAAAAGTGCTAACAATCTTGAAACAATATTTGTTGCAGATGACGTAAAACAACAAAAGTGATTCTACACTGATTCAGATGGTGACAAACACTCAGTCAGCGCTTGTGCTTCCAACAATGGCTCTGTCCTATGGAGAAAGGCCAAAGAAGTTCAATGAAATCAATTTCAAGCATTGGCAACAGAAAATATTGTTTTATTTAACAACATTGAGCCCCGCCAAGTTTCTGACTGAATATTCTCCGGTGGTAGCCGAACTCGAACCAGATCCTACAAAATTAGAGGCTCTTACTATCTGGAAAAACTCAAATTTCATGTGTAAAAACTATATTCTAAATTGTTTGGATGATAGCCTCTACAATGTCTATTGTACTAACGCAACGTCCAAACAACTCTGCTTGGCTCTGGAAAAGAAGTATAAAACTAAAGATGCAGGCATGAAGAAATTCATTGCTGGAAAATTTCTTGACCTCAAAATGTTTGACTCATAGATGATGATCAGTCAAACTCAAGTACTACAACTTATCATTTGTCAACTTGAAGATGAAAAGATGACTCTTAGAAAGACTTTTCAAGTTGTCGCAACTATTGAGAAACTGCTTTCTTCTTGGATGGACTTCAAGAATTACCTAAAACACAAGCGTAAGGAAATGACAATGGAAGAGCTCATAGTTCAGCTGCGCACTGAGGAAGATAACAAAAATTCTAAGAAAAAAGATTTCTCAGAATATTTCTGCCAAAGAAAATGTAGTTGAGTCAAACAAACCAACAAAATAAAAAGGGAGAATGCTCCTAAGAAGTCAAAGAAACTTCTGGGTTCTTGCCAAAACTATGAAAAGAAGGGGCACAAAGCTGCCGAATGTCATGCACCTAAAAAGAAGAAGTCATAAGCAAATACGGATAATATTTCAAAAGGCATTTCTGATCTTGATTTATGTGTAGTAGTATCAGAATGCAAACCTTATTGGTAACTCGAAGGAATGGTTTGTAGACACTGGAGCCACTCGATACATTTGTGCTAACAAGTGGTTGTTTAAAACCTATAAAACTGCAACTGACGATGAATAATTTTTTTGGGAAATTCATCCACTTCAAAGGTCGAAGGAAAGGGAAAAGTTGTGTTGAAACATCAACTGAATACTGGAAAGGAACTGAATTTAAATGATGTTCTCCGTGTTCCAAAAATTCGCAAGAACCTGATTTCATGATCGTTACTAAGCAAGCATGGTTTCAAATTGACCTTTGAAGATTATCTATTGTACTTTCCAAGAATGGAATGTATGTTGGAAGAGGATATGTGTGTGATGGTTTGTTTAAAGCAAACGTAACCACTATTGTACCTCACAATGATATGAATAAAAGTGAATTTTCTACTTATATTGTTGAATCTTCTAACATATGGCATTCTAGATTAGGTTATGTAAACTTTGATACATTTCCAAAAGTGAAAATTAGGCTCACATCCTTAAAACTAAACTTAATTAGGCTCACTTCCTTCCCTTTTTAAACATATAAATTTCATCCTTATTTTTGAACTAGTGGCATTTTTTTGACAGATTTACCAAAAATACAAATTTCGGTAGCAATTTCGGAATCAGTTCGGATATACTATATTTCATCAGATCCAATGCATTTTATTGCTCATTTAATCTTTTCAGAAACAATTTTTTTAATGGCGGCGGCTTCTTCTTTCTAAATATCTCAACTTCGAAATTTATCTGTTAATAAAATCTAGAATTTTTCACATATTTTGTGTTGATCGAGCTGGTGTCTCAGAGATATAATTTGATCAAGATCAACGTTTTATTTACTAAATGGATGCTTCTTCGTCAAGGTATTTTTTGTTTTTTTTTAAATTCCGTATAATGATATCAATTTTTCAATCGAACTTTGTTTATATATTATTTTTAAATAGTATAATTATCTAGGTTTTCTGAAGGATAGTTTTATTATTTTATAAAGATTTTTTTAATTCTTTGTTCAACCTTATATACATTAATTTGGCAATAATTTTTTTCCAGATATTCTGTTTAGATGTATAAATGTATGCAGAATTTTTGAATATTAGCATATAGATATGCAACTATCGGTGTAATACGTGTGTATGGAATTATTCTAAAAAGTTTCGTATAAGTATGCTTATTTTATTTAATATATGCATTCATATATTCAGGTATTTTGTACTTCTATCGGTTTGTGTGGCTAATGAGTAATTGATCACATCTATGAATATCTTTTTAATATTGTCATATTATAATTGTTGTGGATCTAATTTTTAATTAAAAAATTCATAATAATCTAAATTTTGCATATAAATATGCGGATATTACTATTCTTTGCGAAGATGTATGCATCTTGTTATATTTATATGATTAAGTTTCCGTAATATTATTTTGAAATCCGCAGGTGAATTTACAAGACTACAAGATGTGGTTTGTGCAAGAAATTGGGTCATAATAAAAGGACATGTTCTTCAGTACAGAAATAGTTGTTTTTTTGTAAATTTTTTAAATAAACCTAGTTACAGAATACAATATAGAGAAATGTAATTTGCTGTCTCAGATTTTTTTCCAGTATTTTAATGTTAGATTTTTGTTTGAACATTTATTTTTTTGTCATTACTTTTGTTTCAACAATTATGCAGTACTGTTCGATATATGTATGCAATTATTTCACTTGGGTGCAGAAATGTATGCAATTTTATGTAATATATGTATCTAATTGTCTAGTATTTCGTAAAAATCAAATCAAGTATTAAAAAAATCATAGCCACTAAATTAAAGTAATAATTTATTTCTGTTTACGATTGTATGCACGTTTTCTTCATTGTTGCATAAAAGTATGCAACTATTTTTTATATTTGCATGAAATTATTCAAAGTTAGCATATACTTATAATTCGTTAAAACTTTGACTCCTTTATCATTTGTAATCTCTTTAATTTTAACTAAGTCATCAAATACTATGATTATATATTCTACATGTATCATACCATGTTATAAATTCAAGTTCGTATGATCACATTATTCTAGAAAAAAAATTCATAACATCTGGTGTACTGATGTAAATTTTTGCATTTATAACCATAAATATACTAAGAAATTGCATGTAAGTATGCAAAATATTATGGCAAACAACGCACATGACACTAACAAATCATAATTTCAAGCAAAACTTTACCAACTTAGATCCGTGCCGAAAAAAACAAAGTAATTTAGTTTACACCCTACATAGCCATGTCCACGTATTTTTTTTTAAAAAAAAACCCCATTAACATATTTACACACGTAAACACCCCAAAAATTACAAAAATTCATAGCACAAACTTTCTGCACTTTACATAATCTTGTTTGCATCCGATAGGAGGAAGTTCTGAGTAAGGTTTTGTATTGGATTTTAGCTGAAAGGTTGGCAGTTGAGAATTTTTAAAGCAAACTCAGCTCTTTGTTGGTTAACAGCCCCAGGACTCCACATTTCATCATTTTCACCCATCTCTTTGTTCTCAACCCATTGTTTCATATAGTTCATTACAAGCATACCACAGTTGACTCTGAAAAAATTATACATCATCATTATTAGTTTATAGCAAAATTAAATTTTGATTATATACAGTTTGTAAAATGTGCATACAAGCATTCATAAATTGTTAAATAATGCATACGAGTAATCAAAAAATCAGAAATTAGTTATAACAAAGTAGAATGCAGGTATTATAAATATTTGCATAGCATTACGCTTGCATATGCCCATAGTTTCAGTCTTGCAGGGAAAAATTCTAACTAAACGCATATAATTTTGCAATAATTATTCTATAAAATCACACTTTCATTAAACATGTTTTGAATATATGCATATAAATATTCATGAATAGGTTGTTATTTTCACAATTAAATGCAACAATTGTTATTAATTAAATACTATTCTGCATTTAAATGAATATATATGCAGAATAGTTGGATTCTACTTTTACAAATATAAGCAATTAATAATGCATAATCACCATACAAATTTTATAAATTGCATACAGTAAATATGTATAGGATCGAAATCTTATTGATAATTGCACAAATATATGTAACTTTTCTTTAAAAATGCACAAAATTGTGCAAATATTACTCAAAAAAAACAACCAAGTATGTTTTTTCCTTCATACTACACCTGCGTGTTATCTTATACACTAAATTTACACAAATGTGAAAAAATAACATAAATATGCACACAAATGTACAAACATTTATAATAACATCAAAGATTTGTTAAAAAAATGCACAATAAAGTGTAGGTTTTCAAAATATATGCACACTAATACTCAACTATTCTACCATTTATTCCACAATTGTCAAAGTACTCTAAACACATGCATTAAAGTTTTCACATATTTATAGCAGCATTTTTTTGATCAATCAAGAACTGTTATTTTAATTTTTCATATATTTTCAAATCAGCAAGCAAAAACTGAGGAAATATATACACAATTAACCAAGAATTCTAACAATCTACACTAAAATAAACATACTATGATTCTACAATTCTGATTAATACCATACAATCATGTAAAATTTCATATTAACATCTTAAAATCATGCAAAAATTCATATAAACAACATGCACACATTTCAACGTTTGATTTAATCTTCTTGCAGTATATTGCACCAAGATAATAACGAAAGTCGAAATATTAAATAAAATAATTAGATTAATACCTTCGTTTGTGCCATTTAGATTAATCTGATGCCGACTACAACAACTATTTCAGAAATCAAGAGAACGATCGTAATTAGAATGATGAAAATTTCCTTTTGAGTATAAAGATCGACTAATTGATTTAGGTTTATGAAGAATCATGGAATTAGGTTTCTGAGAAATCGTGGAATTAGGTTTTGAGGAGTCGTGGAATTAGGTTTTTAGGAGTCGTGGAATTAGGGTTTGAGAGAAATTTACTGAACGATTTGACAGATTAAACAATAATGAAACGTCGTTGAGAGGTTTAACAAACAGTAAAGGGTATAATCAGAATTTTTGGTTCCACAATTCAAAAATAGGGACGATTTCTATATTGTTTTTATCATCGGGTTTTTTTTGTATTTTGAAACATTATAGGGACCTGTAAAAAATGCACCCTTTCCAAAATTGATTAATCTAAAATTTATACAAAAATGCAATATAGATTCCAACTATAAATGCCAAGTTTGTGCAGAAGAAAAATTGAAAAAACTTCATTTCATTATGTTGAACGAGAGACCGAACCTCTAGACTTAATACATACTGATGTACGCAATTTGAAAATGTGTCAAACTAGAGGTGGAAAAAGGTACTTTATTACATTCGTTGACGATTGTACCAGATATTATCATGTGTATCTCCTTAGAAGCAAGGATGAAGCATTCGAAATGTTTAAACAATATAAGGTAGAAGTTGAGAATTAGATCAACAAGAAAACAAAATCTTTAAGAAGTGACAGAGGAGGAGAATATGAGTCTCCATTTGGGGAATTCTGTGCTGAGTATGGAATTATACATCAAACTACAACCCCGTATTCACCTCAATCCAATAACTCTTAAAGAAATGATGAATGTCTTACTAATTAGCTCTGGCTTGCCAGATAACTTTTGGGGAGAAGCTGTTCTTTCGGCAAATCATATTTTAAATAAAATACCTCAAAAGAAAACATCTAAATCTCCTCATGAACTTTGGAAAAATAGACCACCATCTACAAATACCTAAAAGTGTGGGGATGTCTTACCCAAGTTGAGGTACCAAAACTAAAGAAGGTAAAAGTTTGACTAAAAAACATTGATTGCGTATTAATTGGATATGCAAAAAACAGCGTCGCATATCGATTTTTGGTACACAAATCTGAAATTGATGATATTCATGAAAGTACCATCATTGAGTCGAGAAATGCAAGATTTTTCGAACATATATTTCCCTTGAAATAGGGTATTGAAAATCATACACCTGAGAGACCAAGGTAAAAGGAAGTTCCTTATTCTCTTGAGGATGCTAAACAAAATAACACTCAGCAAAGTAGTACTGAGCAGCAAGTGGAGGAACCAAAAAAAACTAAAAGTTCAAGGATTTTAAAAACCTTTGGACCAGACTTCTATACCTTTATGTTAGAAGATGATTCATTGACATACAAATAAGCTATGTCTTCCAGCGATGACCCTGTTGGAAAGAGGCAGTTAACAACGAGATTGAATCCATTATGTCTAACCATATACGGGAATTATTTGATTTACCTTAGGGTTGTAAGACCTTGAGAAATAAATGGGTATTTAAAAAGATATTTAAACCTGATGGTTCAATGGACAAGTACAAAGCTCGTCTGGTAGTCCAAGGATATAGATAAAAGGAAGACCTGGACTATTTTGATACATATTCACTTGTAATGAGGATAACGTCAATTAGAATGCTTATTGCAATTGCATCCATACATGACTTAGAAATACATCAAATGGATGTTAAAACTGCATTCTTAAATGGTGAACTAGAGGAAGAAATCTATATGAAACAACCTGAAGGATTTATAAACTCAGAAAATGAGAATAAAGTTTACTAACTGGTAAAATCTCTTTATGGCCTTAAGCAAGCTCCAAAACAGTGGTATGAGAAATTTGATAACACTATGTTATCTAATGGATTCACGATAAATGAATTGGATAAATGTTTATACATAAAACACACACATATTGGATATGTCATTGTTTGTCTCTATGTTGATGACCTGTTGATACTTGGCAACAACATGGACACAATAACATCTGCAAGGATATGTTATCCTCTAAATTCGATATGAAAAACCTAGGATTGACTGATGTGATATTGGGTGTAAAAATTATGAGAACACCACAATGATATGCATTATCCCAATCGCATTACATCACCAAAATACTTGAAAACTTCAAGCAATATAATGTAACTATTGCAAAATCACCAGTAGACATGAACCAAATTGGGTAAAGAATACTGGTGATTGTATCCATCAGTTAGAATACTCTCGTATACTAGGAAGTATAAAGTATGTTATGAACTGTACTAGGCCTGATATCGCATAGATGTAAGCAAACTTGGTAAACATCATCGGAAAGCGATAATTAGAGTTCTAGGATATCTAAAGTATGCGCAGAGCTATGGTCTATACTATACAACCTTTCCTTCAATAGTGGAAGGATACAATGATGCAAATTGGATCACTGGATCACATGATACAAAGTCTACAAGTGGATATGTGTTCACATTAGGAAATGGAGAAATTTCATGGAAATTATCCAAACAGACTTGCATCGCTAGATTTACGATTTAATAAGGGTTTATTGCACTAGTTAAGACACCAGAATGGATTTGAAGCTTCTTGGAAGACATTCCTAATTGGAGAAAAACTATGCCTCCAATATGTATACATTGTGATAGTCAATCAGCTATTGGAGGAGCTAATAGTACACTATACAATGGTAAATCTATGCATCTTCGTCATAGACATAAAACGATAAGGCAACTTCTCTCTAAGGGGGTTATCGCAATAGATTACATTCGATAAAATGATAACTAAGCGGATCCACATACAAAAGGCTTGCCAAGATAGAGAGTTCAAACCTTATCGATGGGAATGGGGCTAAGGCCTTATGGACTAAAGATTTTTCTAAAATGAAAACCCAACCTAGTTAACCGGAGATCCCAAGATTTAGGTTCAAAAGGACAACGAAATTTAAGAGAAACTGGATGGTACTATTATACACAAACCATTCATATGATAAGTCAGTGCATTATATGTTGAATAAGGATAAGTATTAGTACTTTTAATGATGTTTGTATTAAAGGAATTAAAGAATACCCTTTACAGAATCACCAACGTAAGTGCGAAGGCGCCGCTTCAAAGAGAATTATTAGGCCAAATTCTCTAAGCACTTATGAGATCAGGCAAGTGTTCAAGGAAAAAAAGAACACATACAGAGAACGAAGGGTTATAAGAAACATTTATCGTGTTTTATCTACTTTGGAATCACACAAAAGGCTTACAGTTCAAGGACATCTATGTCTACTAGTTCTCCTGTGATTCAAATAGGTAATCACTAGAAAAGTCCAAGGCACATGTGCTACTTTAACTGACGTGATAAATGGTTTGTGAAACCAAGAACGACTGCTCATTCTTGTAGGGGATTGTTGGAAGTGAATGAGCTAGAGAAAGAGGAATTTGGGAAGAAGAAGAGATAGTAACCTATAGTCCCACATCATCAAAATACAAATACAACCCTCTTTATATATTACAGGCCTATAGGATTATATAAAAAAGGGGTTGTAGAGGAATGTGAGGCTAGGCCTTGATACATCAATATATTAAAGTGTCAAAGATCGGGCCTTGGGTCTCTTAGGGTCTCTTGATTGAATAGAGCCGACGGTTGCTGCTTGGACCAGTGCGCTGAAACGAGATTTCTTTTTTCTTCAGAATATGAAAGGCTTGTCGGTTCAGCTGAGTGTGTACAACCATTTGAATTCTGAGCGCATACACATTAATGACCGTGTGATTAAAGGGTCGCAACCTTTCCAATTCCAATGGTTATTAATTCCTAGATAAGCACCTCCTCCGGCCTATAAATACATTTTACAAAACGAGACAAAATTCACCTTTTTCTGCTCGCATGACTTCGTCTTCTTCAAAGTAATCATATGATCTAGTTTCTATAATCTACTTTAGTTCGTCAGAGCTCCATTTTTGGCACTACAATACGGGGCTAGTCCATTTTATTCTAGGAAACAAATTGCTATTACGTCAATCAGTGCATGCGACGACAATGTTGTTTCAAGGAAATAGAATATTTCTGGACTTGGACATTACTGAATATTTCCTGTACAGATTCAATCTAGTGGACAATCAACGCTTTCTATCATTGCTGTAAACAAAGTTTGACATGACAATTGTGGCATAATTGAGTAACATTGATTGTTGTTACTGTCTATTTGTAATACAATTATGTATTGAAAAATGTGCTAACAATCTTGAAACAATATTTGTTGCAGATGACGCAAAACAATAGTAATTCTGCACCGATTCAGATGGTGACAAACGCTCATCCAGCGCTTGTTCCTCAACAATGGCTCTGTCTCATGGAGAAAGGCTAGCGAAGATCAACAAAATCAATTTCAAGTGTTAGAAATAGAAAATGTTGTTTTATTTAACAATATTGAGCCTCGCCAAGTTTTTGACTGAAGATGCTCCTATGGTAGCCGAACTCGAACCGGATGCTACCAAAGTAGAGGCTCTTACTATCTGGAAAAACTCAAATTTCATGTGTAAAAACTATATTCTGAATGGTTGGATGATAGCCTCGACAATGTCTATTGTACGATCGCAACGTCCAAACAACTCTGGTTGGCTCTGGAAAAGAAGTACAAACTGATGATGCAAGCATGAAGAAATTCATTATTGGAAAATTTCTTGACTTCAAAATGATTGACTCAAAGACGGTGATCATTCATACTGAAGAAAACCAACTTATCATTCATCAAGTAGAAGATCAAAAGATGACTCTTAGCGAGACTTTTCAAGTTGCCGCAACTATTAAGAAACTGCCTCCTCCTTGGAAGGACTTCAAGAATTACCTTAAACACAAGTTTAAGGAAATGCAATGGAAGAGCTCGCAGTTCAGCTGTGCATTAAAGAAGATAACAGAAGTTCTGAGAAAAGAATTTCTCAGAATATTACTGCCAAAGCAAATGTGGTTGAGTTAGATAAGACAAACAAGAGAAAACTGGAGAATGCTTCTAGGAAGTCAAAGAAATTTCTGGGTTCTTGCCATAACTGTGGAAATAAGGGGCACAAAGCAGTCGAATGTCGTGCATCTAAAAAGAAGAAGTCAGAATAAAATACGGCTAATGTTTCGAAAAGCATTTCTGATCTTGATTTATGTGTTGTAATATTAGAATGCAACTTTGTTGGTAACTCGAAGGAAAGGTTTGTAGACACTGGAGCCACTAGACACATTTGTGCTAACAAGTGTATGTTTAGAACTTATAAAACTACAACTGATGATGAACAACTTTTTTTTGGAAATTCATCTACATCAAAGGTCGAAGGCAAAGAAAAAGTTGTGTGGAAACCGACTTCTGGAAAGGAACTGAATTTAAATAATGTTCTCTATGTTCCAGAAATTCGTAAGAACCTAATTTCCGGATCTATACTGAGCAAGCGTGGTTTCAAGTTGACTTTTAAAGCTGATAAATTTATACTTTCCAAGAATGGGGTATACGTTGGAAGAGGATATGTGTGTGATGCTTTGTTTAAAGCAAATGTAACCACTATTGTAGCACACACTGATATGAATAAAAGTGAATTTATGCTTATATGTTTAATCTTCTAACGTATGGCATTATAGATTAGGGCATGCAAACTTTGATACATTTCCAAAATTGATTAATCTGGTATTTATACTCAAATGCAATATAGATTCCAACTATAAATGTCAAGTTTGTGCGGAAGCAAAATTAAAAAGGACTTCATTTCATCATGTTGAACGAGAGACCGAACCTCTAGACTTAATACATACTGATGTATGCGATTTGAAAAAGTGTCAAACTAGAGGTGGAAAAAGGTACTTTATTACATTCATTGATGATTGTACCTGTTATTGGTATGCATATCTCCTTAGAAGCAAGGACGAAACATTGGAAATGTTTAAACAGTATAAGGCAGAAGTTGAAAATCAACTCAAAAAGAAAATAAAATCTTCAAGAGGTGATAGAAGAGGAGAATACGAGTCTCCATTTGAGGAATTCTGTGCTGAGCATGGAATTATACATCAAGCTACAACCCTATATTCACCTCAATCCAACGGTATTGCCGAACGGGAAAATAGAAATCTTAAAGAAATATTGAATGCCTTACTAGTTAGCTCTTGCTTGCTAGATTACTTTTGGGAAGAAGCTATTCTTTCAGCAAATCATATTTTAAATAAAATACCCTGAAAGAAAACATTTGAATCTCCTCATGAACTTGGAAAAATAGACCACCATCCTACAAATACCTAAAAGTGTGGGGTGTCTTGCCAAAGTAGGTACCAAAACCAAAGAAGGTAAAAATTGGACCAAAAACCATTGATTGTGTATTCATTGGATATGCATAAAAGTGTGCCGCATATCAATTTTTGGTACACAAATCTGAAATTGATGATATTCGTGAAAATACCATCATTGAGTCGAGAAATGCTAGATTTTTAAAACATATATTTCCCTTGAAACAGGGTACTGAAAATCATACAACTAAGATGTAACGACCTGCATTCTAGAATCGAAGGATCGTAGAATATTTATTTCTTTCACATACAAAGTCGTATAGCCATGTAACTTTGGGAGACGACTATTGGGGTCATTTCGCATTTTCATGATTTTTTTCCGATTTTTAAACGACCATTTTCCCCTAGCTGATCTTGTTTCGGCCATAACTTTTGATTGGAAAGGAGTTTTAACCTGAAACCACTTCCATTAGATCCGGATGATGGTTTACCTTTCCGCAGAGTGGTCACATTAGCCAAACGGACTTACCGTTGGGAGATATGGCTGAATTAAAGTTTAGAAAGTGAAAAACTGCTTAACCGGGCCAAATGAGGTGATTAGTGAATGGGCCCATAACCCATTTTTGGGATTAGGGTTATGGGGAGGCTGAAATGAGTTAGATTTTCATTTCATTTCAGTTTTCTAGCCGCCATTTACCTCTTAGGAACTCTAACAATGGCCTCCAACATCTAGAACCACCCCTAATCACTTTCTAATCAAGTATTAGCCTAATCTAAGTCAAATCAAAGGGAAATAACATCAAATCAAGGTTGGAGCTACTGTTAGATGCTGGAGATCACCCCAAATCAGCAGAGTTTCAGTTTTGAAAGTTTTATTTGTGGCTAAGGTGAGTGATTTGCATAGTTCCCCACTAATTACAGTTAATTAGGGTGATTAGTGATAATTAGCGAAATCTTACATGATTAAATTCTGGAAAAATGTTTAGAAATCCTTAAATATCGTTTTAGGCCTCTGTTAGAAAATTTGGCTAATTTGGCTAAGTTTGGCTAATCCTATCATTAGGTTTGCTTAAACATGATTAAGGGGAAAACATGAGTTTTGGGTATGTTTGATCCATTTCAACACAACAGATTTTTGTTTTGGTGTTTATTTTGATTATATATGTTGCTATGACTGTATGGTATGCTTTGTGATTGATTAGAGGAGTTAGAATGGTCGAAAACGCCGTCATATGGCGTAAAACAATCGCTGGAAAAGTTGTAGGAAATGTGCAGAGTTTCGGACCGGATCAGATCGGGTATGGGGCTCGAATAGGATAAGGGAACTGGGCAAGGGGATGTGATTTAGATCGGAATTTGGCACTAGAGGAGGCTTGGCAAGTAGGAAGGCCACTCATATTGAGTTGGGGTTGGGATTGGACTGAAGCTTGGCGTGGGGATCGGATCAGACTCGAGCTAGGGGACAGGATCGAACGAGGCGAAAGGAGCTGGAGTATTCGAACCGAACTGAAAGGAAGGTAGAAACCCGAACCAGAGGGAGACTACCGAACCGAACTGACCTAAAGTGTAACACCGAACCGACCTGGAGGGTGCTGACCAAACCGACCCGGATGGAGTGCCACAACCGAACCGACCTGGGGTTTTTGATTGAACCGAACCGAATGGATGACTAGGAGCTAAAGCAAGCCGAACCGAATCAGGGAAGGACAACCGAACTGAACCGGATTGAAGCTATGTTTATGCGATGACTCTTCTGAAGACCAACTCCAATTCGACCAAAACCCGAGTTGCAAAGGAAGTCCAAATAGGAAGTAGAACTCTGGATCCAGATGGGAACCAACGAGTTAACTTCATGAGTTAGGCTTTGCTGCGGGACGTGTGCTAAGGGTTATCGATGTTCATAACTTTGATTCACCACCAAGACAGATGTTAGACTACGGATCAGTGTAGTGGGGTAGATGTTACTCCATGGGGCAGAGTGATCGTAGCATGGCTATGAGCCAGTGCAGTGAAGTCATCATGACTTCATGGAGCAGAGTGGACATAGCAAGGACTAGTGGCTATGGATCAGTGTAATGGAGTCGCCATGACTCCATGGGGTAGAGTGATCGTAGCAAGGATTTGGGTGATCAAAGCAGTAGATATCGTATGCTTTATGCATTGAGTGAGAGATGTGAGGATGGTTTCTATGCTTGATTGTTTGACATCACTATCTCATGCACACCCCCACCCACATATCTTTATGCCTTATATATAGTGGCACCTTAGAGTATTGAGCGGTATGTTGTGATAACTCTTTGGTTGCAGGTCCAGGTTCAGGTATGGTTTAGTATACCTGTTATTGCTTGTTTTATTGCTTATCGCTCATACCAGACTTCTGACCCAGAGTTTTATGTCTCTTCTTATCACTCTGGGTGCTCTTAAACGGGCGGACTAGAGACAGGTTAGCCGGTTGTGCACGAGTAGCTGTCCGGAGACGAGCAGGAGGCTTACACGTACTATTTGCTATATATTCTCCATGTGTCGCTGCTGGTCACTACTTTGGGCATTAGTAGTGTTCCTTTCCTTCCTTTTGCTTTAGAGACAGTTTTAAAGTTGTAATAATGATGAAGTGGAAATAAGCTGTGTTTGGATTTTCCGCTGCTATGATGTTTAGTTTCCAGCTTATGCACTGTCTCACCTGTTTATGTCAAAGTATATTATTATTGTATTTTATTCCATGCGCTGTGAGATGTTCTACAGGTTCTTTGTTAGTCCACTGTTAAGTTTCCTTTCCTTTCTTTGGCGACGGTCCCGTGCTAGTTGGACAGCGGCACAACGCACTTTCCTTGGAAATGCCGACTGGTGCGGGGCGGGCCGTCACATTTGGTATCAGAGCTCTAGGTTGCGTAGTTAACCTAGGGAAAGACACCAGGGAGAAATGATATGTATATGAGAGCGCATATTTGTTATATTTTGGTTTTCAAAAGTTTTATTTATTTATATATATATATATATACACTATTAGTATATTTAAGGATGATGTCGCATTGCACTGGAACCACTGAAGAGATGGTTAATCGTTTTCTCCTTATAGATTGAACGATGAGCCGATATACTTGGGGTACTGGTAGAGGAGCCAATAATGGGAATGCTCCTGATATGAGGACGATGTTTACTGACTTCATGAGAGAAGCTTAGAGATGTCCGGAGGGCAGTCCCCAATGCTGCTAATGGTGGTGGTGCAGAGGTGCAGGTGCCTAAGGCCGATTTCGCCAAGCTCTGTAAGGACTACACTAGTCTTGGTGGGAAACCATTCCATGGAACGGAGTCGGCTACAGATGTTCAGGATTGGTTAGATAGCTGTGAGCGTATCTTAGAAGGCTTGGGTATCGAGGATGCGATGAAGAGAAGGCTAGCATCCCGTCAGCTACAAGGATGGACAATGAATTGGTGGGACGCTATTAAGGTAGCTACTCCAGAGGATCAAGTTACATGGGATCAATTTAAGGCCCGATTCGGTGAAAAATTTATCCCAACTGCTCAGAAGTTAGAGTTATTTAGGAAGTTCTTGGAGCTTAAGCAGAATGGTAGGGCAGTCTCGGAGTACATTGCAGAGTTCGATACTCTATCGAAATATGGATTATCCTTTATTGATACTGCCGAGAAGAAAAATGAAAAGTTCATAACAGGCTTAGATCAGTACTTGGGGGAAAGGCTTATAAACCATGTCGATGAGACGTTTGAATCGATTGTGGGGAAAGCTTTGAGATCAGAGAGTCTATGCCTTAAGTCGAAGACTGAGGTTGCATCCGCAGAGGAGCCAAAACCGCAAGCAAGCGGTGGAGGCAAGAATGGTTCTCAGAATAAGAGAAAGCAGAATTAGACCAAGGATGGCCAGAAGTAGAAGAATAAGAAAGATGTAGAGTGCTTTAGCTGTAGCAAGAAGGGCTATTATGCTAAAGAATGTCAAGCAAAGCTCGCGGACAGGAAGTGCTTCAACTGTGGCCAAGTTGGACATCAAAAGGATAAGCGTCTGCAACCCCCTAAAGAAAAGCAGATTGTGAAAGCATATGCTATCAATGTTGTTCCTTGTTCGTCGAATTCCCCAACTGCGGCAGAGAAAGGAAAGAATGTCGTCATTCAAGGTATGCTTTCTGTTTATGATGTTCCTGTTCGAGTATTGTTTGATACCGGAGCTTCCCGTTCCTTCATATCTAGTGACCTGGTAGATAGGTTGGGATTGGAACCCGAGATAGTCGATAGACCTTTAGCAGTGACGAACCTAATTGGTGGTTCGACTAGCCTTTATATGATTTGTCGTAATGTGGTCTTATCGAGTCATGGATGCATGTTTGTTTGTGATTGCTTTGTTTTGGGCTTTACTGGGTTTGGCATTATTTTGGGAGTTGATTGACTCCAAAGGTATGGGGTGGTGGTAGATTGTGAGGGCTTTTTGGTGACAGTTAGAGCGGATGATGTGCGGAGGGTAGTGTTTGGTGGTCCACCTAGTGATGGGGTAATGGCTAGTTTTCTAAATTCCCTCGACATCCCGCATGATGAGTTGTCAGATGTGCCCGTGGCTGACCAGTATCCGGACGTCTTCGAGGAAGTGACCGGACTTCCACCACACCGAGAGATTGAGTTCCGTATTGATTTAGTGAAAGATGCCAGACCTATAGTGATGCCACTTCGTCGTATGGCGCCAAGGGAGCAGCAAGAGATCGGGGTGCAAGTAAGCGATCTTTTGAAGAAGGGATTCATCAAAAGAAGTGTTTATGAGTGGGTAGCACCAGTTGTGTTTGCTACCAAGGCAGATGGTTCCCTTCGATTGTGTGTGGACTACCGCGAATTGAATAAGGTGACGAGGAAGAATAAGTATCCTCTATTGCGGACAGATGATTTGTTTGATCAGTTGAGTGGCGCGAAAGTGTTCTCCTAGTTGGATCTTGCGATAGGTTTTCATCAGCTTAGAGTGGAAGCTGAGAGTATAGCTAAAACGGCCTTTCGGACGCCGTCTGGATTTTATGAGTGGTTGGTCATGCCATTCGGATTGACCAATGACCAACATATTTTGTGGATCTTATGAATAGGGTATTCAGAGATCAGTTGAATAAGTTTGTTCTTGTGTTCGTGGACGATATACTTGTTTATTCGAGGACAGAGGAAGAACACAAGGAACACTTGAGGATAGTGATGGAGGTGTTGAGAAAACACCAATTGAAAGCAAAGTTTTCTAAGCGTCACTTATGGAGGAGGGAGGTGAGATTCTTGGGCCATGTTGTTTCAGAGAATGGTATTGTCGTGGATCCTGCGAAGGTGGCTACGGTACATGATTGGTCTACGCTTAAGAATGCAACAGACATAAGAAGTTTCTTGGGATTAGCTGGGTGTTATCGGAAGTTCATCCAAGACTTCTCCAAGATAGCAGCACCGTTGACTCAGTTGACCAAGAAGAATCAAGCTTTCGTCTGGGACGAAAAGTGCGAGAATGCATTTAAAAGTCTAAAGGAAAAGTTGACATGTGCACCAGTATTAGTCATTCCTAAAGGGAATGAAGAGATGACAGTATACACAGATGCCTGTGGTACCATACTAGGTGATGTATTGATGCAAGGAGGTAGGGTTGTAGCTTATGCTAGTCGGCAACTGAAACCGCACGAGAAAAGATATCCTACCCATGATTTGGAATTGGCAGCGATCGTGTTCGCATTGAAGATGTGGAGACATTATCTCTTGGGAGAAAGATTCAAGTTGTTTGCCGATCATAAATCGTTAAAGTATCTTTTCTCTCAGAAGGATCTAAATCTCCAACAGCAAAGATGGTTAGAATTCTTGGCTTCCCACGATTTCGATATCGCATACACACCAAGAAAGGGCAATGCGGTAGCTGATGCATTGAGTAGAAGACATGCCAGTTTAGGGCTATGTTTCTTAAGTGGAAGCAACTGGAGTATGTCGCTGGGTATGATTTCAGACCAAAGTGTGAATTGGATCCAAAAATGCTAGCAGGTTTGACGGTCAGACCCACTTTGATTGAGCGGATTGGTTCCAGTCAGAGAGACGATCCTAACCTATTGGAAATCATCTCCAAGTTAGAGATGGGTATCGACGAGGAGATGAAGAAGTATGGGTTGGATCGAGATGGATGGCTTAGAAAGAATGGAAGACTACTTGTTCCCACTGTCAATGGATTGAGAGATGAAGTTCTTAGAGAATGTCATCACTCAAAACTGACTATACACCCCGGTGGTAACAAGATGTATTGAGACATGAAGCAGACCTACTACTGGGAAGGAATGAAAAGAGACGTTGGGAAGTTTATATCCAAATGCATGAATTGCTAGCTAGTTAAAGCTGAGCAAAAGAAGCCTAGTGGTTTGTTGCAACCATTAGAAATTCCAGAATGGAAATGAGAACAAGTGTCAGTGGATTTCATTGATGGGTTACCAAGGACTAGATCGGGCCATGATAGCATTTGGGTGATTGTGGACCGATTGACTAAGAGTGCAAGATTTATACCCTTCAAGTCGAATAGAACGACTGCTAAGTTAGCGGAACTATATGTGAAATGGGTAGTAAGATTTCATGGAGTTCCTAAAAGCATTGTGAGTGACCGAGACTCGTTATTTACTAGTGGGTTTTGGAGGAGCTTACAAGAAGCTCTAGGGTTAGGACTATACCTCAGAACCGCGTATCATCCTCAAACCGACGGTCAGACAGAGAGGGTGAATCGAGTGTTAGAAGATCTCTTGAGAGCTTGCGTATTAGATTTTGGTGGATCATGGAATGACCATTTGCTTCTAGTAGAGTTTGCATATAATAATAGTTATCAATCCAGTATTGGTATGGCTCCATTTGAAGCGTTGTACGGAAGACCGTGCAACTCACCTCACCGTCATGTTGGTTAGAAACTGGTGAGAAGTTTTTGCTTGGACCAGATGTGATAAGAGAAACTTCAGATAAGATTAAGGTTATCCAGCAGCGAATGAAGGCTGCTCAAGATAGACAGAAGAGTTATGCTGATAAGAGGAGAAGAGATCTAAAATTCTCCATTGACGACTTGGTGTTTGTCAAGATTTCTCCATTAAAGAGCGTGATTCGTTGTGGCAGGAGAGGCAAGTTAGCACCAAGATTTGTTGGACCATTCCCAGTTCTCGAGCAAGTTGGGAATTTGGCGTATAAAGTTGAATTACCAAAGAAGATGGCAGGAGTTCATAATGTATTTCATGTTTCCCAGTTAACGAAATTTGTGCACGACCCCGATATGGCTATTTCACCTGATCGGTTGGATGATATCGAAGTAGAACCTGAGGCGATTGGGAATCACAGGCCGATTTGTATTGTCAAGCACGATACGAAGCAACTTCGACGGAAAGCGGTGAATCTTGTCAAAGTTCAGTGGGGCGAGAATGAGAATGACTGTACTTGGGAGACAGAGAAGAGCATTAGGAAGACGTATCCAGAACTCTTTGCCTGGTAAGATTTTAATTGCGACTTAGTTTTCCGCATACTAGGATATACTTGTTTGTTTGTTTTTGTATGTTTAATTCTTGTGAATGGCTGATAGGCATGCGGGATCCTTTGCTTGTTTCTTAGTTGAGGAATTTCGGGGGAGAAATTTCTTAATGGGGGGAGAATGTAACGACCCGCATTGTACGCATCAAAGGATCGTAGAATATTTCTTTCTTTCACATACGAAGTCTTATAGCCATGTAACTTTGGGAGACGACTATTGGGGTCATTTCCCATTTTCATGATTTTTGCCAATTTTTAAATTACCGTTTTGCCCCTAGCTGATCTTGCTTCGGCCATAACTTTTGATAGGAAAGGAGTTTTAACCTGAAACCACTTCCATTAGATCCGAATGATGGTTTACCTTTCCGTAGAGTGGTCACATTAGCCAAACGGACTTTTTGTTTGGGAGATATGGCTGAATTAAGGTTTAGAAGGTGAAAAACTGCTTAACCGGGCCAAATGAGGTGATTAGTGAATGTGCCCGTAACCCATTTCGGGATTAGGGTTATGGAGAGGCTGAAATGAGTTAGGTTTTCATTTCAGTTTTGTAGCCGCCATTTACCTCTTCGAAACACTAACAATGGCCTCCAACATCTAGAACCACCTCTAATCACTTTCTAATCAAGTATTAGCCTAATCTACGTCAAATCAAAGGGAAATAGCACCAAAGCAAGGTTGGAGCTGCGGTTAGACGCTGGAGATCGCCCCGAATCACCGAAGTTTCAGTTTTGAAAGTTTGTTTGTGGCTAAGGTGAGTTATTTGCATAGTTGCTCACTAATTATAGTTAATTAGAGTGATTAGTGATAATTAGCGAAATCTTACACTATTAAATTCTGGAAAAATGTTTAGAAATCCTTAAATATTGTTTTAGGCCTCTGTTAGAAAATTTGGTTAATTTGGTTAAGTTTTGCTAATCCTATTATTAGATTTGCTTAAATATGCTTAAGGGGAAAAACATGGGTTTTGGGTATGTTTGATCTATTTCAACATATTAGATTTTTGTTTTGGTGTTTATGGTTTATTATATATGTTGCTATGACTATATGGTATGCTTTGTGATTGATTAAAGGAGTTAGAATGTCGAAAACGCCGTCATATGGCGTAAAACAGTCGCTAGAAAAGTTGTAGGAAATGTGCAAAGTTTTGGACAGGATCGGATCGGGTATGGGGCTCGGATCGGATAAGGGAATTGGGCAAGGGTATTTGATTCGGATCGGAATTTGGCACTAGATGAGGCTTGGCAAGTAGGAAGACCACTCATATTGAGTTGGGATCTGGATGGGACTGAAGCTTGGCATGGGGATCAGATCATACTCGAGCTAGGAGACGGGATCGGACGAGGCGAAAGGAGCTAGAGTATTCGAACCGAACTGAAAGGAAGGTGGAAACCCGAACCAGATGGAGACTACCAAACCGAACCGACCTAAAGTGGAACACCGAACCGACCTGGAGGGTGCGGACCAAACTGACCCGGATGGAGTGCCACAACCGAACCGACCTGGGGGTGTTGACCGAACCGAACCGAATGGATGACTAGGAGCTGAAGCAAGCCGAACCGAACCAGGGAAGGACAACTGAACCGAACCGAACCGGATTGGAGCTGCGTTTATGCGACGACTCTTCTGAAGACCAACTCCAATTCGACCAAAACCCGAGATGCAAAGGAAGTCCAAATAGGAAGTAGAACTCAGGATCCAGATGGGAACCAACGAGTTAACTTCATGAGTTGGTCTTTGCTGCGGGACGTGTGCTAAGGGGTTATCGACGTCCATAACTTTAATTCACCACCAAGACGGATGTTAGACCACGGATTAGTGTAGTGGGGTAGATGTTACTCCATAGGGGCAGAGTGATCGTAACATGGCTATGAGCCAGTGCAGTGAAGTCGTCATGACTTCATGGGGCAGAGTGGACATAGCAAGGACTAGTGGCTATGGATCAGTGCAGTGGAGTCGCCATGACTCTATGGGGTAGAGTGATCATAACAAGGATTTGGGTGATCAAAGCGGTGGATATCGTATGCTTTATGCACTGAGTGAGAGAAGTGAGGATGGTTGCTATGCTTGATTGTTTGACATCACTATGTAATGAACACCCCCACCCCCGTATCTTTATGCCTTATGTATAGTGATACCTTAGAGTATTGAGCGGTATGTTGTGCTAACTCTTTGTTTGCAGGTCTAGGTTCAGGTATGGTTTATGTTGACCCGCCTTTTGGCAAGGTCGTCAACCCATGGACCCATCATAAGACCGCTTAGGGCTCGAGCTGGGCCTTGACAAGCCCAGACATTCTCAGAAGAAGTGGTGGAACACTCCTAGACATAAAAGACCTGGGCTCGATGGTCTTGAGATGAGATTGCACTACAACTATGACTTTGTCATGAGATCTATTTAATAGCCTACTTACTTGGTCCAACTACCTAGTCTAAAGCCTATAAACTTGGATCAAGCTATACTTATGCTGCCGCATATTGAAGGGAACTTCTCTACGTAATCAAGACTCAGCTCCATCATCCGCTATTCACATGGATCAACCGACACATGGCACCTAAAATTATTGAAGCCTACTGCCTATAAATACACCAAGCTATACAACAAAGAAGAGGACTTTTGGCTGAGATCTGTGCCTGACTTTATAGCTCATGCATGCCCTCCACAACTCAATCATGGCTGCCAACCACTTTCACCTCAAAAATGCTTGCTATATTCATCAAAAACGATTATGTAATAGAGATCCTGACGATATCATTCATTGTATCTCCGACTTTATGATATTATTATGAGATTATAAAGTGGACGCAGGCTCGTTAACGCCGAACCACTATAAAAACGCTGTTGTCTTAGTTTTTCTTACTTTTTCTCGCTTTCTCTGATATTTCTTCATATATCATGCTTAAATCTGACTTTTGGTCGTTGATGACCACTTTTTGGCATCAACAGTTTGGTGCTTTCACTGAGAAATGAATTTTCAACGTCTTAGGGGTTTTGCTCAACTTTTGGATCACCAAGTCCAAGAAAAAATCCTATTTTCAGTCATCTTCAGCAGCCATGGTTTCCAATACTTCTGCACATGCTTTGGAAAGTAGAAGCAGCAAGATCTGCATAAAAAAAACTGTTTTTTTTTTCAGTTCTGGGTTCGACCCCAGTCGGGTTGACCCTTCCTGGTCGACATCGACCCGACCAAAGAACCATTCAATAGGAATTGCACTTTGGAAAGCTCCCAGTATGTAGTTTGCCACATAGCAGGTCATGGGTCGAGGTGAGATCAGTTCGAACAGCCATCGTTGTAACGATGTTCAAGTCCAGGTCGACTGACTTCGGATCGAACGACTCGTCTGAAGCTCTCCAGGTCGACCGACTCCTCTGAAGATCTCCAGGTCGACCTGCTTCGAACCAACTTTTCCAGATATACCGGCCCGTATTACTAGTCATTTCTAAAGTCTTGCACATCGACCCGAGACAAGGTCATTTTCAGAAAAAATGCATTTTTCTGATCGTTTCAGAAAAAACTCCATCTTCCAAAATCGAAAAAATCGTGCGGTGCCCGCATTTTCGACCTAACCAGCTAGGTCGATCGCCGACGGGACTGTGGGGCCCCGGACCCCCACCGACGCTGCGCCTGGACCCGCTTGATGGCTTGCATTAGGCTCGGCATATATTTTGGCCTATAATAAATCTTATCATCCAAGATTCAACGGATGGTCCGAGAATATCAACAGTAGGATGGTAACAACCAGGATTCTTCCAAGAGCCATCACCCTCATTTACTAAGGTTATTCAATCCTGATCGGCTGCTTCAGTCTTGCCCAAAGATCGACAAGTTAAAAGTTTGAAAGACTTAAGCCTGGATGCTGATTGATTGTCTATATATCGGCTCTCATTTCCCGACGTGGAATCAAAGACATTACCGCTGATGGACGAGGCATGTCTACATTCTTAGCCTCTGTATCCCACGTCCTAACATGGAAAAGACAAAGCTTCTATAAGCATGGATCCATTGTTCTTCTGCCGATCAAAACCTTAACACACACAAGATGAGATACCATTATTGGCGATTCTGATCTGATTACCTGACCTTTATTCCTTGCCCTCGATGTGGGGGCAATAAGGCGATTCAAAGGAAACTTGCCCTCATCATTCACCCACAAAGGCCGCTTGATTGCCTTTATTATCCCAGTACCCCGATCCAGGTCTAATCGTTCTTGGCATTGCCGCCCCATAAGGATTTGAAAAGACTTCCTTCATCAATTAAAGCTTCAACGGTCATCACCTGTCAGAGATGGGACAAGTCAGAATGGGCTGGCAAAGGATACGCGATACCATTCTCATTTTGAATAATACTCATTCCCTTAATAGGATTTTTTTTACCCATATCTTTTATCTTTACATGCTTTATGAGTAATTTATGTGACTAATAACTCTTATGAATTTATGTGTGAATGATATAGGTACTCAGAGTCTGGTACTGATCATATTTCCAATACCTGCATACAGAACTACAAAGCATTGCCATAATGGGCCTGACTGAAGCGCTCGTTTGCAGAATCATGTCATCCGTCTGAGAAAAGTTACACAGCTCAAGATGGATTTGACATGACCATCCAATACTTGGGTCATCCGTGGCATGACTCAAGATAATTGTGCATCGATCATTGCATTTGAAAGTTGAGATCCGACTCCAGATGGACGCGGTTCGACTGTCCATACGACCAGACCCTGCACTCGATGCCATCGAATTACATAAATCCAAATAAAGGAGGCCGCACTGCCCATCAACATACTTACTTTCCAATCATGCATTTTTCCTTTACCTTATCCTTGAGTTATTGGCATGACTAACCCGTTCAAATTCGTATATGAATGATGCAGGTACCCGAGGTTTGGTACCAATCACCCCTTCCATAGTTTGATCGGAGGAACGTAAAGTTTGGCGAACATGATTCAAATATTCTCCCGCTATCTCTTGGCCCAACGCCAACAATCTGACATAAATCAGGTTTAATCATCCATTCACTGACTTTTTGCCCTTGACGTAGGGGCAAGAAAATAAACGCACATGAATTCAACGTGTGTTATTTTTACATGGGCATACTAATGAGGCCTCCTCATCCTCTAGCCTTTGATTCGCCAGGAAAGACGGAGAGATGTATTCAGGTGTGACATAACAATCCAACAGATCGACGACTCCATCCCCTGATCCGACGGGAAGAGCACAACAATGACCAGGACACGATCCATGAACATCATAATAACTTTTTCCTTCGATGTGGGGGCAAAAGAGAAATGTTAAGACGGGGATGAGTATGACTCGACCGCTCTTTAATGACGTCTCTAACTCTTTCCCATGACTTTAATGGGAGGAGTATAAACTCAATAGGGGCGTGAACTGACCACCCCTGATGGCGACCTTCGCCCTTGACGTGGAAGCAAAGGGACGATGCCAAGGCAAATATGATCCGACTGTTTGCCCGATTAACTCTAATCCTCAGAGCTTGGATATGAGTATAAACTTAGGACGAGTGTGACAGGCGCGCCAAGATTTAAGACCACTCGATCTATAACTCTAACCCAAACTGACTTTGGGAGAGTATAAAGGACGAACCACGACATCCATAACTCTAACTCTCATGACTTGAGAGAGAGTATAAATCTGTTGGGTAAGTGTGAATGGTGCACCACGACTTAAGACCACTAAACCCATAACTCTAACTCTCACGACTTGGGACAGAGTATAAAGGACAATGCTGTGACGTGCATGCAATCTCCATCGCCCTCCGACTGAGGACAGGATTATAAAAGACTTATGGGCCGAACGTCCGAACGACTTAACCCGGTTCCCACCCGATGCTGGGAGCACGGGCATAGATTTCTGAATTAACTTCAAACACGCTTCGGACGCGACCCATGTTTCAAAGTTAAATGGAGGAAATAGGCTTTATACCTCCGAACTACGACACCTAGTACCTTGACACTTTGACATTTAATAATTCTATGCTAGATGGATTAGCACTCAACATGTTTTCATTTCGAGCTACAATTGCTTATGACTTAAAGATTGACTTAGTAGCTTGCAAGACTAAGCTAACTATTCTTTTTCGAATTGCAAGATTATGTACAGATACAAAGCAAAGACACGAGAGACACACTCGCATACAACAACAAAGAGGTCGTGTTCGAAGGAATGACGTCGACTTCTAATGCTAAGCTTCCCACACGACTCAATGCAATGACCGAAAGGAGACCTTGAGAGTGGGATGTTCAATAACACATCACATGATTTAAGGCAACAACTGAAAGAGGGATTCGAGAGTGATATATAGAATCGACACACAAACCAAGAGCAACGACAAGTTTTCACATTGCAAGTACACTGAATAGAAGATGCATTAGCTCGAGCATTTGGAAGGCCGCATGTGGACCACGAAAGGGTGTAGAGTGTCCATCCATTGACTGATCCCAACCTACTTCCCAATTGGAAGGGGAAGAAAGAGAGCATTCAAACTGACTACTATCTGACCTCTCGCAGCCCAACTTCGATCCTCAGAGCTTGGATGGGAGAGCAGAAACCAATATGGGTTGAATACCAACAAATCATTTTGCATCAAACTCACGACATGATGAGGAAGTATGAATCCTGAGAAGACATGGATTTGACGTCCGCTACTCAATCAAGCCCCAATGTCTAGGGACGAAGAGCGTGAGCCATGAAAAGCATGAATCTACTACTCGACTACTCTATGCACATTTTCAACTTCTTAAAATTTCGCAGGATCTCAAACTACAACCAAAAATGATGACCTCAATAGAACTGTGCATGAAGAGCAAACTCAACAAGAATATGACGACCATTTTGGACTACGATGGAACATAAACAAAGGGGATCGACCTAATTGGCTCGAATGATAAGAGTAACTAAGTTAATTAGCGCTAGATGAGCCGATCCTCATTTTCTAACTAAATTGAAGGAACAATGCCTAGGCAAATGAGATTCGACTATTTGCGTGTTCAACTTTAACTCTCGCCGACTCGAGAGAAAGTACAAAATGACTTGGGTTGGCTAAGATCGCCAAAGCTGCAACTTTATCCTGAAAAAACGACAGAGAGTATGAAGACTTAAGGATTGGATGTCTGACTGACTTAGCTTCACTCCTACTGACGCTGGGGGCAAGAGCACTGGCTTCGTTTGTACCCCACCGACATTATGGGATTGGGGCTCAGCTTACAGACTGGCTTTGAACACGTCTTTGACTTGACATGTGATTCAAAAGATATATACCATACCTTCCGACTATGACAAGGCTTGGGTTACTCATTCAAGTGAGACCGCTTATGAGTTCAACATGACTTGCCTTACTCATTCAAGTGAGGCAACTTGTGAGCAAAACATGACTTGGAAGACTCAAATCGCAAGTACATTAAATAGAGAGCGAGACTCATTTTTCTATTGCCTTATGATTTTGACAATCATAATAGACATCGACTCACATGATTTCAACAACATCTCGTACTGACTCATGTGTGATCATTGGACCATAAAAATTATCCGGAGCGATCGTGGATTTCATTAAATATGGTTTGACGTGACCACAGATTTCTAGTCTTCTGTTAATATGATCGGGAGTGATCATGGTTTTCTGGCTTTCTGGTGGCAAGATATGGCGATCATTGATTCCTAGCCTACTATTCCAATGACTCGAGAAGTAAAAACCATATGCGATGATAAGTTCACATGCCATTTTTGGTTTTCTATGCTATCTCATGACTTGGATAACCGAACCATGCACTGACTTGTGTGTGACTAATGGTCTAACTTGACCTTACACTTGACCATGCTCTCGACTTGCATAAGAAGATGACACCATTCGACGAAGACTGTTTATGACGACTATGTGCAGAAGCCAGCGGCACAGCTTGGCTTATGATGATATCATTCGACCTCTTGACTCGACAAGGCAGATAAGAAAAAGAATTCAAGCTTCAAGACTACTTCCAAAGACATGACAATTCGACATTGCTTTCCCGAAGATGAATGACATTCCAAAGAGATGCAGTTCAACTTACTTAAAGTACATCATGTCTGCCACACGATGTACTTTGGGGGGCAAAGTGTTGACCCGCCTTTTGGCAAGGCCGTCAACCCATGGACCCGTCATAAGACCGCTTAGGGCTCGAGCTGGGCCTTGACAAGCCCAGACATTCTCATAAGAAGTGGTGGAACACTCCTAGACATAAAAGACCTGGGCTCGATGGTCTTGAGATGAGATTACACTGCAACTATGACTTGGTCATGAGATCAATTTAATAGCCTACTTACTTGGTCCAACTACCCATTCTAAAGCCTATAAACTTGGATCAAGCTATACTTATGCTGCCACATATTGAAGGGAACTTCTCCACGTAATCAAGACTCAGCTCCATTATCCGCTATTCACATGGATCAACCGACACATGGCACCTCCAATTATTGAAGCCTACTGCCTATAAATACACCAAGCTATACAACAAAGAAGAGGACTTTTGGCTGAGATCTGAGCCTGACTTTATAGCTCATGCATGCCCTCCACAACTCAATCATGGCTGCCAACCACTTTCACCTCAAAAATACTTTGTAATGACCCGCATTTCTGACCGTTGAATAATTAATTTATTTAATTATTTAAATATCGTTTTGGCGATATCGATAACTGGAATTAAATAATATTGAATATTTAATTAATAATTATAATATAATAATATATTATAATGTCGAAATAGTCAAAAATAGCTGAATTCACAATACAGTGTGAATTGGATTATATATAAGGTATAATTCAGTTTGGAATTGAATTTGAATAACGAATATATTATATAAACGACAGTTGAACGTATAGTTTATAATATATTTATAAACGAGCTCGAAATGGCGCTGCAGTTCGCTATTTGGCGATTTGAACTTCAACTGAATGTACAGGGTCCGTTTTAAGTCGGATTTCTGTGAAACAAGAACCGTCAGGACCGATTTGATAATAGTTTTCTAATGGAAGAGAAAAATCGGGATTTCGTCATGTAGATTTTGATTTACGTCCAAATAAAATTTCAGAAAAATCGCTATGGAATTCCCTTTATAATTTATAACGATTTATAAAAGGAATTTCAATATAAATTGAATATCGATATGATATGGATTCGGAATATCGAGCTATAAATCCATATATGAATATATTGGAGTTGTGGTAAATTCTATGTGAATATATACGATAATATTAAATTATTAATATTTAATTTAATTTATTTAAATATATTTATATATTTAAATGGGCTATTTAGAGCTTTAAAAATAGCCACTTTTGCAAACGAAGTCGAAATTCGACGAAACTAATTTTGTTGGATCCGCAATGTCAAATTATTGTTAGATTCCAAGTTCCGTGATTTTTAGAGTCGATATGTTGCCGTACGGATTTTTAGGAGTGAAAAACAGTCAGTATTTCGACGGTTAAAAATACGCTGTGTGAGCATATGGAGTCGGAATTCGACGAAACCAGTTTCGTTGGGACCGTAATGTCGAACTCTAGCTCCAGGTCCAGTTTGGTGATTTTTAGGTATCATATGTAATCACAGGAATTTTAAAGGACAAATAAACACAGCAGTTGATTATATTTTAATATAATATTCAAAAGAAAATATCTAAATTTTTCTATAAATACCCTACACCATTTAAACCCTAAAAATCATTCCACAGACAATGAAAAATGCGCCGACACTTTCTTATTCAGGAAACGCAAAGCATAAGGCATAAAAATTCAAGAGAAATCAAAATAAAATATGATAAATTCCCAAACAAGTTCAATCGAGTTCCTAAGGGGATTCTCTACCTTTCTTTGTGAGTAATTTCTGGTTCGACGTCAGTTTTATGTTGCTGCGTTTTTACAGTGGCGTGTAGAGAGGCTAGGGTTGTCGTTTTTGGATGATTCAAGCGTTGATTCACGAGATGGATATCGCGATTGAGTCTGTGGTTGGATTTAGTTGAGGTTGTGATTTTTTTGGGGGTTTCGGTGGCATTTTGGTTCGGTGATGTCGAGGATGAGCAGGTCCGACGGGGTTGTGGGACGAGCTCGAGTTGATCAGAAGAGGTATAGGAAGAACGAGAATGGGACGAGAAGAACATTGGTAGAGTTTGTTTTGAATTCGGTGAGGAATCGAAGGAGCAGTTCAAGGTTGAAGGTTTGGAAATGGCTCGGGCGACGGTTTTAAACATCGAGGAAGAAGACGGGTAGAAAAAGAAAGCGGGCCGAGTTCTTGAAAGGGGAGTTGGGCTGAGAATAAAGGTTGGGCCCAAAATTTTATAAAAGGAAATATAATTGATTTGATTAAAAATATTATAACCTTGTATATTTAATATCTTATTCGTACGTGGTCGAAATTCAGCGAAACAAGATCCGTTGGGATCGTATGGACGGTGGCTACACCATGGAACTGACTGGAAGTGGATTGGAGCTAGTTTGGATTTATGGCGAAATAAATTGTTTGATTCAAATCAAATAACAGTTTATCGTTCTTTAACGATGAACTGCAAATGTGAGTAAAACTCACCAACTCTGAACAGTTATATTTTTAAAATGTATTCTTAGAACTGTTAATCATCTGTTGATTGCTGTGTGTTGGTTGATTGATTGAACTGCTAGTCAGTTAGTTGAAATTATATATATAAAAAAACCGTTAAATATATATATATATATATATATATATATATATATTCTGCTTATCAGAATAATTCGTACTGAACTGTAATGGATGTTGATTATACTGTGTAACATCTGTGGATGCAGGGAAACAGGTTGGAGGGACCTAACTGGGTTCCTCAATATTTATAATACTGTTTTGATTCATATATTCTGTTATATGGTGTGATATATAATCTGTGTTGATTATATGTGTTTGGACGATATTGAATATCGTAATTTGAGGTGTTGAATACCATAACATACTGAAATGGTTGATAAGGAAATATTTTCAAAGTGATATTTGAAAATCAAATATTTATAAATGGAATATTTATAAATAAGAGAATATTTATAAATTTGAATATTTATAAATAAGGAATGTTTATAAATGGAATATTTATAAATAGGAGATATTTCAAAAAGGAAATAAATTTAAAATATTTCCTTTTGAATGGAAAGGCCTATGTGGCGGGTTTGGGGATTTTCCCGATGCTCCCGATACAAAGGAGGTTATGGTGAATTTTCCCGGAAATTTAAGGATTTAGAATATTTTTAAGAATAAATTTAAAAAGGGAATATTTGCAAACTATTTGCAAATAGAAATAGAAGGGTTTGTAAACCATTTTCAAACCAAATAGAAGATGAGAAAGATTTTGTAAACCATTTACAAATCAAATCGAATAGGGAATATTTGTAAACCATTTATAAGTAGAATCGAAAGGAAATGTTTGTAAAACCATTTACAAATGAATATAAAGAGGAATATTTGTAAACCATTTACAAATAGAAATGAAAAAGGGATATTTGTAAAACCTTTACAAAAGAAATCGAAAAGGAGATATTTGTAAAACCATTTACAAATAGAATTGAAAAGGAAATATTTAGAAAATAAATAGAGTTAATAAAAAGGAAACGTTATAAAAAGGAAAATGTTATTAAAAGAACATTTATAAAGTGAAGAACCGTTACTAAAAAGTGAATCTTTATAAATGGATAAACGTTATAAGAAAGAAGTTAATCGAATATGGTATTCGAAGTTAGTAAATCGAATATGGTATTCGAAAGGAGTTAATCGAATATGGTATTCGAAGTTAGTAAATCGAATATGGTATTCGAAAGGAGTTAATCGAATATGGTATTCGAAGTTAGTAAATCGAATATGGTATTCGAAAGTAGTTAATCGAATATGGTATTCGAAAGGAGTTAATCGAATATGGTATTCGAAGTTAGTTAATCGAATGTGTTATTCGAAAGGGGTTAGTCGAGTCGAGTTAGTTAAATAGAGTTAACTGATAGAGTTAATCAGTTAGGGTTAATCGTTAGAGTTAATCAGTTAGAGTTAACCTGTTAGAGTAAATCAGTAGAGTTAATCAGTTAGAGTTAACCCGTTAGAGTTAAACAGTTAGAATTGAACAATTAGAATTAATCCAAATGAGATGCCATTTAGTACGACTGCTAGCGTAATTCGCAGGGCTGTAAATAGCCTACGGCGGTCGGATGTTTCCTGAGGGAATCAGGCGTAACCATTGTGATCGCTGCGATCTAGAGTCAAGCGAATGGAGTTAAATAGAGTTAATCGAATAGTAGTTATTCGAATGGAGTTAAATAGAGTTAATCGAACAGTAGTTATTCGAACGGAGTTAAACAGAGTTAATCAAATATTAGTTATTCGAATGGAGTTGAATAGAGTTAAACGGAGTTGAATAGAGTTAGTCGAATATAGTTTATTCGAATAGAGTTAAAGGAAAGGAGTTATCGATTATAGTTTAATCGAAAGGAGTTATCGATTATAGTTTAATCGAAAGGAGTTATCGATTTTAGTTTAATCGAAAGGAGTTATCGATTATAGTTTAATCGAAAAGAGCTATCTATTAGTTTAATCGAAAGGAGATTTTCGAATATATCGTATTCGAAAGGAAGAGATCGAATATAGTTTATTCGAAAGATAGAGATTTCGAATATAAGTTATTCAAAGAGAGAAAACCGAATATAGGATATTCGAAGAAGAGTTAATCAAATAGAGATTACTCGAAAGAGAATTTTACGTCGAATTCGATTATATCGAATTCGGGAAAGTAATATTGACTTTCCGGTTTTTAAATCAAGGGTATACACTAATAAATTAGGGTTAGGTTTAATTATTCGGATTTAAAGAATAAAGGTTATAATTGAAGTTAGATATTTCGAAGGTAGGGATTATAACGTTATCGTTATAATCAATGTTTTCAATAAAGAAGTGGATTCGTAAATTGAATCCGAGAGTTACGTAAAGAAGTTGTTAAAGGTTTAAAATATAAACTGTTACTATTTCGAAGTTATAACGTTGTTCAGTTAAGGTCTGAGAGGTAATTATACCCCAACTTGATTGACTTCCTTCTTAACTAAGGAATGGTAAGGTTTGATAGTGAATGATGGTTAGGTGAATTCAGTAAATTGTTTGAGTTGGTATAGCGATGTTTATTTAAACATCAGTTTAAATCCAATGAAGGAACTTTGGAAATGTTTTCCAAATAAGAAATCAGAAATTTTTTCTAACATAGAAAACAGGAAATGGAAATGTTTTCCATTGTTAACAAAGTTTATTTTCTAAAATTAGAAAATAAGAAATGTTGAATATATGAAAACAGGAGATAAGTAAGGTAATGAACTAAAGAGAAAAATGTTGATTGATGATTGATTGATATAATTTCCATCTGGAAATAATATCTTTGTTTGCACACGGACATTTTTCATTTGATAGTTAAATCACAGACTATCAATGTTTTGACCATTTTAACGTTGTTAATATGGAGAGACCGGTTGGATTATTATCCAAAGAACCACTCTGTATTGGCATAAGCGTTGCGAATCATATATGCCAAAGAAAATTGAAGACGGAGTAAAGTGCAAGGGCTATTGTATAAGTCTTAGATAACAGTGCCTAAGATGGATGTACTGAATAGTGCATTCGGCTCATCCTGTTCCTGGATGAGTTGTATGGATGAATGTCTGACAGAGTATTTCCAGAAAGGTCACGTACATTGATTTCTTCAACCGTACCAAGAGTGGAAGCGGAGAAGGGCACTTCTTTAGCTAACACGTAATGTACTGTTGTAGACGTAAATTAGTGATTTTCGATGGATCTGACAATGTGGCATTTGAAGTGAATCTGATGTGATGATGAAGCGTAACCTCAAGCCTCATCAACCGGTAAATGAAAGAAATCGGGCAGGCAGCATGGCTAAGTCGGTCGCACCGAAGTAGGGTGTATAATCACCTATCTAGAGAATATTCATTTGCTTCTTTTAATCTATCAATGCTGTCCCATATATATACGGGAAACGGTTGCTGATCCCAACCGTTGGTGATGTACATTCGATACACTCAAGCGAAATGAGTGGTCGGTCATGTGTGGCTGAGTTGCAAGATGTTCTTGTTGAACTCCAGTGTATCGTTCCTAGAGTACACTGATCGGAAGGTGGTTCTGTAACGACCCGTGTTTTTCGACCATTTGAATATGAATATTTAAATTAGTTTTAAATATAATGTTGGAAATATTAATGAAATTTAATATTGAATTAGTTATTTAAAACGAAGTTGAACGTTAAAATTTATATATAATATAAATAGAGCTTGAAAATGGCGTGCAGTTCGTAAATTCGAGTTTTGAACTTCAACTGAGAATACAGGATTCGATATAAGTCGGGTTTCTGTGAAACAAGACACGTTGGGACCGTATTGACGATAATTTTCATATGAAAGAGAAAATCCAGATTCCGTATTATAGAGTGCGAGTTATGGCCAAATCAAATTTTGAAATAGTCGCTATGGAAAATCGTTATTAAATTATACGCCTTTAAAATGGCCGTTTTGCAAACGGATTCAGATTTCGACGAAATCAGTTTCATTAGAACCGTATCACTAAATTATTGTACGGTGGTGAATTGCGTGGAAAACCGATATTGTATGTGACCACGGTAGCTATAAACGCCCGTTCAATTTCTATAGCGCGTATTTAAATAAATAAAGGGGTATTTGAGTGTAACTGGAGCAGATGATCGAATTAGGCCACGAAACCAGTTCCGTTGAGTTCGTATCGTCGACTAGAGTCAGGATATGTATATAGTTTGTTATTTTTAGAGACCGGAAAATTTGGTGTTAAAAGGGGTATTGCGGTTCGGGGTAAAAACAGCCTACAGGGGCAACAGTCTCAGAATGCGACGAAACTGGTGCCGTTGGGTTCGTATTGATGAATTATTTTAAGATATCAAGATTTCAAGTTGATTTAATTTATTCTGTGATCGTGAAAAATTAAAACGCGTGTTTATTTCTGGTTTTATAAAGGAAATTTTTTCATACGATCTCGGATTTCGACAAAACTTGTCTCATTGGGTTTAGAATACCTTTTTACACTAAGATTAGCCTTCTTATCAGAAAACAGAAATCGTTTGTAGTAATTTTTAACGTGATTTCTCACTGAAGGAATTTCACACATTACAAATTTAACTATTCCACCACTTAACCTTCTTCTTTGCTTTTGTTTACGTCCTCTCGGTTGCTTGCGTCCATGCACTCGTATTTACTTCCGCTCCAAACTTCTACGTTCCTTGTGTATCAATCTTTCTAAAACCGTGGGTATCAAGTAACCAGTTTATATATATTTTCCCCCACTCGTAATAGCTACCCTGCACGCCTAGCTGAGACAATACAGTAACCTACCGTGTACTCTCAAAACTTGTGTGCCAAACTGTTGGTTTCTTGCTCGCCAAATTGTCTAACCGTGCTGACCAAGGAATCGGATAAAATATTATTAACAGTGGCGTGCTCCCCACATCTCTTCTTCCTATAAATAACGCCTGTTTCATTTCATTTCAGTTCAGCAAACAAAGCCTCCATCCTTTCTTTAACCGAAACCTCCTCTTCCCTAGAATCAAAAAGTCTTCCTTCTTTCATCGAATACAGCGCTCTTTTAACAAGCAGGCAAAGTGGAGGACGGATCGAAGTGCAAGAGGGAGGTGTCTTTGATGAGGGGTGAGCGGAGTTTTGAAGTGGCGCTGGCTGGTAGTTCTGGCGTGGGATCGGAGCATGGTGCGGGGTGTCAGGGCAGTGATGGTCGTGGCGCACATCAGTGAAATAGTGGGGGGGGGGGGTCGTGTTGTGTTCTGTGTTGGTGGTTGCAACGTCTTTCAGGATGGAAAGAGTATGGGGGAGTTGTTCTTCATGCATGGAGGATACGAAAACAAGTGGGGTGAAGCGAGGATACATGGTACTGAGATAGTGAACACACGGTGGGCATTTTGTGGATGCGTAGGCTGTGTGTGTGCATGTGATGACGATGGACAAGTGGACCTACAGTTAGAGAGGTACGCAAGAAATGGGAAGAGCCTGGAACATGGATGCGGTGTGAATGATAGTGGATGTGGTGAAGTACAGGGAACAGTGGGGTAGTCTTAGAAGAAGTTGCGGTAGGTATTAATTATTAAGAAGAAGCGGTCATGCGGTCTTGATGGATGGGGCGGGTTGGAGCAGTGGTGAAGATCAGCGGTGCATGGGTTCAGACACGAAATGATTTGCTGCAGTAACGGAAGTAGGTGGAACAAGGGACGTCAGATCCATATCAATGAGCGACACATGATGAAGCCGGTTCAGACAGAATAGACCGCAGATGGAAGCTTATAAAACAAACCGTTTGACGTTAAAAACAAGGTGAGTTAAACTCACTCAGTTACCCTTTTATTATTTTATATAAATTGGGTATTTTTATTTTGTGTGCTCTGCTTGCAAATGGTTGACTGTTTTGCTAGTCATCTATTTATTTGTTGATTTAACTGATGAAATTAAACTGTGTTTAATTTCAGTGAAATACCAAATCGTTATTTTTAACGATTGGTTCCAATAAAGGTAACTCACCTTGGTTGGTCACGTTTATTTATAAACGTGTTTAAATGGTTGAATTGCTTGTGGTTGATGTTGAATGGTTGCTATTTAGTGTTATCAGTTAAACAAAAACTGAATGGTCTGATTTGAGATAACCATTTGAATACAGGGAAGAACAGGTTGGAGGGATCCAACCGGATTTCTCAAATGTATTATTTATTTTCATATGATCATATATGAACTGATCTGTTTGTGTGATTGATTTGATGGTTGATTATTGACTGGATATTCAACATCTGTTTGGTTTAAACCAATAGGTGATATTGGTTAAGTGTTTGGCAGAGTATGGCCTTTAAAACCAATCGAGTTATAGATATTGATTCACCGACAGGTGAATCGATAGAGTTGAGGTTATAAAATTTATTTTATAACCAGAGTTAGATTTGAATTATATTATTTGGATAAAAGTTAATTAAGAGAAATAAATAAATATTTTATTTGTTTAAGACTTTGATTTGTTATGAATTTATTTTGCAAAGCAAATGCTGATGTTAATCAGATTTACCAGTGGAAGAATAAGAAATGAATTAAATGGTTAAACCTTGAAAATTTGTTTTGTAAAGGAAACAAATAATTAGAATCTATCTAAATTAATTATATTTTGAATTAATTTAAAGCAAGGATTGTTGAAATCGGTTAATGAGGTAATCAAGTTTTTGAGTTAATTAAATCGACCGTTTGGAATTAGAATTGTTTATCAAGTTAATGTGTTTTGACTAAAATAGTTAAATGAATATTGTTTGAATTTAAATAAGGATTTAAAAGGGATTTAATATTTAATTTAGTTAATAAAGGGATTAACTACTAAAGTAGTTAAATGTTTAAAATAAGTTATTATTTTAATTAATGATAAATTTAGAAATATATTTTTAAATGGAATTCATTTAAAAGGTTACCGAATGTGAGATGCAAGCCAATTGAATGGGACAAGGGAAATAAGATCTCCAAAGTGGATAAGGGTTGAAAATAATTGAAAGGAGATCGGTAGAAAGTGAAATTTTATATCTGAACTCAAGTTTTGAAAGAGATTATGAACGAGTTTTGTATCTGAACTCAAGTTTTATAATGAAGTTATAAAGGGGATTTAAGCGAACTTATAAGCTTAAATGGGAGGGTTACTTAACAATTTGATAAAGTAAAAGGAAATGAAGGTATAAAGGAGTTATGATTAACCTTTGTTTTGAGACTGGAGTGGAATTTTGGTGTTGGATTACAACTGATATTTATCTGAGGATAAGAATGTTGTTGATCAAGGTCTGAGAGGTAATTAAAATACCCCAACTTGAACAACATCGGGATTATCTGAAGATAGTATTAGTTGGTAATCGTAAGAGACGTTAGTGGATATGGTTTGAAAATCTAAACAGCGATTTTAGCGTTGTTGTTATAGTATATGTTTTGTAAATCTAATATAGCGATTGTAGCACTTTTGCTATAGTAAATGGATTGTAAACCTAAACAGCGATTATAGCGCTGTTGTTTTGTAAATCTAAATAGTAATTATAACGCTTTTGTTATAACATATGTGCTATAAATTTCTTTGTTAAAACTAATGGATTTCCGAATTTAAAAGATGATTTGAAGGAAGATTTTAAATGGGAAATTGAATATAGTTATTCGAGATAGAATTAGCCAAACATAATTATTCGGCTAAGTTGCCATTTCGTACGAC
The DNA here is from genome assembly GCA_030737875.1 of Allium sativum. Lineage (NCBI taxonomy): Eukaryota > Viridiplantae > Streptophyta > Magnoliopsida > Asparagales > Amaryllidaceae > Allium > Allium sativum. The sequence goes on along the minus strand of CM060923.1, from coordinate 424,560,429 downwards.
TGCTAGCGTAATTCGCAGGGCTGCAGATAGCCTACGGCGGTCGGATGTTTCCTGAGGGATTCAGGCGTAACCATTGTGATCGCTGTGATCTAGAGTCAAGCGAATGGAGTGAAGTCGAATATCAGTTAATCAATTAGAGTTAAATCAAATTGGAGTTATTCAATTATCGTATTTTCAAAGATTGAAATTAGAAGTTTTTAAAAGTAAATCAGTTTTGTTAAAGGCCAAGTGATGCTGAATACTGAACCAGTGAACTCATTGGAGTGTCATGTTTGAAACACTGTATATTTTGATAGTTAAAACACCGACTATCAAATCTGACCAATACGAGTGTTGGTACGGAAAGACCGGGATCGAATTTATATTCGAAAACCATTCCGACCAACAAATACGTGAAGATATCAGAAGACGGTCGAGATGGTGCTGCGAAGACCGTTGATTTTCATAAACGGAAGAACCACTAATATTCTCTGCCTGGCAAGTAGAGATAAACTGTGATTCTGTCGTAGTTGGAATCTACGGGTTGCAAGGACTTCTCGCTACTGATCCATGGGGTGATTCCTATATGGATGCAGTAGGAGAGTGCCTTCGGTTCATCCTGTTCCTGGATGACGTATATGGACGAATGTCTGACAGAGTATTTCCAAAGGATCACGTACGTTGGTTTCTTCAAACGTACGATAGTTGTTGGCGGAGAATCGCCGTTCTCTAGCTTTCAGCTAGAGTATTTTTGTGGACGTCAATTAGTGATATCTGACGGATCTGACGATGTGGCATTCAAAGTGAATGACGACCAAATGTTCAAGAGTTAATTCTGGCCTCAAGCCTCATCAACCGGGGAATGACAAAAATCGGGCAGGCAACATGGCTATGTGGGTCGCTCCCATTAGGGTGTATAATCACCTATCTAGAGGAAGTCCTATTTGTTTCTTAATCTATGTTTCGATGCTGTCCCTTGTCGGGAGACGGTTGCTGATCCCAACCGTCGGTGATATACATTCGATACACTCAAGTGAAATGAGTGGTCGGTCATGTGAGGGCCGGGTTGCAAGAAGTTCTTGTTGAACCCAGTGTATTCGTCTCTAGAGATACACGATCGGAAGGTGGACCCATACCTTGTCAAGTCGGAATCCAATATCCAATAAGCGCCTGCGGGTTTTGATTGTATACTATATATGTAGAGCGTGAGATGCAAGCGTTCTACTAGATTCTATTTACTTGTATTTAGACATTATTATAATATCAGAAAAGATATTGGTTTCAAAACTGTTTTGGGTTATCGTAAGGTAAAAACCGTCCGTGTTTATGTGTGGATTTGGTCTTACGATTATCCTTTTCTTTTGAAAAGATTTTGAACTTTAAAATCATGATTGGACGATTTACCCTAAATACTGTGCGAGTTTCTCTCACTCTGGTTCACCAGACTGACCCGGTGTTTTGTAAATGCTCGGGTTAGGCCGGGTTGTACAGGTTCAGGTTATCGACTGATGTGAAGAAACGAGCTGGAAGAGTCCAGATGTATGATATTATTACTATTCCGCTGTGTGTTATATGAGGACAGATTATTATCACTGTCCAGATGTGTACTCTGATACTGTAAGTATTTTAAAGCTTTCAGTAAAGATTTATTTCTATATTATATTTTGTTCCGCTGCGATGTGAGACTCTGTGTTGTGTGGTGTTTCTTCTTCTTCTTCTATTCTAATATTTCTTTCTTTCTTATCTCACCCTCTAACTTCTTTCTATTAATGATCTGGAATATTCGATGTTTGAATGGTCAACATGATAGTTTGATGTTGATTTTCGGAGTCGAAAATCCCGGTTCGTTACAGTGGTATCAGAGCTTAAGGTTAAGTAAGTACCTTGGCTCTGTGGCGTGACTTAGTAGAGATGGGGTTAGTAATACCCTAGATTGAGTTTGAGTGTATATATATGAGCGCGTATTTGTAAATTGATATAAAAACTGTCTTATATTGTGTTGATTGGTTTGTCGAGTAGTTTATGAATTCTGGTCGATACAGCAATGCAAACTGTGTCGATAAGTGTTTCTAAACTCTTAAACAGAATAATTCGACACAGTATGTTTTTGAAAGAGGGTAAATGAGATAATTTTACCCAAATTATATTTCAATAATGATTAATATTTGAAGTATTATAGTATATTGGATGTGTTGCTTGGTTATAATTGAAAAGGTTATATAAATAACCAATTCAAATTCGTATAATATAAAAGCAGATTAATTGAATCTGAAATCTAAATCAGAATTGGAATTAAAATTCCTGAATGTGGGAAAAGTGTTTGGAAATAAACTGGGATTGAATATATGAGAATTTTAAAATCCTGGGAGATTTTTTTTGTGTTTGGTATTTTGGAATAGATTTCAAAATGAAAGTGGTTAAATTGGAGTTTTGAGATGATATAGTATTGAACTCACTTCGATCGCTGGAAAATAATTCTGATGATGACGGCCGCATCATCAGTGTTCATTTTCGAGTTCTAAGTGACGGATTACTACCAAAGGTTTTGTTTTGAATTGCTTTGAGAAAAACAAGTTGTTTTGAATCCTGAAAGGGGATATTTGATTTTCAAAAGAGCTGAACTGTTTAAAAACTCCCAGAGAAATTATTTGAATAAGAACAAAATTAAATAGAAATCGTGAAAGCAAATATGAATTGTTTGAAGCCAATTAACTGGAGATCGAATCGAGATAAAATATATCAAGTAGGATCAAATTTTGAATTTGTGAGACATGAATCTGAAATGGTGATGGACTGGTAAGTTAAGAGTCGAAATTGATAATGGATGGAAATTGAGTTAAGAATGGAATTTAGCTTGGACGCGTGAAGGATTTGGTTTTGTGGATAAAATTGGAATTTTGTTGGAGAATGCAGTTGTATATGCTGACGGAGTAGCAGACGGAGGGATATAATGATATGCCCGACAAAAAGGTACACATTTATTTTATATGGGTTTGGTGATTTATGAGCCTATTTGGCAAGCCGCTTGGCTGTTCCATTTTCTTTTGGATTGGAGAAGGCCTAGAAAGGCGAGTTGGGGTTGTACCGATTGAGCCGTACAGAGGAGGTACTGGCGAAATTTTCGAAAATTTAAAGTGTTAGGAATTTTCGATATTTTTGAAAATATTTATTTACAGTATTGAATTGGTTTCTAATTCAGTATAAAATTAGATTTGAAATTAATGAGTTTATAACGTTCTTTCTTACCTTAGCAATTTCGAGGACGAAATTATTTTAAGGGGGGAAGAATGTAACGACCCGTGTTTTTCGACCATTTGAATATGAATATTTAAATTAGTTTTAAATTTAATGTTGGAAATATTAATGAAATTTAATATTGAATTAGTTATTTAAAACGAAGTTGAACGTTAAAATTTATATATAATATAAATAGAGCTTGAAAATGGCGTGCAGTTCGTAAATTCGAGTTTTGAACTTCAACTGAGAATACAGGATTCGATATAAGTCGGGTTTCTGTGAAACAAGACACGTTGGGACCGTATTGACGATAATTTTCATATGAAAGAGAAAATCCAGATTCCGTATTATAGAGTGCGAGTTATGGCCAAATCAAATTTTGAAATAGTCGCTATGGAAAATCGTTATTAAATTATACGCCTTTAAAATGGCCGTTTTGCAAACGGATTCAGATTTCGACGAAATCAGTTTCATTAGAACCGTATCACTAAATTATTGTACGGTGGTGAATTGCGTGGAAAACCGATATTGTATGTGACCACGGTAGCTATAAACGCCCGTTCAATTTCTATAGCGCGTATTTAAATAAATAAAGGGGTATTTGAGTGTAACTGGAGCAGATGATCGAATTAGGCCACGAAACCAGTTCCGTTGAGTTCGTATCGTCGACTAGAGTCAGGATATGTATATAGTTTGTTATTTTTAGAGACCGGAAAATTTGGTGTTAAAAGGGGTATTGCGGTTCGGGGTAAAAACAGCCTACAGGGGCAACAGTCTCAGAATGCGACGAAACTGGTGCCGTTGGGTTCGTATTGATGAATTATTTTAAGATATCAAGATTTCAAGTTGATTTAATTTATTCTGTGATCGTGAAAAATTAAAACGCGTGTTTATTTCTGGTTTTATAAAGGAAATTTTTTCATACGATCTCGGATTTCGACAAAACTTGTCTCATTGGGTTTAGAATACCTTTTTACACTAAGATTAGCCTTCTTATCAGAAAACAGAAATCGTTTGTAGTAATTTTTAACGTGATTTCTCACTGAAGGAATTTCACACATTACAAATTTAACTATTCCACCACTTAACCTTCTTCTTTGCTTTTGTTTACGTCCTCTCGGTTGCTTGCGTCCATGCACTCGTATTTACTTCCGCTCCAAACTTCTACGTTCCTTGTGTATCAATCTTTCTAAAACCGTGGGTATCAAGTAACCAGTTTATATATATTTTCCCCCACTCGTAATAGCTACCCTGCACGCCTAGCTGAGACAATACAGTAACCTACCGTGTACTCTCAAAACTTGTGTGCCAAACTGTTGGTTTCTTGCTCGCCAAATTGTCTAACCGTGCTGACCAAGGAATCGGATAAAATATTATTAACAGTGGCGTGCTCCCCACATCTCTTCTTCCTATAAATAACGCCTGTTTCATTTCATTTCAGTTCAGCAAACAAAGCCTCCATCCTTTCTTTAACCGAAACCTCCTCTTCCCTAGAATCAAAAAGTCTTCCTTCTTTCATCGAATACAGCGCTCTTTTAACAAGCAGGCAAAGTGGAGGACGGATCGAAGTGCAAGAGGGAGGTGTCTTTGATGAGGGGTGAGCGGAGTTTTGAAGTGGCGCTGGCTGGTAGTTCTGGCGTGGGATCGGAGCATGGTGCGGGGTGTCAGGGCAGTGATGGTCGTGGCGCACATCAGTGAAATAGTGGGGGGGGGGGTCGTGTTGTGTTCTGTGTTGGTGGTTGCAACGTCTTTCAGGATGGAAAGAGTATGGGGGAGTTGTTCTTCATGCATGGAGGATACGAAAACAAGTGGGGTGAAGCGAGGATACATGGTACTGAGATAGTGAACACACGGTGGGCATTTTGTGGATGCGTAGGCTGTGTGTGTGCATGTGATGACGATGGACAAGTGGACCTACAGTTAGAGAGGTACGCAAGAAATGGGAAGAGCCTGGAACATGGATGCGGTGTGAATGATAGTGGATGTGGTGAAGTACAGGGAACAGTGGGGTAGTCTTAGAAGAAGTTGCGGTAGGTATTAATTATTAAGAAGAAGCGGTCATGCGGTCTTGATGGATGGGGCGGGTTGGAGCAGTGGTGAAGATCAGCGGTGCATGGGTTCAGACACGAAATGATTTGCTGCAGTAACGGAAGTAGGTGGAACAAGGGACGTCAGATCCATATCAATGAGCGACACATGATGAAGCCGGTTCAGACAGAATAGACCGCAGATGGAAGCTTATAAAACAAACCGTTTGACGTTAAAAACAAGGTGAGTTAAACTCACTCAGTTACCCTTTTATTATTTTATATAAATTGGGTATTTTTATTTTGTGTGCTCTGCTTGCAAATGGTTGACTGTTTTGCTAGTCATCTATTTATTTGTTGATTTAACTGATGAAATTAAACTGTGTTTAATTTCAGTGAAATACCAAATCGTTATTTTTAACGATTGGTTCCAATAAAGGTAACTCACCTTGGTTGGTCACGTTTATTTATAAACGTGTTTAAATGGTTGAATTGCTTGTGGTTGATGTTGAATGGTTGCTATTTAGTGTTATCAGTTAAACAAAAACTGAATGGTCTGATTTGAGATAACCATTTGAATACAGGGAAGAACAGGTTGGAGGGATCCAACCGGATTTCTCAAATGTATTATTTATTTTCATATGATCATATATGAACTGATCTGTTTGTGTGATTGATTTGATGGTTGATTATTGACTGGATATTCAACATCTGTTTGGTTTAAACCAATAGGTGATATTGGTTAAGTGTTTGGCAGAGTATGGCCTTTAAAACCAATCGAGTTATAGATATTGATTCACCGACAGGTGAATCGATAGAGTTGAGGTTATAAAATTTATTTTATAACCAGAGTTAGATTTGAATTATATTATTTGGATAAAAGTTAATTAAGAGAAATAAATAAATATTTTATTTGTTTAAGACTTTGATTTGTTATGAATTTATTTTGCAAAGCAAATGCTGATGTTAATCAGATTTACCAGTGGAAGAATAAGAAATGAATTAAATGGTTAAACCTTGAAAATTTGTTTTGTAAAGGAAACAAATAATTAGAATCTATCTAAATTAATTATATTTTGAATTAATTTAAAGCAAGGATTGTTGAAATCGGTTAATGAGGTAATCAAGTTTTTGAGTTAATTAAATCGACCGTTTGGAATTAGAATTGTTTATCAAGTTAATGTGTTTTGACTAAAATAGTTAAATGAATATTGTTTGAATTTAAATAAGGATTTAAAAGGGATTTAATATTTAATTTAGTTAATAAAGGGATTAACTACTAAAGTAGTTAAATGTTTAAAATAAGTTATTATTTTAATTAATGATAAATTTAGAAATATATTTTTAAATGGAATTCATTTAAAAGGTTACCGAATGTGAGATGCAAGCCAATTGAATGGGACAAGGGAAATAAGATCTCCAAAGTGGATAAGGGTTGAAAATAATTGAAAGGAGATCGGTAGAAAGTGAAATTTTATATCTGAACTCAAGTTTTGAAAGAGATTATGAACGAGTTTTGTATCTGAACTCAAGTTTTATAATGAAGTTATAAAGGGGATTTAAGCGAACTTATAAGCTTAAATGGGAGGGTTACTTAACAATTTGATAAAGTAAAAGGAAATGAAGGTATAAAGGAGTTATGATTAACCTTTGTTTTGAGACTGGAGTGGAATTTTGGTGTTGGATTACAACTGATATTTATCTGAGGATAAGAATGTTGTTGATCAAGGTCTGAGAGGTAATTAAAATACCCCAACTTGAACAACATCGGGATTATCTGAAGATAGTATTAGTTGGTAATCGTAAGAGACGTTAGTGGATATGGTTTGAAAATCTAAACAGCGATTTTAGCGTTGTTGTTATAGTATATGTTTTGTAAATCTAATATAGCGATTGTAGCACTTTTGCTATAGTAAATGGATTGTAAACCTAAACAGCGATTATAGCGCTGTTGTTTTGTAAATCTAAATAGTAATTATAACGCTTTTGTTATAACATATGTGCTATAAATTTCTTTGTTAAAACTAATGGATTTCCGAATTTAAAAGATGATTTGAAGGAAGATTTTAAATGGGAAATTGAATATAGTTATTCGAGATAGAATTAGCCAAACATAATTATTCGGCTAAGTTGCCATTTCGTACGACTGCTAGCGTAATTCGCAGGGCTGCAGATAGCCTACGGCGGTCGGATGTTTCCTGAGGGATTCAGGCGTAACCATTGTGATCGCTGTGATCTAGAGTCAAGCGAATGGAGTGAAGTCGAATATCAGTTAATCAATTAGAGTTAAATCAAATTGGAGTTATTCAATTATCGTATTTTCAAAGATTGAAATTAGAAGTTTTTAAAAGTAAATCAGTTTTGTTAAAGGCCAAGTGATGCTGAATACTGAACCAGTGAACTCATTGGAGTGTCATGTTTGAAACACTGTATATTTTGATAGTTAAAACACCGACTATCAAATCTGACCAATACGAGTGTTGGTACGGAAAGACCGGGATCGAATTTATATTCGAAAACCATTCCGACCAACAAATACGTGAAGATATCAGAAGACGGTCGAGATGGTGCTGCGAAGACCGTTGATTTTCATAAACGGAAGAACCACTAATATTCTCTGCCTGGCAAGTAGAGATAAACTGTGATTCTGTCGTAGTTGGAATCTACGGGTTGCAAGGACTTCTCGCTACTGATCCATGGGGTGATTCCTATATGGATGCAGTAGGAGAGTGCCTTCGGTTCATCCTGTTCCTGGATGACGTATATGGACGAATGTCTGACAGAGTATTTCCAAAGGATCACGTACGTTGGTTTCTTCAAACGTACGATAGTTGTTGGCGGAGAATCGCCGTTCTCTAGCTTTCAGCTAGAGTATTTTTGTGGACGTCAATTAGTGATATCTGACGGATCTGACGATGTGGCATTCAAAGTGAATGACGACCAAATGTTCAAGAGTTAATTCTGGCCTCAAGCCTCATCAACCGGGGAATGACAAAAATCGGGCAGGCAACATGGCTATGTGGGTCGCTCCCATTAGGGTGTATAATCACCTATCTAGAGGAAGTCCTATTTGTTTCTTAATCTATGTTTCGATGCTGTCCCTTGTCGGGAGACGGTTGCTGATCCCAACCGTCGGTGATATACATTCGATACACTCAAGTGAAATGAGTGGTCGGTCATGTGAGGGCCGGGTTGCAAGAAGTTCTTGTTGAACCCAGTGTATTCGTCTCTAGAGATACACGATCGGAAGGTGGACCCATACCTTGTCAAGTCGGAATCCAATATCCAATAAGCGCCTGCGGGTTTTGATTGTATACTATATATGTAGAGCGTGAGATGCAAGCGTTCTACTAGATTCTATTTACTTGTATTTAGACATTATTATAATATCAGAAAAGATATTGGTTTCAAAACTGTTTTGGGTTATCGTAAGGTAAAAACCGTCCGTGTTTATGTGTGGATTTGGTCTTACGATTATCCTTTTCTTTTGAAAAGATTTTGAACTTTAAAATCATGATTGGACGATTTACCCTAAATACTGTGCGAGTTTCTCTCACTCTGGTTCACCAGACTGACCCGGTGTTTTGTAAATGCTCGGGTTAGGCCGGGTTGTACAGGTTCAGGTTATCGACTGATGTGAAGAAACGAGCTGGAAGAGTCCAGATGTATGATATTATTACTATTCCGCTGTGTGTTATATGAGGACAGATTATTATCACTGTCCAGATGTGTACTCTGATACTGTAAGTATTTTAAAGCTTTCAGTAAAGATTTATTTCTATATTATATTTTGTTCCGCTGCGATGTGAGACTCTGTGTTGTGTGGTGTTTCTTCTTCTTCTTCTATTCTAATATTTCTTTCTTTCTTATCTCACCCTCTAACTTCTTTCTATTAATGATCTGGAATATTCGATGTTTGAATGGTCAACATGATAGTTTGATGTTGATTTTCGGAGTCGAAAATCCCGGTTCGTTACAGGTTCCATACCTTGTCATAGTTGGAAATCCATTACCCAATACGTGCTTGCGGTTTTGATTGTATACTATATAGTAGAACGTGAGATGAAAGCGTTTCTGCTAAATTTATATCTATTTGTACTTAGACATTATTATAATATCAGAATGATATTGCTTTACAAAGTTGTTTGGATTTTCATAAGGGAAAAACCCGTTCCATTTTCATGGCGTGGTCTTATGAGATATCATTTACTTGTTCAAACTGTTTTTAAACTGTTTTACTCATACCAGTCCCATGACTGACCCGGAGTTTACTTTGTTGTTTACCCTAAACTCTTGGGTGCCTAAATTTGTACGGGCAGTCAAGTAGTCGGGATTTTACAGATACACTTGGAGAGCTTGGAGCAGGAGGCTTCAGGATTCTATAGTTATTATTTCCACTGTTGGTGTAAGTGCTGTACTCTGATAAGGGCTATTGTATATATAACTGTTTGTATTTCAAAAGTTATGTTATATTTTATTCGTTCCGCTGTGAGATTCGTGTTTACTCTGATGATGATGTTCTTCTTCTTCTTCTATTCTATAAGTTCTACCTTATCTATCCTCACCCTCTATCTTCTTTCTATTAGTTTCTTGAATTTCTAGTGCAATTTGGGGTTGGACTTGTGTTATTTGGTCAGCTCAAATTGGACCGGATTTTCGGGTCACTACAGTTGGTATCAGAGCATTGGTTTAGTTAATACCTTGGCTCTGTGGCGTGACTCGGTAGAGATAGGATTAGTAATATCCTAGACTGAGTTTGAGTGTATATATATATGAGTGTGTATATGTTATTCAATATAAATAATTTTATATTGTGGAGACTCATTGGTTGAGTGGCTTATGGATTCTGGTCGATCAGTTTGATCCACTGTATCGGTAGGAGTTTTATAAACACTCGAATACGATGGACCAACATGATATGTTTTGAAATTTACATAGTATAATTGGTTGTGTTGGTTGTTATTATAATCGAATGAGATTATAAAAGGTAAAATGATTATAAATAACTAATCATAATTCATATAAGTAAAATATATGAAATAAGACGAAGTAAATCTGAATTTAAATCAGATTTGGAATTAAAATAAGGAAATTTTAAGTTCCTGGGAGATTTTGAAAATGTTTTTCAAACTGAAAGTGATATAGTATTGAACTCACTTCGATAGCTGGAAAATAGATTCTGATGATGAATCGCGACATCATCAGTGTTCATTTTCGAGTTCTACGTGACGGATTACTACCAAAGGTTTTGTTTTTGAATTATTTTGAGAAAACAAGTTGTTCAGAAATTCAAATGTTTTGAATTGGTATTATGATTTCAAACTGATTTGAAATGCACCCAGGAATTTAAGTTCTGGAAATAAAATTTAACTAATGAAGTTAAATAAAATGAGATGGTAAAAATAAATTAAAATTTAGCTTGAACGAAGTTAAGAAAAAAAAAACTGATTGGATTAGCGAATAATCTGGAAATGGAATTGAGTTGACGAGTTAAGAGTTTGAAATTTTATATTGAAGTTCAAATAAAATCTGACTTGGATATAAGAGAATGGTTGTGTTGGAGATGAAATTGATTGGAGTTTGATTGGAATGGCATTTGTATATGCTGAAGCAGTAACAGATGGAAGGGATATAATGATATGCCCGACAAAAAGGTACAAGTTTATATTTGATATCAGTATGAGATTTATGAGCCGAATTGGCAAGCCGCTTGGCTGTTTGATTTCTTTTGGGTTGAAGAAGGCCCAGAGAGGCGAGTTGGAGTTTGAGATATTGACCAGTACAAAGGAGGTGCTGGCGAAATTTTTCGAAAATTAAAAGCGTTAGAAAAATTTCAAAATTTTTGAAAATTTAGTTAGTCGGAATAAATTAATATTTTAGTCGATATTAATTGGTTCAGTTGAAACCGGAGATAAGAGGTAAACAGATAAAATTTTACCCAGTAGATAGGGTCGTCCACTACCTTAGCAATTTCGAGGACGAAATTATTTTAAGGGGGAAAGATTGTAATGACCCGCATTTCTGACCGTTGAATAATTAATTTATTTAATTATTTAAATATCGTTTTGGCGATATCGATAACTGGAATTAAATAATATTGAATATTTAATTAATAATTATAATATAATAATATATTATAATGTCGAAATAGTCAAAAATAGCTGAATTCACAATACAGTGTGAATTGGATTATATATAAGGTATAATTCAGTTTGGAATTGAATTTGAATAACGAATATATTATATAAACGACAGTTGAACGTATAGTTTATAATATATTTATAAACGAGCTCGAAATGGCGCTGCAGTTCGCTATTTGGCGATTTGAACTTCAACTGAATGTACATGGTCCGTTTTAAGTCGGATTTCTGTGAAACAAGAACCGTCAGGACCGATTTGATAATAGTTTTCTAATGGAAGAGAAAAATCGGGATTTCGTCATGTAGATTTTGATTTACGTCCAAATAAAATTTCAGAAAAATCGCTATGGAATTCCCTTTATAATTTATAACGATTTATAAAAGGAATTTCAATATAAATTGAATATCGATATGATATGGATTCGGAATATCGAGCTATAAATCCATATATGAATATATTGGAGTTGTGGTAAATTCTATGTGAATATATACGATAATATTAAATTATTAATATTTAATTTAATTTATTTAAATATATTTAAATGGGCTATTTAGAGCTTTAAAAATAGCCACTTTTGCAAACGAAGTCGAAATTCGATGAAACTAATTTTGTTGGATCCGCAATGTCAAATTATTGTTAGATTCCAAGTTCCGTGAATTTTAGAGTCGATATGTTGCCGTACGGATTTTTAGAGTGAAAAACAGTCAGTATTTCGACGGTTAAAAATACGCTGTGTGAGCATATGGAGTCGGAATTCGACGAAACCAGTTTCGTTGGGACCGTAATGTCGAACTCTAGCTCCAGGTCCAGTTTGGTGATTTTTAGGTATCATATGTAATCACAGGAATTTTAAAGGACAAATAAACACAGCAGTTGATTTTATTTTAATATAATATTCAAAAGAAAATATCTAAATTTTTCTATAAATACCCTACACCATTTAAACCCTAAAAATCATTCCACAGACAATGAAAAATGCGCCGACACTTTCTTATTCAGGAAACGCAAAGCATAAGGCATAAAAATTCAAGAGAAATCAAAATAAAATATGATAAATTCCCAAACAAGTTCAATCGAGTTCCTAAGGGGATTCTCTACCTTTCTTTGTGAGTAATTTCTGGTTCGACGTCAGTTTTATGTTGCTGCGTTTTTACAGTGGCGTGTAGAGAGGCTAGGGTTGTCGTTTTTGGATGATTCAAGCGTTGATTCACGAGATGGATATCGCGATTGAGTCTGTGGTTGGATTTAGTTGAGGTTGTGATTTTTTTGGGGGTTTCGGTGGCATTTTGGTTCGGTGATGTCGAGGATGAGCAGGTCCGACGGGGTTATGGGACGAGCTCGAGTTGATCAGAAGAGGTATAGGAAGAACGAGAATGGGACGAGAAGAACATTGGTAGAGTTTGTTTTGAATTCGGTGAGGAATCGAAGGAGCAGTTCAAGGTTGAAGGTTTGGAAATGGCTCGGGCGACGGTTTTAAACATCGAGGAAGAAGACGGGTAGAAAAAGAAAGCGGGCCGAGTTCTTGAAAGGGGAGTTGGGCTGCGAATAAAGGTTGGGCCCAAAATTTTATAAAAGGAAATATAATTGATTTGATTAAAAATATTATAACCTTGTATATTTAATATCTTATTCGTACGTGGTCGAAATTCAGCGAAACAAGATCCGTTGGGATCGTATAGACGGTGGCTACACCATGGAACTGACTGGAAGTGGATTGGAGCTAGTTTGGATTTATGGCGAAATAAATTGTTTGATTCAAATCAAATAACAGTTTATCGTTCTTTAACGATGAACTGCAAATGTGAGTAAAACTCACCAACTCTGAACAGTTATATTTTTAAAATGTATTCTTAGAACTGTTAATCATCTGTTGATTGCTGTGTGTTGGTTGATTGATTGAACTGCTAGTCAGTTAGTTGAAATTATATATATAAAAAAACCGTTAAATATATATATATATATATATATATATTCTGCTTATCAGAATAATTCGTACTGAACTGTAATGGATGTTGATTATACTGTGTAACATCTGTGGATGCAGGGAAACAGGTTGGAGGGACCTAACTGGGTTCCTCAATATTTATAATACTGTTTTGATTCATATATTCTGTTATATGGTGTGATATATAATCTGTGTTGATTATATGTGTTTGGACGATATTGAATATCGTAATTTGAGGTGTTGAATACCATAACATACTGAAATGGTTGATAAGGAAATATTTTCAAAGTGATATTTGAAAATCAAATATTTATAAATGGAATATTTATAAATAAGAGAATATTTATAAATTTGAATATTTATAAATAAGGAATGTTTATAAATGGAATATTTATAAATAGGAGATATTTCAAAAAGGAAATAAATTTAAAATATTTCCTTTTGAATGGAAAGGCCTATGTGGCGGGTTTGGGGATTTTCCCGATGCTCCCGATACAAAGGAGGTTATGGTGAATTTTCCCGGAAATTTAAGGATTTAGAATATTTTTAAGAATAAATTTAAAAAGGGAATATTTGCAAACTATTTGCAAATAGAAATAGAAGGGTTTGTAAACCATTTTCAAACCAAATAGAAGATGAGAAAGATTTTGTAAACCATTTACAAATCAAATCGAATAGGGAATATTTGTAAACCATTTATAAGTAGAATCGAAAGGAAATGTTTGTAAAACCATTTACAAATGAATATAAAGAGGAATATTTGTAAACCATTTACAAATAGAAATGAAAAAGGGATATTTGTAAAACCTTTACAAAAGAAATCGAAAAGGAGATATTTGTAAAACCATTTACAAATAGAATTGAAAAGGAAATATTTAGAAAATAAATAGAGTTAATAAAAAGGAAACGTTATAAAAAGGAAAACGTTATTAAAAGAACATTTATAAAGTGAAGAACCGTTACTAAAAAGTGAATCTTTATAAATGGATAAACGTTATAAGAAAGAAGTTAATCGAATATGGTATTCGAAGTTAGTAAATCGAATATGGTATTCGAAAGGAGTTAATCGAATATGGTATTCGAAGTTAGTAAATCGAATATGGTATTCGAAAGGAGTTAATCGAATATGGTATTCGAAGTTAGTAAATCGAATATGGTATTCGAAAGTAGTTAATCGAATATGGTATTCGAAAGGAGTTAATCGAATATGGTATTCGAAGTTAGTTAATCGAATGTGTTATTCGAAAGGGGTTAGTCGAGTCGAGTTAGTTAAATAGAGTTAACTGATAGAGTTAATCAGTTAGGGTTAATCGTTAGAGTTAATCAGTTAGAGTTAACCTGTTAGAGTAAATCAGTAGAGTTAATCAGTTAGAGTTAACCCGTTAGAGTTAAACAGTTAGAATTGAACAATTAGAATTAATCCAAATGAGATGCCATTTAGTACGACTGCTAGCGTAATTCGCAGGGCTGTAAATAGCCTACGGCGGTCGGATGTTTCCTGAGGGAATCAGGCGTAACCATTGTGATCGCTGCGATCTAGAGTCAAGCAAATGGAGTTAAATAGAGTTAATCGAATAGTAGTTATTCGAATGGAGTTAAATAGAGTTAATCGAACAGTAGTTATTCGAACGGAGTTAAACAGAGTTAATCAAATATTAGTTATTCGAATGGAGTTGAATAGAGTTAAACGGAGTTGAATAGAGTTAGTCGAATATAGTTTATTCGAATAGAGTTAAAGGAAAGGAGTAGTCGATTATAGTCTAATTGAAAGGAGTTATCGATTATAGTTTAATCGAAAGGAGTTATCGATTATAGTTTAATCGAAAGGAGTTATCGATTTTAGTTTAATCGAAAGGAGTTATCGATTATAGTTTAATCGAAAAGAGCTATCTATTAGTTTAATCGAAAGGAGATTTTCGAATATATCGTATTCGAAAGGAAGAGATCGAATATAGTTTATTCGAAAGATAGAGATTTCGAATATAAGTTATTCAAAGAGAGAAAACCGAATATAGGATATTCGAAGAAGAGTTAATCAAATAGAGATTACTCGAAAGAGAATTTTACGTCGAATTCGATTATATCGAATTCGGGAAAGTAATATTGACTTTCCGGTTTTTAAATCAAGGGTATACACTAATAAATTAGGGTTAGGTTTAATTATTCGGATTTAAAGAATAAAGGTTATAATTGAAGTTAGATATTTCGAAGGTAGGGATTATAACGTTATCGTTATAATCAATGTTTTCAATAAAGAAGTGGATTCGTAAATTGAATCCGAGAGTTACGTAAAGAAGTTGTTAAAGGTTTAAAATATAAACTGTTACTATTTCGAAGTTATAACGTTGTTCAGTTAAGGTCTGAGAGGTAATTATACCCCAACTTGATTGACTTCCTTCTTAACTAAGGAATGGTAAGGTTTGATAGTGAATGATGGTTAGGTGAATTCAGTAAATTGTTTGAGTTGGTATAGCGATGTTTATTTAAACATCAGTTTAAATCCAATGAAGGAACTTTGGAAATGTTTTCCAAATAAGAAATCAGAAATTTTTTCTAACATAGAAAACAGGAAATGGAAATGTTTTCCATTGTTAACAAAGTTTATTTTCTAAAATTAGAAAATAAGAAATGTTGAATATATGAAAACAGGAGATAAGTAAGGTAATGAACTAAAGAGAAAAATGTTGATTGATGATTGATTGATATAATTTCCATCTGGAAATAATATCTTTGTTTGCACACGGACATTTTTCATTTGATAGTTAAATCACAGACTATCAATGTTTTGACCATTTTAACGTTGTTAATATGGAGAGACCGGTTGGATTATTATCCAAAGAACCACTCTGTATTGGCATAAGCGTTGCGAATCATATATGCCAAAGAAAATTGAAGACGGAGTAAAGTGCAAGGGCTATTGTATAAGTCTTAGATAACAGTGCCTAAGATGGATGTACTGAATAGTGCATTCGGCTCATCCTGTTCCTGGATGAGTTGTATGGATGAATGTCTGACAGAGTATTTCCAGAAAGGTCACGTACATTGATTTCTTCAACCGTACCAAGAGTGGAAGCGGAGAAGGGCACTTCTTTAGCTAACACGTAATGTACTGTTGTAGACGTAAATTAGTGATTTTCGATGGATCTGACAATGTGGCATTTGAAGTGAATCTGATGTGATGATGAAGCGTAACCTCAAGCCTCATCAACCGGTAAATGAAAGAAATCGGGCAGGCAGCATGGCTAAGTCGGTCGCACCGAAGTAGGGTGTATAATCACCTATCTAGAGAATATTCATTTGCTTCTTTTAATCTATCAATGCTGTCCCATATATATACGGGAAACGGTTGCTGATCCCAACCGTTGGTGATGTACATTCGATACACTCAAGCGAAATGAGTGGTCGGTCATGTGTGGCTGAGTTGCAAGATGTTCTTGTTGAACTCCAGTGTATCGTTCCTAGAGTACACTGATCGGAAGGTGGTTCCATACCTTGTCATAGTTGGAAATCCATTACCCAATACGTGCTTGCGGTTTTGATTGTATACTATATAGTAGAACGTGAGATGAAAGCGTTTCTGCTAAATTTATATCTATTTGTACTTAGACATTATTATAATATCAGAATGATATTGCTTTACAAAGTTGTTTGGATTTTCATAAGGGAAAAACCCGTTCCATTTTCACGGCGTGGTCTTATGAGATATCATTTACTTGTTCAAACTGTTTTTAAACTGTTTTACTCATACCAGTCCCATGACTGACCCGGAGTTTACTTTGTTGTTTTCCCTAAACTCTTGGGTGCCTAAATTTGTACGGGCAGTCAAGTAGTCGGGATTTTACAGATACACTTGGAGAGCTTGGAGCAGGAGGCTTCAGGATTCTATAGTTATTATTTCCACTGTTGGTGTAAGTGCTGTACTCTGATAAGGGCTATTGTATATATAACTGTTTGTATTTCAAAAGTTATGTTATATTTTATTCGTTCCGCTGTGAGATTCGTGTTTACTCTGATGATGATGTTCTTCTTCTTCTTCTATTCTATAAGTTCTACCTTATCTATCCTCACCCTCTATCTTCTTTCTATTAGTTTCTTGAATTTCTAGTGCAATTTGGGGTTGGACTTGTGTTATTTGGTCAGCTCAAATTGGACCGGATTTTCGGGTCACTACATACTTGCTATATTCATCAAAAACGATTATGTAATAGAGATCCTGACGATCTGATTCATTGTATCTTCGACTTTATGTTATTATTATGAGATTATAAAGTGGGCGTAGGCTCGTTAACGCCGAACACTATAAAAACGCTGTTTTCTTACTTTTTCTTGCTTTTTCTCGCTTTCTCTGATATTTCTTCATATATCATGCTCAAATGTGACTTTTGGCCGTTGATGACCACTTTTTGGCATCAACAGTTTGAAAATGATGACCTCAATAGAACTGTGCATGAAGAGCAAACTCAACAAGAATATGATGACCATTTTGGACTACGGTGGAACATAAACAAAGGGGATCGACCTAATTGGCTCGAATGATAAGAGTAACTAAGTTCATTAGCGCTCGATGAGCCGATCCTCATTTTCTAACTAAAGTGAAGGAACGATGCCTAGGAAAATGAGATTCGACTATTTGCGTGTTCAACTTTAACTCTCGCCGACTCGAGAGAAAGTACAAAATGACTTGGGTTGGCTAAGATCACCAAACCTGCAACTTTATCCTGAAACAACGACGGAGAGTATGAAGACTTAAGGATTGGATGTCCGATTGACTTAGCTTCACCCCTACTGACGCTGGGGGCAAGAGCACTGGCTTCGTTTGCACCCCACCAACATTGTGGGATTGGGGCTCAGCTTACAGACTGGCTTTGAACACGTCTTTATCTTGACATGTGATTCAAAGGATGCATACCATACCTTCTGACTATGACAAGGCTTGGGTTACTCTTTCAAGTGAGACCGCTTATGAGTTCAACATGACTTGCCTTACTCATTCAAGTGAGGCAACTTATGAGCAAAACATGACTTGGAAGACTAAAATCGCAAGTACATTAAATAGAGAGCGAGACTCACTTTTCTACTGCCTTATGATTTTGACAATCATAATAGACATCGACTCACATGATTTCAACAACATCTCGTACTGACTCATGTGTGATCATTGGACCATAAAAATGATCCGGAGCGATCGTGGATTTCATTAAATATGGTTTGACGTGACCACAGATTTCTAGTCTTTTGTTAATATGATCAGGAGTGATCATGGTTTTCTGGCTTTCTGGTGGCAAGATATGGCGACCATTGATTCCTAGCCTACTATTCCAATGACTCGAGAAGTAAAAACCCATATGCGATGATAAGTTCACATGCCATTTCTAGTTTTCTATGATATCTCATGACTTGGATAACCGAACCATGCATTGACTTGTGTGTGACTAATGGTCTGACTTGACCTTACACTTGACCATGCTCTCGACTTGCATAAGAAGATGACACCATTCGACGAAGACTGTTTATGACGACCATGTGCAGAAGCCAGCGGCAAAGCTTGGCTTATAATGATATCATTCGACCTCTTGACTCGACAAGGCAGATAAGAAAAAGAATTTAAGCTTCAAGACTACTTCCAAAGACATGACAATTCGACAATGCTTTCCCGAAGATGAATGACATTCCAAAGAGATGCAGTTCGACTTACTCAAAGTACATCATGTCTGCCACAAGATGTCATTGGGTGGCAAAGTGTTGACCCGCCTTTTGGCAAGGCCGTCAACCCATGGACCCGTCATAAGACCGCTTAGGGCTCGAGCTGGGCCTTGAAAAGCCCAGACATTCTCAGAAGAAGTGGTGGAACACTCCTAGACATAAAAGACCTGGGCTCGATGGTTCTGAGATGAGATTACACTACAACTATGACTTGGTCATGAGATCTATTTAATAGCCTACTTACTTGGTCCAACTACCTATTCTAAAGCCTATAAACTTGGATCAAGCTATACTTATGCTGCCACATATTGAAGGGAAATTCTCCACGTAATCAAGACTCAGCTCCATTATCCGCTATTCACATGGATCAACCGACACATGACACCTCCAATTATTGAAGCCCACTGCCTATAAATACACCATGCTATACAACAAATAGGAGGACTTTTGGCTGAGATCTGAGCCTGACTTTATAGCTCATGCATGCCCTCCATAACTCAATCATGGCTGCCAACCACTTTCACCTCAAAAATGCTTGCTATATTCATCAAAAATGATTATGTAATAGAGATCCTGATGATCTCACTCATTGTATCTCCGACTTTATGATATTATTATGAGATTATAAAGTGGACGTAGGCTCGTTAACGCCGAACCACTATAAAAATGCTGTTGTCTTACTTTTTCTTGCTTTTTCTCGCTTTCTCTGATATTTCTTCATATATCATGCTCAAATCTGACTTTTGGCCATTGATGACCACTTTTTGGCGTCAACAGTTTAGTTTACCTGTTATTGCTCTGTTTTGTCGCTTATCGCTCATACCAGACTTTTTTCTGATCCAGAGTTTTATGTCTCTTCTTATTACTCTGGGTGCTCTTAAACTGGCAGACTAGAGATAGGTTAGCCGGTTGTGCACGAGTAGCTGTCCGGAGACGAGCAGGAGGCTTATACGTACTATTTGCTGTATATTCTCCCTGTGTCGCTGCTGGTCACTACTTTGGGCACTAGTAGTGTACCTTTCCTTCCTTTTGCTTTAGAGACAGTTTTAAAGTTGTAATAATGATGAAGTGGAACATAAGCTGTATTTGGATTTTCCGCTGCTATGATGTTTAGTTTCCAGCTTATGCACTGTCTCGCCTGTTTTCTGTCAAAGTATATTATTATTGTATTTTATTCCATGCGCTGTGAGATGTTCTACAGGTTCTTTGTTAGTCCATTGTTAAGTTTCCTTTCCTTTCCTTTCTTTGGCGACCGTCCCGTGCTAGTTGGACAGTGATATAGCGCACTTTCCTTGGAAATATCGGCTGGTGCGGGGCGGGCTGTCACATAAGAGACCAGGGGAAGATGAAGTTCCTTATTCTCTTGAGGATGCTGAACAAAATAACACTCAGAAAAGTAGTACTAAGCAGCAAGTGGACGAACCAAGAAAAAGTAAAATGTCAAGGACTTTAAAAACCTTTGGATCAAACTTCTATACTGTTATGTTAGAAGATAATCCATTGACAAACAAACAAGCTTTGTCTTCCAGTGATCCCCCTATTGGAAAGAGGCAATTAATAACGAGATTGAATCCATTATGTCCAATCATACATAGGAATTAGTTGATTTACCCCAAGGATGTTTGACCATAGGAAATAAATGGGTATTTAAAAAGAAATTGAAACCTGATGGTTCAATCGACAAGTACAAAGCTCGTCTGGTAGTCCAAGGATTTAGATAAAGGAAGACCTAGACAACATATTTTGATACTTATTCACCTATAATGAGGATAACGTCAATTAAAATGCTTATTGCAATTGCATCCATACATGACTTAGAAATACATTAAATGGATTTTAAAACTGCATTCTTAAATGGTGAACTAGAGTAAGAAATCTATATGAAACAACCTGAAGGATTTCTAAACTCAGAAAATGAGAATAAAGTTTGCAAACTGGTAAAATCTCTTTATGGCCTTAAGCAAGCTCCAAAATAGTGGCATGAGAAGTTTGATAACACTATGTTATCAAATGGATTCACAATAAATGGATTAAATAAATGTGTGTACATAAAACACACACATGGGTATGTCGTTGTTTGTCACTATGTTGATGACCTGTTGATCCTAGGTAATAACAAGGCCATAATAACATCTGCAAATGATATGTTATCCTCTAGATTCAATATGGAAGACCTAGGACTGGTTAATGTGATATTAGGTGTAAAAATTCTGAGAACATCACTGGGATATGCATTATCCCAATTACATTACATCACCAAAATACTTGAAAAATTCAAGCAATATAATGCAACTATTGCAAAATAACCAGTAGACATGAACCAAAATTGAGTAAAGAACACTGGTGATTGTGTCTACCAGTTAGAGTACTCTCGTATACTAAGAAGTATCATGTATGTTATGAACTATACCAGGCCTGATATCGCATATGTTGTAAGCAAACTAAGTAGATTTACCAGCAATTTTGGTAAACATCATTGGAAAGCTATAATTAGAGTTCTAGGATATCTAAAGTATACGCAGAGTTAAGGTTTATACTATAAAACCTATCCTTCAACAGTGGAAGGATACAGTGACGCAAATTGGATCACTGGATAACATGATACAAAGTCTACAAGTGGATATGTGTTCACATTAGGAAATGAAACAATTTCATTGAAATCATCCAAATAGACTTGTATCGCCAGATCTACGATGGAATTAGAGTATATTCCACTAGATAAGACCGAAAAGGAAGTAGAATGGATTCAAAGCTTCTTGGAAGACATTTCTAATTGGAGCAAAACTATGCCTCCATTTGATAGTCAATCAGCTATTGGAAAAGCTAATAGTACACTATACAATGGTAAATCTAGGCATATTCGTCGTAAACATTAGACGATATGCCAGCTTCTCTCTAACGGGGTTATCATAATAGATTACCTTTGATCTAAAGATAACTTAGCAGATCCACTTACAAAAGTCTTGCCAAGTGAGAGAGAGAGTGAGAGAGAGAACAAACCTTATCGATGGGAATGGGGCTAAGGCTTATAGACTAAAGGTTTTTCTAAAATCGAAACCCCACCTTATTGATTGGAAATCCCAAGATCTAGGTTCAAAGGGACAACAAAGTTCAATAGAAACTTGATGGCACTGTTATACACAAACCATTCCTATGATAAGTCAGTGCATTATATGTTGAATAAGGATAAGTATTAATACTTTTAATGATGTCCGTATCTGAGGAATTAGAGAATACCCTTTATAGAATCACCTATGTAACTGCGAAGGCACCGCTTCAAAGAGAATTATGAGGCTAAATTCTCTAATCACTTATGAGACCCAGCTGGTGTTCAAGGCAAAAACGAATACGTACAGAGAACGAAGGGTTATAAGAAACATTTATTGTATGTTATCTACTTTGGAATTACACAAAAGGCTTACAGTTCAAGGACAGTCTATGTCTTCTGATTCTCCTTTGATTCAAATAGGTAATTACTAGGAAAGTTCAAGGCCCATGTGCTACTTTAACTGATGCAATAAATGGTTCGTGAAACTAAGAATGATTGCTCATTCATGTGGGGGATTGTTGGAAATGAATGAGCAAGAGAAAGAGGAATTTGGGAAGAAGAAGAGATAACAACCTATAGTCCCACATCATCAAAATATAAATAGAACCCACTCTTATATATTACAAGCTTATAGGCTTAAGAGGGTTTGTAGAGGAATGTGGGGATAGGCCTTGACATAGTAATATATTAAAGTGTCAAAGATTGGGGCTGGGGCCTTACTGCTCTTGGGTCCTCTTGATTGAATAGAGTCGACGGTTGCTGCTAGGGCCAGTGCGCTGAAACGATAATTTTTTTATTATAATTTGTAAGGCATGTCCGTTCAGCTGAATGGATATAACCATTTGAATTCTAAGCGCACACACATTAATGACCGTGTGGTTAAAGTGTCGCAACCTTTCCAATTCCAATGATTATTAATGCCCAGATGGGCACCTCCTCCAACCTATAAATACATTTCCCAAAATGAGACAAAATTCACCTTTTAATCTGCTCGCATTACTTCATCTTCTTCAAAGTAATCCTCTGATCTAGTTTATGTAATCTACTTCAGTTCGTTAGAGCTCCGTTTGCTTGCATTACTTTATGGGGCTGGTCCGTTTTATCCTGGGAAAAAAATTGCTATTATGTCAATCAGTGCATATGACAAGAATATTGTTCAAGGAAACAGAATATTTCTGGACTCCAACATTACTAAAATAGAATATTTTATGTACCACTTCAATCTTGTGCACAATCAGTCATGCTTTCTATCATTTTTGTAAATACAGTTTGACATGATAATTATGGTGTAATTGGGTAACATTGATTATTGTTACTGTCGATTTGTAATACAATTGTGTATTGACAAAAGTGCTAACAATTTCATGCCCCCCACATGTCCCCTTTCCCCTTTATGAAACATCAAAGAGAAGAACACCGCAAACCATGGGGCAACCGTGCTTCAAACTAAAAGCGGAGTACCACTGCTAATCCCAACCCGTACATAGCTGTACCTCTGGCTATACATAGTTAACCCATCGTTGACAATATTAATAGTTATGAACACGTACTACATTGTTACCCCAGATATCCCTCTAGCCGGGACTTATATGATGAAGTCCTCATAGGGTGTATGGTGGAGTCCATCATCCAGTGGGTTACAGGGCCCAACAGTGGCAGTCTTGTTAGAGAATGAAAGGGAACTGGCTAATGGAACCAATTATTTCACTCTTATCTCAAACCAGACTAGTTAACTTCTTAAATATCCAACCCAAACTCAAGAAGAAAAAGTATGCATGTTGAATGAAAAAAACCCATATAACTCTCATTCGTACAATACTTTGTATAAATACTACTGCATATTTTCAACAAGTATTTGATCATTCTATATTATCTCAAACCAGTGAAGTTCATTTCACATTCATTATGACTTCATTTTGAGAAACATTTCTTTAAAAGATGTTTAAGCTCCGCTTTGTTCGGTAATGGGGACTGGGATTCAAAATGCACCACTACCCTTTTCTTCTTTATCTCTCTGTCTCTACACAGTTATTCCCCACTTCACAATCGCGTTTTACCTCAGATTTCCCCCTCCGTTTCCTTTGTCGTTGAGCTATCCATACAACTCCCTTGTCCTTTTCTCAGATTTGAAAATCAAAGCTCTTATTTTGCCCTCTTTCTGTGGCTCCGATGTATCGCTAGCGGGCAGATCTTGCATGGAATCCCAATTTGCTTGCAACTCCATGGCCGTCATCGCCACAAGTGACTTTTTGCAGCAATATAAGCTCGACATCTGGTCATGGAGTTTCTCGTACGGTGAGTTCTGAGTTTTTTCCACTGTGGTCTGTGCTACACCTAGACATTTCATCGAACAAATGATGCACATAAAAGTCTAAAGGACATTCCATCAAACACATACAAAAATAACAAACATTAATTAATGCAAGGACCTAAAGATGATTGTATACAAATCTGAAACATCTATGGAGTATAATGATTAGGAATTAACAGATTTAAAGCATGAAATCATACCTAGGGATGAATAAAAGGGCTATGCATCTTGTTGCACAGTGATAACTTATATATGTGCTGTAGTTAAAACCTATGGCATTTATGTAAATTCTGGTAATTGCTAATGTTGAAAAACATGTATAAGT
Source organism: Allium sativum (assembly GCA_030737875.1). Classification (NCBI taxonomy): domain Eukaryota; kingdom Viridiplantae; phylum Streptophyta; class Magnoliopsida; order Asparagales; family Amaryllidaceae; genus Allium; species Allium sativum. The sequence continues at coordinate 424,535,712 of CM060923.1, read as the reverse complement.
AGACCCCATAAGCCTTGTAACAGGCATTCAAAAATCATTAATACAATTAATTACACTTACTCTATATTGTTGTTGTAACGACCCGCCTTTTTACCCGGTTCTCAGCGGTAGTTAAACCAACTTAAACCATTCATAAAGACGGATTGTTATGGATACTTACATATTTGAACAAAAATAACATAACTTTTCATTTTATTACAAAATTACATCAGAGTTACAAGGAATATCAAAGTTACAACATAAGTTCAGCGAAAAACAAATATGCTCATAGCGGAAGGAGCAAAACCCAAATCATAACTCTAGCTCCAAACCTGAATTCAGCTTTGAAGACTAAACCTGCAAACTAAACTACTAGTTGTCCGTGCAAAATTTATGGACACCCAAAGTTTAGGTGTTGGAACAATAAACTGTAGGTCAGTCGTGGGACTGGTGTGAGAACTAAAAACAACTATTATTTATGATTTATTTCACAGTTGAGAAATTCACCGGACTATGCCGCTAACGCGGAATGAGTTTGCTGCATGTGAATCCCTATGCATAGAAATTCACAATGACATTGAAAAATGAAGCTATCATAAGCTCTTCCCACATCACACAATGCAAGCGCACACTAAATGGGCGAGTTTTGTCTTATGATAACCAACAATTCTTTAACACGTGAAAATCCTCTTTTAATTCTCTAACTAGTGCATAGTGTTGAAAACTATTTCACAAATAAATAAATAAATCTTAGCAAGAAAAGTAACTATGCCCACATACATAGTTTATAAACAAAGCGAAAGGCTCGTATTGGTTATTGAGTTTCCAACATCATGGTTTCTGGCACGAAAGATTAATTAAGGACACAAGGTAAGTATCTCCCGGTTAACATCGATACTTGGACACCGAATACAGAGCGCGAAATATATATCCCGGTTTTCATCCAGACTCGGACACTGTATATACTTTATTTTCTTAGGTTTCACAAGTGGATCCACCGCCAAAGATTTTGAGTTTCAATAAACATTTTGTAAATGTATACAACCTAACCTCCAGTTTACCATCAATCCTGGGTGCTAGGTTCTTCGATGTCGCGATATACATAAAGCTATGCTCAAATAAGCCATGCTTTGATCATTTCTTGCTCATTACATAACTTGAGTATGTCACATTGTCAATTCACAACATGTCACTATTTCTATTAATACATAGCCTCTAAGTTCATATGTCTTAAAGTAAAGAATAAATTTACTTCCACAAATCCGATATATATTAACATAAATTAGTGCTGCAGAGACAATTGCAATGTCAGACACATAATCCATACAAGTCCGTTCTGGGTCTGAACAGAATAACAATCCGAAAATCTCCAAATATATTCAGATCTCATGCCACTTATAATCTCGTATTTGGTGATCAGCCCAAATAAGACATCAACAATCATTCCAAACAATTCGAAGATTCTTGGTCTTCACTTACCGATTTCCAAGTCTTTAATTTCTTTGTAACATCCTATTATCACTTGGAATGGTTTTCGAACATATATTTGATCCCGGTCTTTCCAAGTAATAAGCGCATTTTAAAAACAATAGCTATTCATTACACAGGTTTCTCGACTCAAATCTCCTTTCGAACCGTTATATATTTATTTCAAATTAAGGTTGGATTCATTCCAATTTCCTTAAACCCATTACAACTTTGATCCTTCCTTGAAATTCAATATTCACCGTTATCATTTCCAAATTTTTGAAAAAATACCAAATCTTAATTTGGTTTTCAATTCCCATTTATGATAATTCAATCATATGATATTCCAAATATAAGTTTAGATAGAGTTTAATTGGCTTATATTTGATATCAATTCACAAATCCGTGCAAATACTATCAGAATTTTGATATAAATATTTTCAATGTTTTCTGATATTATTCATCCAACCCTGGAATTTTTATATCGAATATTCGAAGCCTAACTCTACCCGAACTCATTTTCCTTTAAATTTCAAACTTCCCATATCTTATTTTAAATCATTAAAAAATTCCATACAAAATAATTTAAGTTCTTTAAAAATCTTCCAAACATTTAACAAAACCATTTTCATATTTTAAACAATAGTTTACGATTCATAACTTTAAAATCCAATTGCTTTCAACGAACATTATAATTAACATTTAACAACGTTACCAAAAATGCTGTAACATAGTCATTTAAATCAAAATGATTCAAAATCATTCGAAACTCAAATATTTACACTCACATCACTTTTAAATAATAAAATATGATTAATTATGAATTTTCCACATTTTTAATAATTTTTATAAACGGATTTATTAGATTTTTCATTACGGTCGTCGAACTGAGCGTATAACGACCTTTTTCAATTTTGTTTTAAACATAACTTGAAAACCATATGTTCTAATTTTAAATTTTCTTTCCTATTCAAAAGTTATCATTAATAGAAATCCAACGTTTCTTATTTCACGCAATTTCGATTTAAAACATTCAAGTTATGGTCATTTGAAAATAAAATCGATATTAGCGAACTATCGCTATGTGACACGCTCGATTCAAGATATATAATGATTTAAATTATAAATCGTTCAAATACTTTCCAAAATAAACTTAATTTTTCATAACTTAAATTTTGAAACCATATTCCAAATAATATTTTATATTCACATTTGAGTTCCAAAATCACTTTACTTCAAAAATCAACATTTCAAATTTTCAAATATTCATTTCAAATTAAATTTAAATCTTAAAATAATATTATCCAAATCTCGTTCAATTATTCACAATTAATTGTTAAAATCGTATGCATAAACCAATGTTGAATACATATTTCAAATCATTATCCGATCCAAATTTCAAATCTAGTTCAACTTAGAATTTCAGACCATTTGAAATTTAATTCAAACTAACTTTTAATATTTAATAATAAAATCGTTATAGAAAGGAGATTTTAAACTGATTATCCGTATAATTCAAATACTATGGTATGTATGTGATACACCCATAATCAATCGATAATCAACTACCTATGAATTCATTCATCGTAAACATAACAATTAATGATAACCAATTTCATTGTGTGCAAAGCGTGACGGTCACTAACGCTTAGTGTCCAGTGTATTCTAACTAAATGAACATCCATCAAACATCACATATAACCACAAACATCCACAAGCAACCAATCATCTTTAGATATATACTTCGACTAATTAACCCATTCATATCCATTTCTATTAAATAAAAATTATTTAAATTAAAGTTCTCACCTTCATGCCTCCAATATCTTTACAATCATAACTCCGTATTAGCTGCAAAAAAATCGATGGACGATGCTACCGCTTTGCACACTACTTCTTTTATGCCACCAAGATGTGTGTATATATTTAACTACATATACACACTTAAACGTTTATATATATTTCTTTTTTTCAAAGTGGGAAGACCATACTTAAGCGTCACGAACGGACTAAGGTGAACGTGGGTGGTCGGACGTGTGCTAGCTGTTTCTGACGTGGATGCAACAAAAAGGAAATGGGTTGATTTCTTGCGTGTTGTTTTATATATGGGGAGACGACTATTTTATGGAGAGGAAGAAACACATATGGGGAAGAAGAGGTGCAGCCTGGGTGGACGTTTCATGCGTTGAGGTAAGCAGGAGGTTTGCTGGTGGAGTGATGGAAGGTGGTGGTGCCTGGAGTGTAGGTAGGCTTGTAAACGGATGCAAACGGATGCGGATAGTGCTGTATCCGTATCCGAAAACAAAAATCCATATCCGAATCCGTATCCGTATCCGGTGGATACCAACAAAATAATATCCGTATCCGTATCCGCGAATATTTTCGGATATCCGAAAATATCCGTATCCGGCTTAGCAAATACGGATATTTCCGGATATCCGAAAATATCCGAATCCGAACTTAAAAATATGTAAGTTACAATATGATGCATATTTCATTTGGTACTAAACAATAGCTGAAAATTTTGAAATAATACAAAAATGATAAAACATACCGATTTAACAATAGCACATTCAATCACATAAAATTCAACACTAATTTAAATGTGTTTTGTTACTTACTTTTTATCCATCTGTTTATAAAATAATAAATTACTATAACCTAAATATAAAAATACAAAACTATATATTTTCATAGCGAACGGATATTTATCGGATACGGATATTGCCATATCCGTATCCGTATCCGCTAAGCATTTCGGATATCGGATATCCGTATCCGCTTTTCGGATATCGGATATTTTTCGTATTTTTGGATGCGGATACGGACGGATTTCGGGTATTTCGGATATTCATTGACAGCTCTAAGTGTAGGGAGGCGGAGCTATTTAAAAGAGGGGACCTTAGCAATTTCTGAGGGAAGAAGAGGGGGAGACTTGCGGGTTTTCGGCCGAGGTGAGCGGTTGGTGTGGCAGCGGACTATCGGCACTGCGGTGGAAGCAGAATGAGCGGTGGAGCTTAGAGAAAGGGATGCTGAGTTGCTGAGAGGCAAAGGGAAAGCCATGCATGCCAATGGGGAATGGAATTTACGCGTGAAGTGTTAAAGGTGGAGGAACTGCTGTGTGGGAAAGAGAGTTTGGTGCGGTCAGCTGACATGGTGTGGCGGAAGATTGTTGAATGGGTGAGAGGAAGTGATGGCGGTTGACTAAGGAAGGACGGGACGATCTGATTCAAGAGGGAAGAAGTAAAGAAGGGTAAAAGAAAAATGGTGGGGAAGAATTATTTCAAGTTGGCATGCGGGTACAAATGGAAGATGCAAATAAAAATGAACAAATGCAGGTAGCACGTGTCCTATTTGCAGACAAATGTCCCTTATTAGCGGTTGTCTGCCTGCACGTGTATGTTATTTTAAAAAATTCCAATCGTGTAAGGTGTTAATGTCTGATGCATGTATGGTAGTGCTAGGATGATGAGTTCAATACTTATGTAAAACGTAATACGTATATAAAACGCGCAGATGATCAAACCATGTCATTTTTTTCATTGTCTGCGAATGACATCAAAGTAATAATATAATCGTGTACAGCGATTTGCCACGATCCCAAAGCATTGATAAAATAGACATCTATAAAGTGCTGAAGTGACCACAGTTGCCTTAAAATACATTAGAAAAATATATGTTTATTCTTCCCAATTAAAAATTACAGTAAAATTCCATAAAATATTTTAAGACTACGCGTTCATAAACTGAACGATTATTTAATCCAATTATATAATTATAACTTAGTTTCAAATTCTAAGTATTTTTAGCAACTGAATTCCAAATCATTTTTCACAATTCGTCTAACAATGAACATTGTTTTAACCAAATTAATTTCAGTCAAAATTTTATTGTCTTAAAATTTATATTTAACCAAAACAATTTTAAAAAAATTATTTATAATCTTTATAAAATTCATACATATATATAACATTTTAAATCTTAATATTCAAAATAGATTTGTAAAATCTTATGTACTGCATTAAATAACATCTTTAAAAATAATTCATATTTCTGGATAATGGTGACTTCCTCTTTTGGGCGATAATGGCGACCAGTTCTTCTTCTTCTACCCTAGCCTTCGACTCAGCTTCATTTCCTCCTCTTTCTTCCTCCACGCCACCACCCCATCCCCCTCCACCTCCTCACTCCTCCTTTGTCTCCTCTCATGCTTTTTCAGACGGTAGTCGTTTTTCTTTTTCTGATGCAAACCAGAAGCAAGTCATATCAGATTGAGATCTAACCTCAGACAACATATATAAAGTGAAAGTGGACTACATATCGCTTTTTTATTCTCTTCGAGAAAAGCGGGTACCTTAAAATGTTTTCATTTCGATATAGCTAGAGATGGTACTCCGAAGGAGCCTCCAGCTATTGCCAAGGAAGTAGGATAGAGATACTGGAATAACCACTTGGTTGGCTTCTTCTTGGACGGTACTTTACCATATTATTCTGTTATTAATTTTTTGAAGCAATGTTTGAAGTTACATGGTGAATTCACTACAAAGTATGATGGTATTCATTTTTTCTTTCATTTATCGAATGATCTTGATCATGATAAAACTCTGCATTCCGATCCTATTTTTGTTAAAGGTGGGATGTTTATAATCACGCAATAGGATCATGCAGTTCGAAATTCTATAAAACAAATCAGGAAAATTCCTGTATGGATTCAATTTCACATTATTCCTATGATACGTTGGACTTTAATTGGAATTAACTGACTTGTGTGTCATATTGGAAAACTTATTTGCTTTGATGCTAGCACTGAGAGGTTGAAGAGATTTCGTTATGCTAAAGCATTAGTTGAAGTTTCTTATGATTTTGATCTTCCTGATATAATAGAACTAAAAGGTTTATGTGATTGTCCCCTTGTAAAACTTTTCTATAACTGGAAACCTATTATTTGTTCATCTTGCAAATGTTTTGGTCATAGTACTATAGATTGTGAATTCAGAAATATGGAAGCCTTTTTGATGATAATCAACATGTTGAGATCAATGAAGATACAAATTATAATAGCATGCAGTATGAAAATAATTTCAATCATAAGGGCAAGTCGGTGGATAAGGAAAATGGATGGACTAAGATTACAAGTAAAAAGGAATTGGTATGGAAGAAAAAAGAGGTTTATAAATCATCAACATCTGCCAAAGATGCAGAAGTTCAAGTTAATGATTTTGTGGTAATAAGTTTGAGGTTCTTGCTGAGAAATTAGCTTCAAGAAATACAAATTCAGAATGTAATAAGGTTCAAATTTTCGAGGAAAATTTGATGGGGAATTTATTTAATGAGACTATTGTAAATGTTGATACTGTTCAAGCTGAACAGGGTACATTACAATGTTCTACATCTTCATCTCTTGCTGGTATGATCAAAACAGGTAATTCTGCTACCTCATTTGTCTCTACACAATGTGCTACCTTTTTTGGCTCTTCTATTGCAATTGCATTGTGCTCTTCAACTTTCAGTGGCAGTATGCCATCTACACAGGTGAAGTTCTTTACTGTTACATATTGTGCTCTACACAGGTGAAGTTCTTTACTGTTACACATTGGTAATTGGAGATATATGATGAAGCAGTTATAGAAGTTATAGACTAAAGGTGAAACTGAAGTTGTTTAAATACAGTCTGAAGTTTTTTTGCATAAATATTTGAATAAGTGATTGAAGGTGAAACTGCAAATGAAGCTAATAGAATAAATGATTGAATATAATTTTGTATATATGACAGATGGTGAAACTGAAGCAGATGATTGAAGTCCGAAGCTATGGAGTTTTTGTTGATACTGTATATCATGTTCTTTGATTTGAAATATTTGTAAATGCTTTCATGGATAAACTATTTTGAGTCGCGTGTCATAAGTGGTTTAGGGAGGACTGTTTGGTAAATAGGGAGATTGTGTTTATATTTTTGTTATTGTAATTTGTAATTCTCATGTGAAGAATAAAATTTTGCACTGCCTTTCAAAAAAATAATAATAATTCATATTTCTTCTTATATCCTTTTAGATATATTAGTACTGAAAATATTCATAAAATCCCCTAAATTAAATATAGTCTTAAAATAAGTTTCCTATTACAAAACCCATATTCATTAAACGAAACAAAATATTTATTTAAGAATATTAAACCAATATGCGTACTTAAACCTTAATTAAATCAAATTTATATTTAGAAAACCCAAGTTGTATAATAAACTTCAATTTAAACTTAGTTAAAATCCTAGGTTATTGCATTCACCCCCCTTAAGACTTTTCATCCTCAAAAAGGAAAATAGTTAGTTTTAAATTTCTATACAATTTTTAAATCATACTCTTCTATATAGTTTTGGAACAGTATTCAAAATATTAGAATAAATAGGCTCAAATCATCATATAAAAGCATATAACACATTTTATAGTCAACCAAAAAGTATATCATGTCATAAGATCATCCTTATCAGCGTACAAAAGTATAACTATCCCTACCTGAGTACGTACTACGTACGTAGTTCAAAATATGTAACCACAAAAAGTATACCTATCCAGGTACTAGTCACAAAAACCGTCCTAGCCCAACACATCTTAGTGTGTCTAAGCACTTAAGATAAACATATATACACTATATACAAGTCCATACCCATCACTTAACTAATCATCTAACATATCTGATCCATCGTCTATTGGATCAGACAAGTTGAGCTCCTTTGGCTCCTCATCTGTGAACTCCTCGTCATTGTCAGCCATAAAACCATCATCATCAATCACCATACCCTCATCAGCCTCGTCCACTATGAATCCATCATTCTCAGCCACAATACCATCCTCATCTACATGATGCTCTATCTCCTCCATAATCTCCTCAAACTCCTCGTCCCCTCCTTCGGGAATTGGGTCGTCCTCGACGATAAAACCTGGATGCTCTAACTCCTGTATCATCGCATCGACCTCCTCAATCAACGCTGGGTCCATATCTAAACCAGGGTCCTTTGGTGCTGGGACCTACCCTAACAAATACCAGTCCCTCTCATCTAGGACCTTCTGCCATAAAGCCTCTAATGTAACATCATAAATCTACAGAGGGACCTCATTCCCATAATAGGTCGCTGCCTCAAACCCAGTTATCTGGTCTATAATCAAAGGTCCAGGGATATACTCATACATCATCAAAGGGTCATCCTGTTGTAGGGTTGGGTTTACTCCCAACATATCAGGATAATGATCCGAACTGACGTCCATATTGCTATCGGATTATATAGTCTGATCCTCAGTCGATGTGACACCACAATTCCGTTAATGTCACCCTTTAACAAAATGCATTAAGTTCCGTGAAGCATTATAGGAAAACTGAATAGAATCTCACAAGGCAGATATATAAAATAACAGCGGAAATTTAAAACTTTATTTTCCAACAGAAAACATCGTGGTCTCAAAATCCAGTTATAACATCAGACTGAAATACTGGAACAAAATACATCAAATAAGAACATATGTCTTGCGCTAAAAACCATCAGAGTATGGAAATGAAAAATCATAATCCCCATCAGTAGCCATAAACAAGCAGACAAGTAGTCAAAGCGATACATCGAAGCCGACCCAAATCCAAGCAGAAACAGAAGAGAGAGTCCTAATCAAGCCTGAGCGTTCCTACCCTGAGAACCGGGGGGGGAGGGGGGAAGGAAGAGAGAGAAAAGGAAACAAAATGGTTCAGACATAAAGTCTGGCGAGTCCAGTGACTTTTAGCATATAAAGAAGTAAAAGTGTCATGATAGTAAATAAATTGGATGAGAGATAATTGTAGTAGATAACATGTGTAAACAGGATGAACAGGAAAAATGAACATGATAAACTATACTTCTCAATTACTTTCTCTACACCAATACAAGTATGTCGCATTAAGTGTTTTCCAATTACTTAACAGAAACAGGATGATCCCAACAAAACATAATGGTAGACTTAGGTGTACTTCTAGTACTGTGTTTTACCCCAAGCAGGAATAACATGTACCTAAACAGAAGTAACGGGTGTTACCCCAAACAGAAATAACATGTACCTAAACAAGACTAGATGTACCCTAATTACTACCCCAAGCAATCGGCTCCCTAACTTGTAAATACCCTGTGTCGGCCCTACAATAGGATGTATTACTTCCTAAAGTGGCAACCACCAGAAGGACACAGACCTATTTAATTGTGTTATAGTAGCTTGTTTTCCCAAGCAAGCCGGACTCATGCATGCACATGACTCCGTTGGAACGCGCCATCAGAACACCTCCACCCAAATGAACCTCTTACAATCATCTTAGTAAGCGTGCCCCTGACCCTACCTTGTGCGCGGTCCCCCTTTAATACAAGAATGAGTTACTGACTGATACGGGCTCCACAAAGATGACACAAGCCACCCCTTAGGCTTGCATCCCTAACTAACTAGGATTTTGACAGGTTATGCCTAACACATTAACAAGCCTGTATAACCCCAACAGATCAAATAGGTTAAGTTTAACGGGTTCATATAACTCCCCACATATTTAACATGTTTACTTAACCCCACCAACAGATTAACAGGTTTATATGTATATAACCCCCACAGATTAAACATGTTAACATGTAGCATAAAACACACATGTTTCACAGGTTTCTTACAGATTCATTAACACGTTCCTTTTAATCTTTAGATTAAACCTACAGATTTATATGCCCAAATCTCAAGTCATAGTTCACAGTATAAAATATTCCCCTAAATTACAGTTATATTGCACAGTATAAGTTATGCCCCAAATCTCAGTCATGATTCATAGGACAGGATATGCCCCCAAATCACCATTCCCGTTTTTAACTCAATTTCGTTCATATGCATATTTCAGCAATATCGGCCTAGGCTCGAAGGTAGCCTAGGCTACAAAAATAAAAAGGGAATGAGAGAGGTAGAATAACAGAAATAGGCATAATAAAAGAATAGGCATATGAAAACAGAAATAGGCATAGTAACAATATAGGCATGATAACAGAACTGTTTGGATATGAATCAGATTCTTAACAGGTATAGGTTTAGATCCAGATTTATAAACATTCAGGGTTACTGTTAGATTTTTATGTCTAAAAGTAATATGAACTCACAGAGACTGGATCTAAAGAATAGAGAATAATATGCTAAAGTTGTAGAAGAAATTCTTGTATGTATGTAGGTTGTTGTTGAAGAAAATAGTTTGATTCAATCCAAGCTGGGGCAACATCTCATTGTCTCCATTGTTTTTGATGCATAAAAACAATGGAAATGTTGTCCTACATATAGCCTACTGCCAACTAACCCAGTCACAAAATCGTCCAGAATAAGCATAAAGAATTCTACCAGATCCAGGTTGGGTCAACCCACCCTCACCTGGGTCGACCCATGGGTCAACCCATAGGTCGATCCACGTGGCCTTGGGTCAACCCATAGGTCGACCCAGCCCAGGCGTGGGTCAGACCCAACGGGTCCTGTTCCCACCTGGTTCTCCCGCTCAATTTATTTAACTTTATTTTAATTTTCTGAGTTGATTTAAATATATATATATATAATTCTCTTATATGTATACAAACTTCTAAGCTTAATAACTTCCTTATATAACATCCGTTATATGCAAACTCAGAGTCTCTCTTAAGCAAAATTTTGAGATGAACGCAATAGTACAGCCGTTTCACTGAATTCCCATTATTTAATTAAGTATACTTTAGTTTATCATTTTAATGTCCTTTAAAATTACGGGGTGTTACAGTCGGGGTGGAGTCAGATGATATTACAACAATCTCATGGTCGCTCGAGTCGCCAGAAATATCTATGATAGAATCCTCTAAGTCAAACCCAGAGCTGCTACTGTTATCACTAGGACGAAACTGAGCTAGATACTATCTTACACTAAGAGGTTTTCCACCCTAGAAGTAAAGAAAAATTTAAGCTTAGAAATCATCAAAATCTACTATTAAATCAAAATATGTAGAGCTTATCATTTACTTAATTTAACCAAAATGATTCAAGTTAAATATCTATTAAGTGTTTATACAAAAAAAATTTCAAAGTATCCAAAAGTGGTTAAGGGATTTACTTGCATCATTCCCGAACCATGGATCATTATTATACCAAATGGTTTATGAACCTTACTTAAGTTTTAATGCAAATCCAATATTTCCTTAACTAACTTTTTAAGAGATTTTATACTTAAATTATTTATCCATGGTGTCCATATAAGATTTCAAATACTCATAAATCAAATACTTAAATTCTAGGTTCACCAATTTCCATTATAACACCTTGGTTTCATGATAAAAGATGCTCTCTCAAACGTAATATTCTTGAATCTCATTCAAGGGTATTCCTAACTCTATCTCTAATGAGATATTATAACTCTGATGAGTCCTATATTTTGTTCAAATATATCGTACCCCATAGCTTTGTATAAACCAAAGCTCTGATACCAAATGTAACGACCCGCCTTTTTGCCTGATTCTCGCCTGTAATTAAACCAACTTAAACCGTTCATAAAGATGGATTGTTATGGGTACTTACACATTTGAACAAAAATAACAGAACTTTTCATTTTATTACAAAATATTACGTCAAAGTTACAAGGAATATCAAAGTTCCAACATAAGCTCAGCGGAAAAACAAATATGCTCACAGCGAAAGGAGTAAAACCCAAATCATAACTCTAGCTCCAAACCTGAATCTTGCTCTGAAGACTAAACCGCAAACTAAACTACTAGCTACCCGTGCAAAATTTATGGGCACCCAGAGTTTAGGTGTGAGAATAATAAACTCTAGGTCAGTTGTGGGACTGATGTGGGAACTCAAAATAGTTATTATTTATGGTTTATTTTAAAGCTGGAAATTCAATGGACCACGCCGCTAATGTAGAATGGGTTTGCTCCATGTGAAGCCCTGTGCATAGAAATTCGCAATGACTTTGAAAAATGAAGTTATCATAAGCTTGTCTCACATCATGCAATGCAAGCGCAAACCAAATGGGCGAGTTTTGTCTTATGATAACCAATATTGCTCTAATACATGAAAAAAACTCTTTTATTACTATAATCAGTGCATAGTATTGAAAACTATTCACAAATAAATATATAAATCTTAGAAAGCATAGTAATTATGCCTACATACATAGTTTACAAAAAAGCGAAAGGCTCGTATTGATTATTGAGTTTCCAACATGATAGTTCCTAGCCCGAAAGATTAATCGAGGACACAAGCTAAGTATCTCTGGGTTGACATCCAAACTCAGACATCGAATGCAAAGTGCTAAGTATATATACCGGTTTTCATCCAAACTTGGACACTGTATATACTTTATTTCCTCAGGTTTCACAAGTGGATCCACCGCTGAAGCCTTCAAGTTTCAATAGATATTTTGTAAATGTGTACAACCTAACCGCCAGTTTACCATCAATCCGAGGCGCGAGGCTCTTCGATGTCACGATATACACAAAGCTACGCTAAAATAAGCCATGCTTTGATCAATTCTAGCTCATTACATAACTTGAGTATGCCACATTGTCAATTCATAACATGTCACTGATTTCCATTAATACATAACCTCTAAGTTCATATGTCTTAAAGACGAGAATAAATTTACTGCCACAAATCCGATATATATTAACAGAAATCAGTGCTACACAGTCAATTACAATGTCAGACACACAATCCATACAAGTCCGTTTTGGGTCAGAACGGAATAACAATCCGAAAATCTCCAAATATGTTTAGATCTCATGCCACTTATAACCTCGTATTAGGTGATCGGCTCAAACGAGATACCAGCAACCAATCCAAACAATTCGAAGATTCTCGGTCTTCACTTATCGATTTTCAAGTCTTCAATTTCTTTATAACATCGTATTATCACTTGGATTGGTTTTTGTACATATATCCGATCCCGGTCTTTCCAAGTAATAAGCGCATTTTAAAAACAATAGATATGCCTTACAAAGGTTTCTCAATTCAAATCTCCTTCCAAATCGTTATCTATTTATTTAAAATTAAGGTTGGATTCATTCTAATTTCCTTAAACCCATTACAACTTTAATCCTTCCTTGAAATTCAATATTCACCATAATTCTTTTATCCATCGTTATCTTTTTCAAAATTCTTTTAAGCTACCAAATCTTAATTTTGTTTAAAATTCCCATTTAGGACAATTAAAACAATTGATATTCCAAATATAAGTTTAAATAGAGTTTAGTCGTCTTATATTTGATATCAATTCACAAATTCAGGCAAATACTATCAGAATCTTGATATAAATATTTGCAATGTTATCTGATAGTATTCATCCAACCCTGGAGTTTTTATATCGAATATTCGAAGCCTAACTCTACCAGAACTCATCTCCTTTAAATTTTAAACTTCCCATATCTTATTTTAAATCATTAATAAATTCCGTTTGAAATAATTTAAGTTCTTTAAAAATCTTCCAAACATTTAAAAAGACCATTTTCACAGTTTAAACAATAGTTTATGGCTGATAACTTCAAAACCCAATTGTTTTCAATGAACATTATAATTAACATTTAACAACATTAAGAAAAATGGTGTAAAATAGTCATTTAAATCAAATTGATTCAAAAACATTCGAAACTCAAATATTTCCACTCAAATCACTTTTAAATAATAAAATATGATTAATTATAAATTTCCCACATTTTAATAATTTTTATAAACCGGTTTTATTTGATTTTTCATTACGGTCGCTGAACTGCGCATATAGCGACCTTTTTCAATTTAGTTTTAAACATAACTTGAAAACCATACGTTATAAATTTAAAATTTCTTTCCTATTCAAAAATTATCATAAACAGAAACCCAATGTTTCTTGTTTCACGTCATTTTGATTTAAAACATTCAAGTTATAGTCATTTGAAAATAAAATCGATATTAGCAAACTGTCGCCACGCGACACGTTCGATTCAAGCTATATAACGATTTAAATTATATATCGTTCAAATCCTTTCCAGAATAAACTTGAATTTTCATAACTTAAATTTTAAAACCATATTCCAAATAATATTTTATATTCACATTTGAGTTGCAAAATCACCTTACTTCAAAAATCATCATTTCAAAATTTCAAATATTCATTTCAAATTAAATCGAAATCTTAAAATAATATTTTGCAATTCTCGTTCAGTTACTCACAATTAATCATTGAAATCGTTTGCACAACCCAATGATGAATACATATTTCAAATCATTATCCGATCTAAATTTAAAATCTAATTTAATTTCAAAATCGTTTTCACGAACATTGGTTGAACATTTTCGATTTCGAAATACTTGAAATCTAATTCAAAATTTAATTTATTTTCATAATAACCAAACCAATTTAAAATAAATTATCGGAATACTTTGGAAACTGCTTTGAAACGACTCGAACTTCTCCGGTCTTCGAAGAGAAGAGAACAAGCCACATCGGGACACAGACAGAAGAACATTTCATTGCTTATTACAACAATTTACATCAGAGTACAAGAATATACAGAGTATGAATAAATATTACACATCTGATAAATATCATAGATTTATGAATTACAATGCAGCGAAAAAATAATACAAAACACAACTGAAGGAGATATACGGATACAAAGCTTTCGAATATCATTCCAGTTGTAAACCAGGATCCTGTGCATATAAATCTGCAAAACCAAGATTTCTAGCTGCCTGTGTGGAAAATAGGGGCACCCAGAGTTTAGGTTAAAACAGTAAACTCTAGATCAGTCATGTGACTGGTGTGAGAACTAAAACAGTTATTTAAAAACTTTACTTTAAAAGAGAGTAATTCAAGGGACCACGCCGTATAACACGGAACGAGTTTCCTCCCAAGAATACTAGTGCATAGGATAAACAGCGCAATGCTTTTTGAAAAAATGAAGCTATTATAAGACCTAGGTCTCATCACACAATGCAACGCAAGCCGGAGGATAGGGTTTTCCCTTATAATAGCCAAACATGCTTGATACGTTTAAAACAAATCACTTGATACTATTATAAGTGTATAGGGTCAAAACAACTTCAAATATAAATGTATCAATCCTAGACGGCATGGGTACCATATATCATGTCGCCATACTAGGCTCTACAATTAAAACCGAAATATCACGTATTGGAAATTGGATTTCCGTCATGAGTCGAGGCAAGGGATATACTCCTCTCCGCTTCGAGACACTCTAGCAAATGTCTCAGGACTGCACACTCTGGGTAACCCCTGGAATTGGCTGGGCCGGTCCACACTTACGTTAGTGGATTGGCAATTCCTTAACACACGTTTCCCAGTCCTATCGGACCTATCCATCGGCTCCGAAGAGACCGATATATCCGAGGTGCCTCGCATTCCAACATCCACAAAGGTATAATAATCAACAATGTCAGGGCTAGTAAAACACTGACACCACCCATAGCTAGAAAGAAACGTCGTGTTCTCCCAGTGGTCCTTATCCTGTTTTTCACTCATATCGAGGTGTGAGGCTCGCGAATTAACGCAATACACAAAGCTACGCTGTATTAAAGCCATGCTTTGATCATCAACCACAAGACTCTGCTTTTCAACAAAAGCCTTGATCACTGCATCTCAGCATGCCACATAGGCAATTCATGCCATGTGACTGATATCTATCGATATATAACCTCTGAGCTCGTACGTCTCAGAGAAGGGCGTTAAGTAAGAGAATAAATTCTCCGCCGCCAAACAGATATATATTTAATAGAAATCAATCAACACAGAATAAAATCCAATGTCAGACACAATCCATTTACAAGTCTGTTCTGGGTCTGAACGAAACCGGAGGCACCTTATTCCTTATCCCATATGTCCAATACAGGAGAGAGGTCCTCGCATATCCGTCGATCTCCAAGTACGTCTGGACGATCACCACTTATTACCTCGTCTTGGGTGTACAGCCCAATCAAGACATCAGTAATCATCAAATGATGTGAAGACCTCCGGTCTTCTACCACCGTCTTTATCGTCGACTTATCGTCGAATCAGTTATTCATAATGGGTATAAACCCGACCTTTCCGAATAACTCGCGTATATAATAAACAAGTGCTATAAAAACACAATATATGCCTCATTCCAATTCTGAATATTCTTTTATTCAAATATTCATATACTTTGGGAAAGGTTCCCATTAATTTTATCAAAGATAAATTCTTTAAATTTATTCTTTAATCTTCCTTTCGATTCTCAATTCAAACCATATTACGGTTTTCCAAACTAGCCGGGATTAGCGAACCACACCGAAGTAGTCATTTATTTAATTTCCCAATCCCAACCTATTTATTCCATGGAGCAAAACTGTTATCACTCCATAACTAACACCTCGGTCTTATCGGTAAAATTAATTACATTTCACGTTCAAATCTAATCAAAGATTTAATTATCGCTAGGAGCAAAACTGGTGATACTCCATTCTCGACCATTTCCCAAATTTGATAATTTAAATTATCAATTCACAATTCAATCTAATTGAAGATTCATTAAAACTCCACTTAGTTTTAATCTTCCCAAAAATCAATATTAATGATTATTTAACTTTGAAAACACAAACATGTCGCATCGACAATCTATGTCGTACTATTGATTTCTGCCTATATATAACCTCTGAGCTCGTACATCTCAGAGAAGGGTGTTAAGCAACAGAATAAATTCTCCACCACCAAACAGATATATATTTAGCAGAGATCAACCACACAGTTCGAAATACAATGACAGATGTGTACTCCTGTCTTTAAATGGGTTAAAGAACTAATGTCATTTAAAACACAGTTATCAATAAAGCCAAATCATTTTCCATTAATTATGGAATCTCCATGGAAAAACAAGTCAATATATAATCGATATCGATTTCCGTATCCGACCAATAATATAAATGGAATAACGACAAAGCCTTTTAAATCCCATATGTATTAACAGCCTTCCTCCACAGGAGTTCACTTCGATTATTATCAGTTGAATTCCATTCAATTCCAATTTAATATATTAAATTGGAAAACTTTACTTTGGAAAATTCCCGTTAAATCTTAATAAAAAGATTTATAAATTCCAAATCACATTTCACTGTAAATCGGGCAAAAAACGAATGTCGTTAAAAACACAGTTCACAATAAACCCAATTCACATTCCGTTTTCAGTTCCAATTAAATGTTAATTAATTGGTAATTCTTCTTTAAATCTTAATTAAAAGATTTATTCTTTTCATACTGGGTTTAAGAATAGTGTCATTTAAGACACCATTCACGACAAACCCAAAATCCAATTTGATATCAAATATAAAGTTCTGAATAGAAAATATATCGGCTTATATTCAATATCAAATTCTGAAATCAACAAATATCGTATTGGGAATAACGATATATATATCTTCCAAATTCCCCCACAATATCCGTATAATCACGGAATCCAATATCGGAATATTCCGAAGATAATTTCGAATCAAATCCATTCCAATTCATATATTGGAAATTCTGGTTATTTTTAAAACCATTTCAATTCCCATTTATTTATTTGATAATATTGGATTATAATTCTAGTTCATAAATAGTTCATTTTGATAAAAATATTTTTTATCCTTTCAAATATGGAATTTTTCATCCCAATTCTATCCAAATCATTTATTGTGATTTTACACAAATTATTGATATTTTTAATAGTTTTATCAAGGCCCGTACAGTCGATTTCCATAAACGGCCATCGAACTGCACTTACAACGACCTTTTCCAATTTTGATTTGGAAATAATTCCAAATCCAGCCTTTAGATTTCAAATCTCCAATATTCTTTGAAAAGCTCTTTTCGATATGAACCCAATGGTTCCGTTTTTAGGAGAATCCGACGGTTGGATCTCCCGTAATGTCCGTTCGAAGTCAATGGTCGAAATTCACGAACTGCCGCGGCGCGGCGCGTTCTATTCTGGCCATTATATATATATATATATATATATATATATATATATATATATAATATTTTGTCGATTTCCATTTAAAACGTATATATGAATCAGTTTAAATTCGTTTTCAAAACGATTTCAATTTCATATTCAATTTCAAATCAAAATGGAATATTCCATGTCATCGATATATAAATGATATTTTTTTTAAAAAACATTAGATTTCGAAATCATTTCCTTTTCAATATTCATTATAGAAATGAATAAAATCGATATAAATATCGTTCACGTCAAATTGGCGCATATCAAATCAACACGGCTTTATATATTTAAATATATTTGTGCCCATCCCAATTCGGACATCAAGAACAGATTTTGATCTTTTATTGAATATTATTTTAAAATATTCCTTATTTTAAAATAATCGTTATTTTAAAATATTCATTCTTTCTGAGCTGGAATCAGACACAGTCAATTACCATATAATTTGATTTATATGGATTTCATACCACACATGTACACAACAACAATCAAACACAGTCAACCATCATCCAAGTGCGTTCTACACTGCATAAACATCAAATATAAATATTCAACGCTTATAACAGTCTGTCAACCAACCGATTGACATACAGCTAACTATTGGGATTAGTGTATGTCCAACATCATCCCAATACCCGTGTGGAGTTTCAAACAACAAACACAGATTTATTTGTGTAGTTGGGCGATGTGTAAAATTTATCGTCCCAATCAAAATCAGTCAAATGTGTGTACATAAACTAATCGTCCGATTTGTTTATGAATATTTATTTTATATACACGTTAAAAATTATATTTTTAACTAAAAAATATTTATTCCATTACACATCACACAATTAATTTTCACAACACAATCAAATCAAACAAACAAGTCGTCCATGGTCTGTGGACAATGAGTGTCGGGTGCTGCTAAGCACCGTCTGCATCCAAGTATATATTTTAACTATAAATAAAATTAAAGTGAGAAGTTCTCACCTTTGGGTTCCACTCCGCTGTGCTTTGATTGTCAATCTATGTAGTATACCTACATTAAAAATTATATTTTTAACCAATCAATAATTATTTCTTTGTATGATTATTCTATAAATAACATACATAGGCTAAAAATTATATTTTTATCTTTCTAAAAATAATTTCATATTTTTATAACAACGTTTCATAGATAAAAATCACATTTTTATACCGCTACTATATAGATAAAAATCAAATCTTTCTATCGCTAACGAATATATAAAAATCACATTTTTACATTGTCATTCAAACGATAAAAATCATATTTTTATTTGGCTACATATATGACAAAAACCATATCTTTATATCATCACTTCATATATACAAATCGTATTTTTATTATCTCTATAATATAAAAATCATATTTTTATTATCTCTATAAAATAAAAATCATATTTTTATGGTTCACTACAAGAAAACAATCTATTTATAGCAAGAGGGATAACGCAGAAAATGTGACTTGCTGTTGCTTTCAGTTGACGGTCAGTTGGACTGAAATAATAACTCCAATTTCACGCTATTAGCAATCGAACGAAAATTTAGCGGCACAATTTCATTTTCCCTCTTTCGTTTATCTCCCAACAAATCCCCCTTTCGTTTATCTCACAAATCCCCTTTCGTTTCTTTCACCGCAGATCCCTCTTTTTCCCTCAATTCCAAAACCCTATACTGCAAAACTCTTACCTTCACTTTAAATCCATGTAATTCGCTGAACCTCCAACGTCGCTTTCCTCCCTTATCTTTCTTTGCTAAAGCTCCAATTCTTCAACTTCGCTGAATGACTCAATTGTTACCAAACTCCATCCACTTCTAGGTATACTTTTTAACCTGTTCTTTTCTTTATCAACCATTTAGTGGCTCTTGTGTTGTGCAAAGAAAAATATTTGTTAAATCTCTGTGCCTTTATTCCATTTTTTAAGTCTATGAATGTTTTAGTTAATAAAAGCAACGACTACGATAAAAATCTTTCATAACAGCAATTTTTTTTACTATGCTTCCTTTGCAGTGGAAATGTAAATTTTATTACAATCAGGTTTTATTAGGATTTGATAGTAAGTCGCAAAGTATGAACTTTTGAATAGCTAGGCAAGTGGAGTTATTAGGGCCGGTAAACTATGTTTTTGGTTACTGACTAATAATTAACTAGATTTGCATTTATTTGAACTATAAGTTAGCTTACAGTCCTACAATGTGTTTAGGAAAGATAAATGAGACCCAAAGAGACAGTAAAAACTAGTTATTTGGACTTAGTCATCATATTTTTCGGTTGTTATTTATAAAGGAAAATATGTATGTTTTTCTTAACTATGGTGGTGGCCGTTAGTCTTCCAAAATATATTAGTGATTATCGAAAAGAATGCTTTAGCATTTAAAGTTGATATGATATATGGATAAGACAAACAATGATATTGCTACCCGTTTAGATAGTATTCACTAACAACTTTTTTAAGGCAAGCTCCAATAGAAGGATAGACAACAAAATCAGATTTCTATTAATGGTTCAATGCGTCACTTTAGCTGCAGATTACAAATATGGAATGTGTTGATTTCAAACGTTATCTGCATGAATCTCTATGGTAGTCTTATGGGTTTGGAAGGAGTGAACCAAGCAACATTATCAAACCTGTTTATTCTTAGTTTGCAAGTAACATAATTTACTAGTAATTTTTTTTGATTGGTGTTACGTCTAATTATACCAAATAGATTTTGGCTTGCAAAAGCATATCGATAATTACGTAAACCGTACAAGTACAGCTCATTGCTTCACGAGATAAACCATTGATGAATGATGATATGTGCTTAACTCCTATGTTTATTGAATTTCCAGAAACAAGTGTAACTATATTACGATATTTTGTTCAATATGAGTGCCATTTTTATCTCATGCTTATTTACTGAATCTGTATAAACCATAGTAACTGAATTACTATGTTTTGTTTTGTTTAAAAAATACGTAAGCAACTATACAATATATTAAACTGATGAAAAATAAAAATGTCATGCTTGATAATTTCTACAAATCTCACATTTTTTAAATCTCTTTGGATTCATTCCATAACAAATGTTGATTAATTTTTCTTTTAAAAAAATAAAAAATATAAAGTTCTAGTGGGCCACTTTAATATAGTCATTAACATATCATGTTTAATTCTTACCGAGTTATTCTGTTTGTTCTTAATTTTAAGTTGAAAGTTTGTTTGCTTCAGTTTTCTTAGATTTAGTTTCCCTTTAATAATTTAAAAGCACACACTGATTAATGTTCACTAACATGAAACAATGTTGTATAGCTATTATGGATGTTGTTGTTACTATCGCAATAGACTCACAAGGTCTTCTTATGTAAGTTTATAAAATAGGAGGCTAAGTTTTTTTTTATAATTGTTGACTAAAGGAACTTATCACACATGAAAATGATAGCGAAGGAGCTACAAAATAGTCTAACTAATGACATGAATAATCGAGTAGGGGTCTGATTGATTTAGATATTTTTGTTCAGACATCAATTATGTAACTTTGGGAACTATGAAACAGTAGAGAATAAAGAGAGATTTATAGTAGTTCCTGTCCTGCAATGACATAAACAAGATGGGAAATAATGCTTCTGATCTGACAGTAATGCGTAGTAGGAGGAGCAACTGGAGTACCAGTGAGCCATCTTTAGACTGAACTCCCATCAAATAGAACATCAAAATAACAAGCTAACCCATGCATCTTTGTGCCAACTGCAGTTACAGAGTTGAGACGAATATCAATCTCATATAGATCTCCCTTAATCCATATAAAATATGGTGCATAGGGTTTTGAAGGCGAGTTCAATGACCTCTGATCAATTGTATCGACGATAGGCCGTGTATAGTAACCCTGAACTGCCTGCTTATGTAAGGGAGTTAGATTGACACCATAATAGTTCTGTTGGTGCTAGAAGAGACAATCTATCTTTTATAAGAAATAGGCTACCTTCGGTAAACATATTACGTAAGCTCTAGGAGGTTACTTAATTATTCAATATGTTAATTTCCCATTTTGATGTATATTTCCATGGATTTTCAACAATTTCACAACATGATAATAACCATGTCATAAAAATAGCCTAGATGTGTGCAATGAAGTGCAGTGGGCTGTAGCCAACTCTTTTTCGTTGATTTTTATGCATGCAATGTATTTTTTCAGGTTACTTAGCTTCAAGATGAACGAAGAGAAAGCATCGTTGCATTCCTTTTTCAGGTACTATTTGAGTATTTTATATCTATATTAAAACACTGATCAGGAGTTGATATGAAATATATGAATTTATAATATTTAATACCGTGACATTGTTTTTGATGGAGTGTTTGCTAACTTTTTATTTTATTACTACAGTGACAATGCTTTAGTTCTACATTGTACGAGCCTTAATTTTTCTTCATACATATCAACTTTACAAAGCAGATTCAAAGATCCACGTGTAATGCATTATAAGTTCTCTTTATCTTATAGAAGTACCGGCCTGAACAAATTTAAGCTACCGAACAATCTATATTATTTAGCACAGAGACTGGTTTGGCATTTCATGAATATGGACCATTAACTGATGGTGCAACAATTATTCTCTTTATGTTTTCATATGTTTTTTCTTGGATTTAATCATCAATTATACATTTTCATCCACTTATATGCAAATTGTACAATTCTATGTGCTTAACTTACTTTCAGGTTTGCATGACTGAATATTGAGAAAATTAACCATGTAATGATATTATTTACATTGATTTAATTAGATTTTGGAATTAAGTCCATTAATTATAGCATGGTATAATTATGACATGTGTGGCAGCTCCTTTTCCTTATGATGCAAGCAATCCTTCCTTTTTCGCACATTTTTTTATTATTTCTTAATTGTTCTCTTTTTTATAGAGTAGGATTAAGTAATGATTTTTTTTAATTATTGATGGACTTGTCTAAACTGTGCCTTTACTTTGGCCTTGTAATTTTATAAAGGACTTTCTTAGTGGAAATTGAAACATAAAAGCAAGAACCGTCCAGAGCTAAGGCCAAAGCTTGTAAGATCCTTCTTCCATTTGCTGCTGCTAGAATACTCAGATAATACTGACACTTGAGTGGAAGGGATAGACAATATAGTAACTGTAAAAAGGAGAGAGGCATGCGATCATGAGATTGGGGTGAACTTTATGTACTTCTGTTGCCTCAATGATCGGAACTGTCAAATTGTTGTTGCAAGTGATCATGTTTGGTGGTGCAAGGTATGATGGTGTTGCATGCTAAGTTAATGCTAATAATGAGGTGACAAAAAGAGTGGGGCACTTTAGCTTTGAGGCAAATCTTCAGTAGCATAAAAGGTAGGCTGAGCATGGTTGGATGCGCAAGAAATGTTAAATCAATTTTATAGGGCTGGAATATGCAAAATGATGAGCTAAAGTGTGCAAACAGGGGGTGATCGATGATGCTACTGGTTGATGGAGAGTTCGGACTGGAGATGCTCGATGCAGCCGCTAGTTGCTGGTCAGGTAAAATAACTAGTTTGTGATATCTAGAGCTTTATTGCAAGCAGTCAAACTAGTTTAATAAATACGGTTGTGGATACATGTGTATGTATACATGTATATGGCACCATTAGCTATTATTGGTATATGCATGTATGTGGTTATATGACTCACTCTTGAGTATAACACGTTTACATGGGTATTAAATTTAAGGAAAATTAGGCGATGAGAGAAATTATGCGGGATAATATGAATATCTATCCTATTTGAATTTATAGTGTATTATCGTTTAATATATACTCATATATTTAAACATAGCTGTGAAATTGACCTATTTAAAAGTTAAAACTTTGTATTAGAAATACGACTATGAAACAACTTTCTAAACGAGATTAGTTAATGTGTATACTACTAAACCATAACTCCAGTGTCAACACCCTCTGGTTCATATTCCAAAGATGCAATGATCATTCAAAACCATTAAACTTCGATGATCTCTTATCCTTCATCACGGATGAACTCCAATTTTTTCCTCTCCATTTTATCATCTCAATTCTGATGCTCTCAACTACTACTGCATCATCTCAATTCAATTTAAATTTATTTGAAGTTAAACAATGCACGGTAAAAACAAATTCCACTGCGATATCTGGAAGCTATTTGTGGAAATGGACAATGCTGGTCCTTGGAAAGCAGTTCCTTCTAAATGCGTCAGATTTGTTGCTAAATACATGAACTGACATAGATATTTGTGGGACTCAGACATCATCCCAAACGAAGCTCTCGATTTCGCGAAGACGATCAGTATTAATTCGGATGGGAAGGATGTTTGGGTGTTCGATATTGATGAAACTTTTCTCTGCAATGTACCTTATTACAGAAAAAATGAATATGGGTACGTGTGTTTTTTTCTTTCCATTTCAATTTGATTTTATTCATTTTATCCTAATCTGTATGCATACATTTACATGAATGGTTTGAGGAAAAATTACCAGGGCAAGTTGTGTTGGTTATATTTGTGAATCCTCCAAAAAAAATCATAAATTGCAAAAACCATGTATTACAGTTGTAAAATACTAGCTATAAAGGCAAAACTTATATTTTCTTGGAGTAGAAATATAAGATCTATAAGGGGTGTTTTCAAAGTACTCTTTTGAAAATTCAGGAAATCGAGCTTCAGTTATGATAATTGAAAATAGTGCGGAATGCTCCTAACACAAGGGGGTAGATATTGAATAAAACGAAGTAAAACTGATATTCTAGTTCTATCTTTTGATCTCTCTCTGTTATAAGTGTCTTGCTTTTTCTAAGTAAAATAACCTGTGATGGATCAATATTTGATAGTAGATTCTTTGAATTTAAGTTTCATATATGTTATTGCGTCTTAAGCTGAGGAAGTTAGTAAATGATTGTCATGCTTATGCCTTTTTAGTTCATCACATGCATGTCTCAGGGATAAATGCCTGGGATTCTTACATCATATATTAATGCATGAGTTTTCTGTATTTGGAATAAGTTCACAATAATTTTTCATGCAAAATAGTCGTTAACAAAACATTAATGATATTCAAGAGTGGTGAATGTATTTTGGATGCTTGTTCAAGTGGCTTGTTGGTGCAAGCTTGCATCAGCAAGCAAGTATGCTTGTTGTGGGCTTATTTTCTGATTATGTTTAGTTATCTTGGTGATAGTTGTAAGTGTTGCTGTTGTGGTATTTATAACAGTACCTATTACCTCCCTGTTGTGTCACTGAAGCTTGATAACTAAGTACGATAATTTCCACAATGGCAAACTTGATCTTGTATGTTGCTCCAATCATGTGTAACAAAATACATGTCCTTAATTTTTATTTTTTGAAATGTTGAGTGATAGCAATACATTATCCGGATGTATTGGCTAATATTGTTATATTTGTATTCATGATTGCATGTACCTTTGCTTTATTCACATTGATCCAAATTTATGTTATCAGTTGGCCATCAACCTGTCTAATCTATGTCTTACTTATTATGCTATTCTTATTGATTCATCCTAGGCCAAACGTAATAAAATGTTTCACTAAAATATGAAGTGAATTTTGTTTTCTATTATTTCATTCTTTTCAATATTGTTTGTTTCGTTCATTTGCCATGTTTGATGTGTTAGTGTAGCAGCTTTAATTCATACACATGCGCACGCAAGCTTACATAGTCAGTTACTTTTTATGAATACTTACTTTTTAAACCTTCCCCAGTTAGCAGTATAATTCCATCTTTGCCTCAAGAATACGTGATTTTGTGTCTAAACATTCACAGACTGCTTGTACAAAATAGAATGGCTGAGTTCCATTTTACCAACATGTGCGTTTGAGAATCCATGCATCAAGCACGCGGTTGAACTGGAACAATCATTCACGGATGGTGGCTATAGGCTATAATCGTGTTTTGAGTACCAGACAGACTGTGCCGCATTATACATAAGTTTATTTCATGATTTGCTTGCAAAGGCAGTGAGGTATTCTTTTAACAGGCTATTTACATTTTCCATCATACTTATTGTGTAAGTTTGTCCCTAGAATTATTGATTGTGTTGCTTTTAAAGAAAATTCTTCTTTCAATGTTGTTTCCGAACTCCTAATTTTTTGGCTGTATTCAACTGTGTTACTATACATGAATTTTACGAAATAAAACTTAAATCATAGGAAGTTTTGTGCAGTAAACATTAGTTTATGGGTATAAGGTATTTTTTATATTAATTAACACACTGGGCTGACTTAAAGTTTCCTTTATAGAGATGTGAATCATGAGATAGCTGGTTGCATGTGAAAAAGCTTATTGTTATCTGTCAATCAGGGATGCGAAAAGATTTTGATGTTCACTACAGAAGAGCATACTCAGTACATTTTTAAAGTACAATTTTTGATGGATCATTAATGTTTTACTTTTAGAACATGTTTGATGATTCCTTATGCAAGTAGTCAAAATATATAAGTAGCCATGGTAACTTATAAGTAACTTATTTCACGTTGGGTTGTGGGCTTATTTTCAGCAAGATAATTTCATACGTCTATGTGAGCCTGCTGGTGCCTATGTGAGCAAAAGTGGAAAATGCTTTTTTTATGGAGGCCTACTAAAGGTTTAACACCGAGTTGGAGAAGTTGTTGGTTTCAAAGTCGCATGGCCTGAATCAAAAATAATTATCGAAACTATTAATGCCATATCATCCAATGATTATAGGGGTAATGTCAGAGTTGTCTAGAAGGTAAACATATTTATAATTGATTCACTTTTTTTCATCATTCAAATTGTTGAAAAGAAATGATAAAATAAAGTAATGTTTTTAATTTATAGAGTACAAATTCTATGACAAATAATGATGAATGCTAGCTCATCGATTGGTCGAGAAAGAGAGAAAAAGTTGCATTAGGACGGGTATCTTCAACCGATCCAGATACAATAGTTCATAGTGTTCCTTTAGGGAAAAAATGCAATTAGAGTTTGGGTAGATATTGTAAAAATTTCAAAAGCACGTCTGTGGAGAATAACATCCAATTTAGTAGTCATTGAAGATGCTCTTGCACTATGATAGCTTGACCTGTTGCGAACATTATAGTGGAATATGTTTCAAGTATTTTCTTTTTAAATTGTTCCTCTTCTGTTTATGTGTTACTGGTAGCATATGGTTTTGGCATATTCCGTTAAACTTAAGGCACAAGTTACTATCTTTTGTTAAATGCTTCCCTATATCTATCCTTTTAGCACTGTCCTTGGAGCAAGCAAGGAAATATACTGTCCTAATATATAGATTACAATCGCAGTGCCCTCACTATTTACAATCAGTCGACACTTTCTAATATCTTCCTTAGCACTCCCCTTGGTTGACTGGCTTGGTGTTCAGGTGTGTTTATTGTGTTCAGGCGTGCTTGATTGGGTTTAGTTATAAATTTTAAAATGCCTTTAACATGATAAAATTATATAACCAGAAAATAAATTTATTTTATCTTATGTCCATCTAAGTACATTGTACCATTGATAAAATTATATAACCAGAAAACAAAATTTAAAACTCTTTATTTGAATGCCAAACAATCTTGAAACGAGACCAACTTCAAATAACTAACATTTGGTTGTGTGTTAATCCAATCTGTACCGTTGAGTACTTAAAAATTGGATAGAAAGGAGAAAACTAAGCCTGAAAGATGTGATTTTGACCGGGTGGTGTCATGTCACTTCCCGTGGAAGAATCAAAGATATGTAGAAAAATTTGGTATATAATTTTGTAAGCAAAAGGAAACATAAATGTAGATGTAGACATGCAACCAAGAGAAACTTAATGCAGATGGTTACATTTGATATTCTGGCAATTAAAGAAAATCTCAACTGAAATATTTTGTAAAGAAGTAGCTAGGCAAACTAAGCTATCCAATGTAAGAGAGTGGCATACCTTGTTGCAAACTAAAGCAAGTTGGTTTAATTGGGATATTGCAGCTTATCGGTTTGATTAAGGAACAAAGACATAGTGTGTTGAGTGCATGGTTTTAATTGAGAACGTGTGCACTGAGAAGATGGTCTATAAGTTGGTTTCAATTTGGCAAAGTATTTGCTGCAAATGCACTGTAAGTTATTGGACTAATTTGAACTTGTAGGATTTTGATTTAAAAAAAAATCACACTTGGAAAACTTTAACTAGTTATTGCTTTGGGATATCTCTGGACTAGTAGTAAGGTGACCGGCATTTTGGGTTGCTGGAAGTTCTAGTTTTGATTGTAATTTGTTTTTTACTTTTCTTATTACATCTAAATTAGTGGACTGGTTTGGTGGATTACGGCAGTTGTTTTGTATATGTTGTATACATTGAATTGTATATAAGTATTTATTTTTCATAGGGGTGCAGTATATGAATTTGTGTTTAGTTAATAGATAATCCATTTTCAAAATGAAAAAAAGAGAGGGTGTCTGGACTTTTTGACATGCACATTGTGGAATTCTGCATGGAAGCTATTGGCTTTGGTTAATGAGTTTAAGATGTCTTGGTTAAAAGTGCTGTCAAATGTTTATAATAATATTAGTATTTACTGTTCACGAATACTGATTTTGTCCGGTAGTACGATAAACATTAATTATTGTTTCATAATAAAATTTGTCTAGTGTAGTTCTGGTTTTTATGCAATGTTGTTTTTGATTGGGTTTTTATGTTGTGCGGTGTTATTATACTAATTTGTATGTTTGTTACTAACGACGTCTTTGTGCATTTGTATGACAGGTGATGTATATTGATGCTAGGGTTGTTACAAGTTGGAAGGCAGAAAAATATATTTTGTTGCTCTTTCGCATTCAAGTGGTTATGCTTGCGTTCATGTATTTTGTATCGACGTTCGTAGATCATTGTTCTTAGTATGTGTTGTTTTGGGTAGCTTGGATTATTTGCATAGTTACTTTTGATCACAGATATTTATATGTTGGAATCTATGTATGAAACATTATGGATATATGTTGTTTGGAATTTAACTCCATTTGATTACATGCATTTTAATGTCATAATTATGGTTTTTTGAAATTTATTATATATTAGTAAATTGTAAGCTTGAATGCATATAGTGATCTGCAATAATAAATATTTATAGTGGTTTAATCATGCTATGAAAAGACTGTTTTTCCAAGCTTTCATATACTATATCCTTATAATGGTGCTATAAATAATTTTCATAACAAGCAAACGATGTTATAGAAGATAGTCACGAACTTTTTTATAGCGTTTTTAGATGCTATAAAACTATAATGTCAACGTATTATAGCGATTAAATGATGTTATAAATGTTAGCAACATTGTTCTACTTAAATGTTCTATAGCAAGTGATGGAACGCTATAGAAGGTTTCGTATTGACACAGCGTCTAAGATAGCGACAAATTATGTTATAAAATAAGGTTTTCTATAGCGTTTCACCAATGCTATTATATATTTGTGATCTATTATAGCTTGTCGATATATAGCGTTTATAAAATCGATATATTTTTATATTATAGCGGATATTAAACGCTGTTAATGTGAATATTTGTTGTAGTGGTTCTAAAAATCATATCTTTCTATGTATACAATCGTGTTTTCTCTAATCAAAGATCATACTTTTCCATGAACTAAAGATTATATTTTTATATATATAAAAATCCCATCTTTAAGTTAATAAAAATCCTATCTTTCTATTTTAAAAATCATAAATTTATACGAATAAAAATCTCAACTTTACATGAGTAAAAATATAATCTTTTCCTAAATAAAAATATAATCTTTATGTTTCAAAGACCATATCTTTATTTTGGTAGAATAATGTATATTTATGTTCATAAAAACCATATTTTTAAATTAACTAAACTATATAAAATAAAATAAAACACAGCTTTTCTTGTTTTGGTGGTTGGTGGGGCTCGGGGAGGAGCTGGAAGCGGCGCCGGCTGGAGGGGGAAGGCTTGAGGCAGCGGAGCTCGTCGGAGCTGGTGGCAGGAGGGCGCGATGGGCCGGGGGAGCTATGGTGGGTTTCTAAGCTTTGGGGGCTAGGGTTTTCAGAAGGGAGAAGAGGAGGAGTGGTGGAATGGGAGGATGGTCGAGACGGAGTGGGGTGGTCGTGGGGGAGAGCGGCGGTAAGCCGCAGTGGCGGTAGCGGAGGAGGATTGCGGTCCCATGGTTGTCGGTTTTGTTTTTCAATTTCTGAAGTGAGGAGGGAAGAGGGTGTAAGGATATTATATAATTAATTTATTTTAATTTTAATTTTCCCAAAAATTAACTTTTCTATTCGATCTCCAAATGAGGCCCAACGTCTGCCGCGCCTAGCTAATAACCCGCATTCCAAACTCAATGGGATATGTTTCATAACCCAACTCGGCTGTTATGATCAGTTTTCGTCAAAATCAAAATATAAATCTATATATGTTGAATTTGAACGCACATTTCAATTTACCGGGGCCACATACGAACTCCAAAAATCCCAGAAAAATAAATTGGGATATGTTTTGACGATACGACCCTAAAAACACTAATTTCGTCAAATTTGGAGACCGTTTGAAAAATGGTCATTTTCCGGTCGATCCAAATTGACTGAAACTGTCAAAACACGTTTTCTTTTGCCATGCTCACATATTGATTCCAAAAATTATGAATTTCGGAATATAGCAATAACTTGACATCTCGGATCCAACAAAAGTGGTTTCATCGAAAACGGAGGTCGTTTGCAAAATTTCCATTTTTAAGGGCTATATTTTGCATAGGGACTATTCTGAATTTTCAACTAGGCATAACTTTTTATTCCCGCTATGAAATTTTGATTTTTCGGATTCGTTGGGAAGATATTTTCAAATAGATTCTAATATTTTTGGCTTGCTAAAATCTGGTTTATTTTGAATCCTGTACATTCATTTGAAATTTGAAATCAAATTTTCAAACTACCGCGCCATTTTCAATTCCTTTTATAATTAAAATAAATATTTATATTCTAACGACAATTCAAATAACTATATACGTTATAATTCTATTCAAATTAATTTTATAGTCGTTATTATTTAAAATAATTCATTTTAAATATTCGAAATTCATTAAATTTTCCAAAATAAAAATTTTAAATTGGTTCTGATTTTCCGGGTTGTTACACTGCTTTGTCTTTTACAAAAGTCATTTTATCATTTTTTAACTTAGAATTTTAGACCATTTGAAGTTTAATTCAGACTAAATTTTAATATTTAATAATAAATTCGTTATAGAAAGGAGATTTTAAACTGATTATCCGTATAATTCCATAACTATGGTGTGTATGTGATACATTCATAATCAATCAATAATCAACTACCTATGAATTCATCTATCGTAAACACAACAATTAACGATAACCAATTTCATTTTGCGCAAAGCGTTATGGTCAATAATGCTTAGTGTCCAGTGTATTCTAATTAGATGAACATCCATCAAACATCCCATATAACCACAAACATCCACAAACAACCAATCATCTTTAGATATACACTTCGACTAATTAACCCATTCATATCCATTTCTATTAAATAAAAATTATTTAAATTAAAGTTCTTACCTTTATACCTCCATTGTCTTTACTGTCAGAACTCCGTATTAGCTGCAAACAAATCGATGGACGACGCTACCGCTTTGCACACTGCTTCTTTTAAGCCACCAAGATGTTTACATATATAACTATATATACACACTTAAACCTTTATATATATATTTCTTTTTTTCAAAGTGGGAAGGCCATACTTTAGCGTCACAAATGGACTGAGACGAACCTGGGTGGTCAGAGGTGTGCTTGTTGTTGCTGACGTGGATGAGACAAAAAGGAAATGGGCTAATTTCTTGCATGTTGTTTTATATATGGGGAGCCGACTATTTTATGGAGAGGAAGAGTTGCATATGTGGAAGAAGAGGTGTAGCTTGGGTGGACGGTCAGCGCGATGAGGTGAGCCGAAGGGTTACAGGTGGAGTGACGGAAGGCGGTGGTGCCTGGAGTGTGTGGGAGGCGGAGCTGTTTGGAAGAGGGGACAGTAGAAATTTTTTAGGGAAGAAGAGGGGGAGACTTGCGGGTTTCCGACTGAGGTGAGTGGCTGGTGTGGCGGCGGATTGTCGGCGCCGGGATGGAACCAGAATGAGCAGTGGAGCTTAGTGAAAAGGACGTTGAGTTGTTGAGAGGGAAACAGAAAGCCGTGCATGCCAATGGGGAAAGGAAATTACACGTGAAGTGTTAAGGGTGGAGGATCTACTGTGTAGGAAAGAGAGTTTTATGCGGTGAGCATGTAGGATTTATATACAGGAATTGTTACTGAAGACTATACAGTCTAAGAGCTTCTAGAGATTCAGAATTTAGAGATGACTCAAGACTCTTGAGTAATTAAGATTTCAAGAGTTCAAGATAAATATAGTAATGGAGTCTAGTTTATATAAGATTCTGAATAGCACTCCAGGTTCTAATTCAAATTCAACTTCAAATTCTAATTTTCAAATTCTGATTTCAAATTCTATTTTCAAATTCTATCTTCAATCTCTATCTTCTTTATTTTATTTTCTTACTTTACTTTGATTTTAAACTTAAGTTTTATAAGTTTTTATGTTATAAGTTTTATATATTTATACTTTATATTTATATAGTTTTAAACTCTATAATTTTACATATATGTTTATATAGTTTATATTTATGTTTCCATATGATTTTTTACTTTAGAATATTCATTTATAGCACTATGTTTTAATTCAAGAATTTCTAGAAGAGTGTGTGTGTGTGTGTGTGTGTGTGTATATATATATATATCAAAACACTTGAAAAATGCTCAAAAATCAATATTGAACCATGATATGTCGACATATAACTGTCATTTTTTCAAAATTGAAAGAAAGTGTATTTTCACTGTTTTAATGTTCCAGAAGCATTGCAACGTTTCAAATCTTATAAATAGGGGCTGATTTCGAATTTTTTATCATTCTTCTTCTCCATCTTCATCTTCTTTCTTTACACCGTTATATTTTCTTATTTTTATGATTTCTACACTTATACTCTGCCGAATTCAATTCTATTTACATAAAACTTCTTCTCTTCTCACTCTCTTCTCATTACTCTCTGAATCGAAGTGCTATTGAAGAGTTATAGGGCTATTCATTTGGTAAGTATTTGGGTAATCAATGTTTTCCTTGTAGCCGTGAAATCAAGGAACGGAATCAGTGTAACCGTTGTAGCCGTAAAATCAAGGAGAGTATACTTGATCAAGTGTGTGGAATCGGTGTTACCATTGTTGCTGTGAAATCAAGGATGTTGTACTTGGATATTGATATTGTAATAAAACTCAACACAATCCAGTGTTGCATGTGACTGGACGTAGGAGCAATTTCAAACCAGTATAAAATCCGGTGTGTTCTTTCCTTTTCTGCATTTTATTCTTGTTTATCTTTGTGTTTGTGTTTGATTCTATGTCTTTGATTATTTCTGTGGTATTTGATTCATATAGTAGATTATACAAGTTTTAGATTTTGTTTAAATTCTTAAAGATACTATTCACCCCCCTCTGGTGTTAGTTTTGCCTTAACGATCCATTCCGAAATCCCTAAAAATTGGTATCGGAGCAAGGTCTTTCAAATAGTTCATAATCTGATTTTTGAAAATAGTGATAATGACAACCAACACTGGTAGCAAAAATAGTTCTTTTGTAGAGAGTCAGTCCACTGTTAGACCACCACTGTTTAATAGTAGTAATTATTTATATTGGGCATGTCAAATGAAAATATATCTACAATCAGTAGGATTAGACACATGGAATAGTACACAAAATGTGTTTGTTGAACCCGCAACTGCTTTTGCCCAATGGACAAATGAACAAAAAGCTGCTGCACTAAGCAATTCTAAAGCCATAAATATGTTATTTTGTTCATTAGGTAAGAATGAGTTTAATAGAGTGTTAGTATGTAAAAGTGCTTATGAAATTTGGAGAACTTTACAAGTTACTCATGAAGGAACTAGTAAAGTTAAACAAACTATAACCATTTTGAATTATTCAAAATGAACGAGAATGAGTCTAACTCCGATATGTATTGCAGATTTCAAGAGATTGTGCATTCGTTAATAGCACTTGGAAAAACTTATTCTGAAGAAGATCAAGTCAGAAAAATATTGAGTTCATTGACTCCAGAGGGGGTTCAGAAAACTTTGGAAATTGTAGAATCCAATAATGTCAATGAAATGAAAATTGAGGAGCTAATCAGAAATCTCATGTCTTTTGAAGTCCAATTATAGAAAAAAAAGAAAATAGGTCAACTGAAAAGAAATGCATTACATTTAAAGCAACAACAAATGATTCTAACTCGAGTAGTGAAGATGATGAAGAAACAGCCCTTATGACAAGACATTTTAGAAAATTTCTGAAATATAGAAGGAAAAATTATTTTTAAAATGATAACCAAGGGAATTCAAAAAGAAATGACGGTCGATGTTATAACTGCAACAAACCAGGCCATATACGGAAAATGTGTCCATATCCAGATAAACCGACTAAACAAACAGACAATAACAATTCGTCAAGGAAGAGAAAGAAAGCGTACGTAGTGACGTTAGATGATTCAGATTCATCATCAAGATGATGAAGAGCCGCTGGACCTTATTACTACAACAATGGGCTCATAATTATGAAAAAATGGCAACCCGAGGTGAAATTAACCAGGGAATTTCTGAATTCAATACCTATTTGGATTCAGTTGCCCAATCTTGACTTGGATTTCTGGTCAGTAGAGTCTATAAGTAGAATAGCCTCGTTATTAGGTAATCCTCTCAAGTTAGATAATGTGACAGGAAATCTTGTTAGGAGTTTGTTTGCAAGGGTTTTAGTTGAAGTAAAATCTGATTTTAAATTTCCTGAAGTTGTACCCATTCAGTGTTTTAATGGCGAGATTGTTTGGCAAAGGGTAGTTTATGAATGGACTCCCTCTTTATGTTCTAGTAGCAAGATGTTTGGTCATTCTAGTGTAAACTGTGTTTCAGTTCAGATTTGGTTCCCCAAAACGAAAAATAACCCAGAAAATAAGATGGATATAGATGAAAGAGCAGTAGATAATATGAATGTGGATATTAATAGGGATTATTTAAAGGGATGTAGAGACAAGGAAATTATTTATGAATCTGGAAATAGAGGTAATGTGGCTAGTATTGTGAAAACAAATAACCCCTTTAATATTCTATAGGATGACAATGTTAGTATGTAGGAAAAATTAAAAGATACTGATGTGATGGCTAACATTAGTGATAAAGAGGTGGATGGGGATTATAATAGGACGGTCAAAGAGGCTGGAAATAATGTAGAGTATGTTAATGCTGTTGGAATGGATAATACTAAGAACAGTGGTGATTTTACATAGAAACAAGAGGATGTCAAGGACCAACACGACAGTTGTATGGATGAATCAGACTGTTCTTCCACCAGTAGCTTTAAAAGAAGAAGAAGCTGTAAGTTCAAGAGTTCTAAGTTCGAAGGTGATAATGTTTTCATTGGAGAGGACCCCTTAGTGGAAGATAACCATGAGTGGATTAAATTGGTATCTCAGTATAAAACCAGTTCTAAAACAAAGAAAGCGAGGAAGGAAGATAATAAAACGGGTAGAGTGAAGAATGGTGGAATTTGCAAAAAATAGTCTACTGTTTCATTGCATGTAAATCTTGTGGTTCCTCATTTTGGATTTTCTGGGTCTGGAAGCGAGATTATCTTGTTCTTTGAGTGAATTAGTTTTTGGCTGGCTGTCATGCTATCATGACTTAAAGATTGTAGTGAAGTGCTTCTATGCTGTATTCTTTTTGCTATGCTGTGCTTTCTTTTGGGAGTTTTAAGTGGAAGGTGCCTTCTGTTATAATGCATTGTGTTTGGCTGCTTGCTTTTGATGGCTTTTGGAGTTTTGGTCTGCAAAGGGTGTTGTTTCCAGGTGAATTATTGTGGATGGCATCTTTAAGTGATTTCTGGTTTCTAGTTAAAGTTGGGTGCTATTTCTTTCTGTTTTGGGATGTTGATCGGAGTTCGTATATTTTGTATGTGTTTCAAGGTGTTAGTCTGTTTGGTCGGTGTATTGGGATGTTATGTTGTGTTTTTTCCTGTTTGAGTTGGCCTTTCTTGTCTGTTGTATAGGATTTATTGTTTGTGATGTTAGATTTTTGGCTAACTCAAATGTTTGTAAACCTCTCTAATGTAATTTAAGTACCCTTTTATGTTAAAAAAACAATTCAGAATTCAGAAAATTTCGAAGAAAAGGATCTAAAAACCGAGTACACCTCAAATAATTTTTAAATTTTCTTTGGTTGAATGGTTGCTTTGTTTGTTTGCCTTGTTTTTAAATTAAAACCATAAAATTCAAAACTTTGAATTTTGAATTTGAATTTTGAATTTTGAAATTCAAAATAATAATATAATAAATAAAATAATAAAATAATTATTTTTATTGTTTGTTAGGATTAGAATTATTTCAGGAAATCGCTAAAACCTGAAATATAAATTGATAATTTAAATCACATTTCACAAAAATCGATTTTTCTTTGAAAATATGTACATATGTCGACATACATATGTCCATATGTTGGCATATCTACCTGAAATTTGAAATTTAAATTTTGAATTTCAAAAATTTAAACTTTCAACTTCCCTCCAACTTTTCACCAACTCCCAAAGTCTGAAAAGGTGTCATTGACTTCTGAAAAGTTGTGCCTATTCAATTCTTATCCATTCAATTTATATATATATATATACAACTATTCTCTCTACCTTTTCATTCATAACTCAAATCATATTCTTCATATCTATTCTCTTCAAAACTATCAATTCCGTGGCTTCCTCAAGTTCATCTCAGAAATCGAAGATAACTAAAGCCATCAAAGGTTATCTTCATAACGACAAAGAAGCTATCAAAACCTATGCTAACTATTTAGCAAATGCTAAAGTTAACACAGATGCTTTCGCAATCTGTGGAGACTTTCCTTCCTACGATCTTATTTCTCTCTTCGAACACAATGAAGTCTTGAGTCTAATTGACTCTCGTAATAATGACAAAGTGTATTATCCCAAGCTTGTCAAGATGATCTTTGCGAATCTTAATCACGGATTTTACGAAGACAACTAATGCCAAATTTGGAGTAGTGTCAAAGGCATGCAAATTGTTCTTGATGTCAAACTCTTAGGCACTATTTTAAATTGTAGAAGCACGGGCTCGGATTTTTCGGATTTCAAAATCGATGAAACTGATGTAGAGACATATTACGAAATATTCGAAGACGATGTTCAAATGGATTTCAAAAATCACTTTTTCATCCAAAAACAAGAATCGTAAACCTTCTCCTTCAACATACCATCACTCCACATTCCAGAAATTTTAACAACCCAACTCTCAAGGTCCAAAAGGCTCTCTTTGCTATTATTGGTGGCTATACCATCAATTGGGTCGACATGATCTTAAATGAAATAAAGCCCATAGAAATGTCATCAAGAGAAAGCTCTCTCTACTATGGAGTTTATCTCACCCGCATCTTCAAATACTTTGTTGTTGATCTTTACGGAGAAGAATTCGTTCCAAGAAAAGTGTTTGATTCATCAAACATACATCTCATGCAAATTCCTCTAACTTTTCAACCATATGAGACATTCGAAGCCAAACAAGCTCGAACGCAACAAGAACAAGCGCTTATGGAAGTCGAAGAAGAAGAAACTTCTTTAGAAAGTGTTGAGTGTCCAACCAACACTAGACACATTTCCAAAGAGATGATTGTTTGTAATCAAGTGAAAATTGTCAACAATCAAAAGAAGCTTAAGAAGAACTTTTCAAAAATGACCAAGTTCATGGTCAAGATAGGAAGAAAGCTTGGAATTTCATCTTCCTCATCATCGTCCGCTGAAAACTAGCCATCTAGTTTTATTTATCTTTAAATAATTGCATGTATCCGCTTTCGAATCTAGTATTTAATATGCCTTAATTAGTTGGATGTATCTGCTTTTTATGAAGTAATGAATGAAGTTTTATTTATGTTAGAATCATCCTTAAGAACTATAAAAAATTTATATTTAATTATAATATAATATAAGATCAAAAGATTCAAAATTTTCAAATTTTCAAATTTTTTTAGTGGGTATGTCGACATACATAATTGTATATGTCGACATATAACTACCAGATTTTCAAAAAAATTCAAATTTTAAAATTAAATAACTAACTCATATCCATTAAAAATCCAACGAATTCCAGACCTTATTTAAGCCTATTTCTTCCTGAAAAATTCATTATTTCATTTCTCCTTCTTCCTTATTCATTTCTTCTCAAATCTATGGAAATCCAATTTATAATATAAGTGAAAATCTTGAAGATTCCTTGAATTCTTTCAAGAAAATCCTCTCCATAGTACTTCGCAATCAGCGCCGTCTAGAGTTAATTTAGATTCGATTGGTCGAAAATCAAGAGAAACATTTTGATGTAATTCGTTGGTCAATTTCTTCTCATTTCAGAGATGAAAACAACAAAGCATCACTCACCAATGAAGAAGAATGGAAGGACATCAAGAAGAACCCAAGCACTGGATAAGATGAATGGGTAGAAGTCCTAAGAAATGTTTAATTGCTTAGTATGATTGATATGTTTGATTTGTTTGAATTTGTTTGATTTGGATTCTATGACTTAAAACTTGTATATATTAAACATATGGTGTGGTGTGCTTGAATTGGTTGGTAAATATAACTCATAACATATGTAATTATGTTATTTAAAATGGTTTGTTTGTATAATTAGTATTGATTATTATATAAATCATGAATTTAGGAAGTATTATTATAGGATATATGTATATATATATATATATAGATTTAGCATTCAAGGGGAGTATTTTGGTATATTTAGAATTAAGGGGGAGTACTTTATTATTTATATAATGATTGAATTTAGGTAGAGTAGTTTTAGAATTTCTGTTTGATAATGCCAAAGGGGGGGGGGATTATAAAATATAGAATTATTTTATAGGGTTCATATAGACAGGGGGAGTATTAGAAGGATCATCATCAACAGGTATGAACATGTATGAATATATATTTTATAAACTAAGGTTGTCATCATCAAAAAGGGGAATATTGTTGGAGACTAGAATTTTGATAACAACAACCTTATTTCAATATTAATTGATTATAAAATATATACTAACTCTTTTATCTGGAATATATATATACATACATATGTAGGATTTATATACAGGAATTATTATTGAAGACTGTACATTTTAAGAGCTTCTAGAGATTCGGAATTCAGAGATGATTCAAGATTCATGATTAATCAAGATTTCAAGAGTTCAAGATAAATATAGTAATAGAGTCTAGTTTATGTAAGACTCTGAATAGCACTCCACGTTCTAATTCAAATTTAATTTTAAATTCTAGTTTTCAATTTCTGATTTCAAATTATATCTTCTCTATTTTATTTTCTTACTTTACTCTGATTTTAAACTTAAGTTTTATAATTTTATACTTTATAAGGTTTATACATTTATACTTTATATAATTTATATTTATATTGTTTTAAACTCTATAATTTTATAAATATGTTTATATAGTTTATATTTATGTTTCCATATGATTTTTTAATTTATAATATTCATTTACAACACTATGTTTTAATTCAAGAAATCTAGATGTGTATATATATATATATATATATATATATATATATATATATATATATATATCAAAACACATGGAAAATGCTCAAAAATCAATTTTGAACCATGATATGTCAAAATACATTTATGCTCATGTCGACATATAACTGTCATTTTTTCAAAATTGAAAGGAAACATCTTTTCACTATTTGTAACGTTCCGGAAGCGTTGCACCCTTTCAAATCTTATAAATAGGGGCTGATTTCGATTTTTTTTATCATTCTCCTTCTCTATCTTCATCTGCTTTCTTTACACCATTATATTTTCTTATTTTTACGATTTCTACACTTATACCCTGCCGAATTCAATTCTATTTACATAAAACTTCTTCTCTTCTCACTCTCTTCTCATTACTCTTCGAATCAAAGTGCTATTGAAGAGTTATAGGGCTGTTGTAATCATTTGGGAAGTATTTGGTTAATCAGGATTTTCCGTGTAGCCGTGAAATCAAGGAACGAAATCGGTGTTACCCTTTTGGCCGTGAAATCAAGGAGAGTATACTTGATCAAGTGTGTGGAATCAGTGTTACCCTTCTAGCCGAGAAATCAAGGAGGTTGTACTTGGATATTGATATAGTAATAAAACTCTATGCAATCTAGCTTTGCGTGAGACTGGACATAGGAGCAATTTCGAGCCAGTATAAAATTCGGTGTGTTCTTTCCTTTTCTGCATTTTATTTTTGTTTATCTTTGTGTTTGTGTTTGATTCTGTGTCTGTGAATGTTTCTGTGGTGTTCGATTCATATAGTAGATTATATAAGTTTTAGATTTTGTTTAAATTCTTAGAAACACTATTCACCCCACTCTAATGTTAGTTTTGCCTTAATGGTGGATTCCACAATCCCTAATAGGGAAGAATTATTTCAACTTGGCATGCAGATACAAATGGCAGATGCAAATAAAAATGAACAAATGCAGGTAGCACGTGTCCTTTTTGCGAACAAATATCCCTTATTAGCCGTTGTCTGCCTACACGCGTATGTTATTTTAAAAAATTCCAATCGTGTAAGGTGTTAATGTCTGATGCATGTATTGTAGTGCTAGGATGATGAGTTCAATACCTATGTAAAACGTAATACTTATATTATAAAACGCGCAGATGATCAAACCATGTCATTTTTTTCATTGTCTACTAATGGCATCAAACTAATAATATAATCGTGTACAACAATGTGCCACGATCCCAAAGCAATGATAAAATAGACCAGTTAATTGTTCTATAAAGTGTCAAAATGACCACGGTTGCCCTAAAATACGTTAAAAATATATATTTATTCTTCCCAATTAAAAATTACAGTAAAATTCCATAAAATATTTTAAGACTGGGCTTTCAGAAACTAAATGATTGTTTAAACCGGTAATTTAATTATAATTTAATTTCAAATTATGACCATTTTTAGCGATTGAATTGCAAATCATTTTTGACAATTCATCTAACAACGAACTGTTTTTCCCAATGAACATTGTTTTAACTAAATTAATTTCAATCAAAATATTATTGTCTTAAAATTTATATTTAACCAAAACAATTTAAAAAAATACTTACAATCTTTATAAAATTCATACATATATATAAAATTTTAAATCTTAATATTCAAAATAGATTTGTAAAATCTTATGTACTACATTAAATAACATCTTTAAAAATAATTCAAATTTCTTCTTATATCCTTTTAGATATATTAGTACTAAAAATATTCATAAAATCCCCTTAATTGAATATAGTCTTAAAATAAGTTTCCTATTGCAAAACCCATATTCATAAAAAAAAGATATTTATTTAAGATTGTTAAACCAATATTCATATTTAAACCTTAATTAAATCAAATTTATATTTGGAAAACCCAAGTTATATAATAAACTTCAAGTTAAATTTTGTTAAAATCCTTGGTTATTACAGCTGTATTCTCCTTCTTTCTTTCTGTGATTTTTTAGCATTTTTTCCTCCTTGGATTTTCCTTCTTTTCCTTGGGTTGATCCCTTGTTTTTTGTGGATCCACTCATGATGATCACCTCTTATGTTCCCCCCTATGTCCTGATTTTCCCTTCCTAAAAGTGCTTTTGTCCACCGTGTTGATTGCTCCAATTCTTGTGATCGCACTGTACTGATCACTATTTCCCTCACGCCTTCCCTGTGTTAACCCTCGTACACAAACACCATAGCCACCATGCAAGAAATCAAAAGTCAAGCCAGAAAACAAGATGATGCTAACATAATGGCACCGAAGTAGCCTGGTGAGTTTAATACTGACCCTAACTATCAAAATCCCTTAGTTCTTGGAGCCAGCAGAGATGCATCATCCTCCCTGGAAAGTGCAAATCCAGTAAGCTTGTCACAACAAGGACTTTGGGATAGGCAAGACTTGGTTAATAATAAAAATGAGGCCTGGATGGTGTTACATAAGAATTATCATTCGAGAATCAAGACCTAAAGGAGAAAGTAGATGATTTAAATATAAAGGTGGATGATCTAACTATTAAGATGGATAAAATGCAAAATTCACTAGAAAAAAAAATTCGGAATTAAAGGAAAACAGAAACTCATATATGCATCAAACACCACCTCAACCTGATATACAAAGTAAATCTAGAAGTAACCAAAGTCGTAGGTCAAATGCATACTTGCCTTCCAATGCTAGGAAACCACTACTAACAAGGCTAAATCAACCACCTATGGATAATTCACATCCAAGAAAATACTAAGACCAACTCAAGAATAGGAGATACACAGGCAATAATTGTTGAAGCTAATTCAAGACATGATGACACACTAATAATTACATCAAGAGACTCCTTAAAATTAAATTCTAAAATCAATTTCCCAACTTTTACTAGAGAAGACCGAGTCATTAATTGGTTAAGACAAGTCAAAAAATTCTTTAAATACAATGATATAGATACTCGTGACTGGGTTTATCTATGCTCCTACAATCTGAGAAAGGAAGCACTACAATGGTTCTACAGGTACTCAAGAAATACACCAGATCATGAAAATTGATTAGTATTTCCAATAGCCATCCAGGTATACGCTTTAATTCCAATGATTTAGATTGGCTATATGATCCTTTTTCAATCCTAAAACACACAAACTCAATCATGCAATATGTGAATCAATTTGAAAGGCTTGAGGGTATGATAAAGCATGTGTCCCTAGTTCACCTTCGATAGAAATTCTTACGAGGGTTAAAAGAAGAAATTAAATACCATGTTATTGCTAATAATCGAACAGATTTTGACCATGCTGTTAGCTTAGCAATTTCTTTGAAACCAAGTGGTTATCAGAAAAACAAAAAAAAAATCCTTTTCTTCTAGGAAAAACAATGGTATCAATTCTTCTACTTCTATTCAAAAGTCTAGTACTAGTAATTCTGATAAAAGTTCAAAATTTAAAAAACATACCCCAGAAGAATTACTTGAATAGAAAAAAAATAACATATGCTTTAGGTGTAATGAAAAATATCATGTTGGTCGTAGATATAGAACAAAGAAAGTTTTATAATGAAAGGGGTAATTGATCTTGATAATGCATCTAACCTATAAGATACAAATCATGATGACAATAATCACTTGTTTAACATTGATAGTGATGAGGACTCAAATAACACTTTGCATGAAATATCACTTAACACATTACATGGCATCCTTACACTGCCTAGTATTAGAATAAAAGGAATAGTAAACAACAAGGCAATGATATTTCTGATAGATTCAGACTCAACACTTAGTTTCATTGACACAATATTAGAAAAAAAACAAATCACAATCCAAACCTTTTTAAGTTCAAGTTTCTAATGGCCACAAATTAGAAGGGTCCGAGATTTACACTAATGTCACGTTACACTGTCAAAGCTGTAAAATGCCCCATGATCTTTTAATCTTACCTATGGATTCATGTCAATTGTGCTTGGAGCATAATGGACGAAGGAACTGGACGAAAATTGTTTTGACTTTAAAAAATTGCAAGTAAGATTTTCTTATAGGGGAAAGCAATACAAATGGAAAAATATTACTACAAAATGACATCAAAGCAATGGAAGGAAAAAAAGGTAACAAAAGAATTTAATTTAGCTAGCCTACACTATTTGCTATTATCAGCCTCTGCCTCAATACCAAGCAAGCAATTCATCCAAACATCATGTTTTATTGGATTAGTTTCCAGCAGTGACGACACCTATCAATGTGCTACCATCCAAGAGAACATGTGATTGCAAAATTCCACTTCTTGAGGGAGCTAAACTGGTTTTCCTTAAGACTTATAGATATTCATATTATACAAAAAAGAACTATGCTTTAATCTATGATATGTTTAAAACTGCATA
Organism: Allium sativum; assembly: GCA_030737875.1. NCBI lineage: Eukaryota > Viridiplantae > Streptophyta > Magnoliopsida > Asparagales > Amaryllidaceae > Allium > Allium sativum. Next base: position 424,491,297 of record CM060923.1, on the reverse strand, counting down.
GACCTAGCTCTATCTCCTTTTCTACCCCTATCGTTATTGTTAAAAAGAAGGATCGAACTAGGAGACTATGTGTAGATTATAGGGATTTGATTAAACAAACTATTAAAAATAAGTTTCATATTCCTTTAATTGATGACTTGCATGGTTCAATTTTTTTTTACAAAACAAGATTTAAAATTTGGTTATCATCAAGTACGAATACATAAGGTTGGCAAACATTAGACTGCATTTCGATCACGTGATGGCCATTATGAGTTTGTTGTAATGCCATTTGCCCTCACTAGTGCTCCACCTACTTTCCAATCATTAATGAATAACATTTTTAGAATTTTTTTAAGGCAATTTATCTTGGTATTTTTTGATGGTGTTTTAGTTTATAGTAGATGCTGGAGTGATCACCTAAGCCATTTAAAAATTACATTACAAACACTCTAGCAAAATCAGTTAATAATCAACTTACCAACATGTTCTTTTGCCTCCAATAATATAAAATATTTGGGTAATATTATTTCATAATATGGTATTCCTGTTGATAAAGATAAAAACAAAGCTATTTTATTATGGCCACAACCAAAAGATATAAAAGATTTAAAGGGATTTTTGGGTTTAACAGGGTGTTGTAAAGAATTTATGAAAGGCTATGGCATTATAGCCAAACCCTTAACATGTATGCTCAAGAAAAATTCTTTATACTAAAATGAGGAAGCATCTGATGCCTTTTTCAAATTAAAGTCATTTTAATTAACCCACCAATTCTAGCATTATCACACTTCACTAAAGATTTTATCATAGAATGTGATGCTAGTGGCACAAGTCTTGAATCTATTTTATTACAAAATAACGAGCCAATTTCATACATTAGCCAAGCTTTATAGGGAAGAAACTTACATCTATATACATATGAGAAAGAGCTATTAGCACTTATCCTAGCAAGAAAGAAGAGGTTACTATATTTATTAGCCAGAAGATTTATTTTAAGAACTGATCATTAGAGCTTGCAGCATCTGCTATATCAAAAACTTACAATAAGCATTCAAGGAAAGTGGTTAGAAAAATTGCATGGATATAACTATATTGTTGAATACCAAAAGGGAAAGGAAAACATCATTGTAGATAGCTTTTCTAGAATGTATGTTAATCCAGAACTTCAGAACCTATCAGTAGTGCAATATGATTGGATTGTTAAAATAAGAAAGGAAATAAATCAAAGACCTTTCTATATCTTAAAAACGAAACAAATTCATAACGGTACAGCTAATAATTTGAATTACAAGCTCCTAGATGACTTGATATTTTGCTAAAGGAAAATACCCCTGGACTACACACATTCACAGCTATTAGACATCATCCTATATGAATTTCACTCAACACCACTCAATAGTCATTTAGGGGTCAAGAAAACATTGAAAAATCTAAAGAGGGTATTCTACTGGAAGAACATTAAAAAATCAGTAGAGAACTTTATAAAGTAGTGTGATATATGTCAAAGAGAAAAATCAAAAAATGCGCCTTCACCCGGGTTACTCTATCCTTTACCTATACCTGAAAATATTTAGACATATCTCTCTATAGACCTCATTGGACATTTACCTAAAAGTAATGGAGCAACTGTGATTTATGATGTAGTGTACAAGCTCCACAAATACTCACACTTCTTCTTCTGAAGCATCCATTCATAACCCAAAAAGTAGCTCAAGTTTTTTCTAATAGGGAAATAAAATTATATGGAATTCCAAAATCCATAGTAAATGATAGAGATACAATATTCTTGAGCAATTTCTAAACTGAATTATTCACATTACAAGGTTGTTTACTCAAGTTTTGCTCGTCCTATCACCCCAATTCAGATGGGAAAACTGAGATCACCAATAAAATTTTAGAAACTTATTCAAGATGCTTTATCTCTCATCAACCCAGTGAATGGACTAAATGGCTATATCTAGCTGAATTCTGGTACAATTCTTGGGGTAAAATGACACCTTGAAAAGCTGTTAATGGCAAGCTACCTCCAACTACCCCATAATATGTGCCTGATACAGCTAAAGTATAACAGGTAGAAAAACAACTCTTCTTTAAAGACATTGTCCTAACGATACTGAAAGACAATTTGAAACTCGCTCATGACAGAATACAAAAGTATGCGAATAAGCGTATATCTGAAAGGAATTTTGACATCGATGATTAGGTCTATCTCAAGCTACAGTCATATAAAAAACTTTTAGTAAGCATAACAAAGACAACAAAGTTATATCCAAAGTATCGTGGCCCATAAAAATTTCTCAAAAAAATTGGTGAGGTAGATTATAAATTGGAATTACCATGAGGTGCTCAAATTCATCATGTTTTTCATTTGTGTCAGCTAAAGAAGAAGATTGGTTCTCAAGTGACGGTATAAACAGATTTCCCTTCTTATATTGAATAGTAAAGGATGGACCAGAGGCAATTTTGAATCGAAGACTAGTACTTAAAAATAATAAACCTATGGTCCGAATCCTAGTAAAATGGAAGAATAAGTCAGACTCTGATGCAACATGGGAAGATTATTCAGATATAATCAAGAAATTCCCAGCCTTATATCTTAAGACTATAATAATTATGTATTCAAAACAGATTGCAACAGAGTATAAGTATTTGATTTCTACGCAATTCAGTATACTAATTTAGTATGACTATTCTTAATCAGGATAAGTTAGTCAACGGCACAAAATTCCAGCACAAGTTTGTCTCAATGTCTTACAAAATAGCAAAACACAATATATGAATACTGTACGCGGTATAGTACTGGATTGAATTAAGAATCAGTAAGCAATACCAAGATCATCTGAGGCCTGAAACGTATCAATTTCCTTAAGACTTTCAATCGAAGCCTCCCAGGAAACAACAGACGCGAAGACTGCTCAAGATTGTAGCGATTAATGTCAGACAGATTGATTTTGATAACGGCAGCAGTGGAAAAAAGGAGAGAGTAGATGATAGGAGGAAAGGGAATAAAAACTTAATCGATTTGATCAGAATCGTGTAGTTTATATACCATTTTCGCATCTTTTGGGAACAGACGCGTCCGTCTTTTTTCCGCGCGATCCGTTACCGTTTGAATTTGAATGGTAACGGGTTGCATCTGTTTGCTCTACGCGGGTTGCACCTGTTTGTCTCCTAACGGGTCGCACCTGTTTGTTAATTACTACCAAAAAATTGCTGAGTTTTTCGGTGCAAAAATATGGTTTTATTCAAGGCCCGATTTCATGTCAAAGCCCAAGCCCAATCCCAAGCCTGAACTCGACCGGGCCCGATTCGGTTGGACGGGAAGGCGGCGCCCGCGCATATGTGTTCATCAGATATAGGTCCTCCCCCTCGCACAAAATTACTTGACCCGAAGGGCGAATTAAGGGAATGAGGATTCTATATATATACAAAATATTATCCCACTATTTTTCCAATGTGGGACTAAATATATTCCATTCAACTCTTTAGGAATTTCAACAATCCCCCACATGAATGATAATATATTTTATCCCCCACACAAATTGAAATATCATTGACTACATATGGAATAATGTTTTATTTAGGACAAGTAGATATTTCACTTTGAACTTTCCTTAGTTAAAACTCATCGGATATACTTGGCTAATCGGTGAATTATTTCATCTTGAACCGTCAGCCGGTTTTGTATAACCAGACAATAAGTTTGACAGAACATTATTTCCCTTCTCACCCAATCTCTTGGTTGTGTTCATTTTCATCCTGAACAATTTCTAGTTCTCCGAGTGTACATAGAGAATTTAAGCCTTTAATATTCTCATAGAGACGGCCCATCTCACACTAACATAGGTGATCGCTACCATTAGGAGTAACCTACATATACCCCACTTGTTATTTTACAAGATATGGTCATCATTAAAAAGCATAGCTTTAACCTGTGAAACTTATGTAAGCATGCATTTTATATTGTGCACCATAGGAATGGAGTAGGACTCTGTCCGAATAAATGCATTACGTCTTGAGTTATTCAGAACTGGTTTGCATATTGGTCCTAGTCTGTGGGATCTCCAGTCGCTAGGATAGGTTTCCATATAAGAAAACTCTTGTTGGTTTAGGCTTTTAAACCCATTCCCCTCGATGCGCAGTCAATTTTCTCTCTTGATAACCCTTTGGTAAATGGATCCACTAGGTTATCATTGGTTTTTACATAATCAATGGAGATAGTTCCATTTGAGAGCAATTGCCTAACTATGTTACGGCGTCGACGAATGTGTCGAGATTTGCCATTATACACAAGGTTTTTCGCTCTACTTAGCGTTGCTTGATTGTCGCAGTGAATACATGTGGCCGTTACAGATTTAGGCCGAAGTGGAATATCTTCTAAGAAGTGACGAAGCCATTCTGCTTCTTCGCCTGCTTTATCTAAACCAATAAACTCAGATTCCATTGTTGATCGAGCTATGCATGTTTGCTTAGTAGATTTCCACGACACTGCCGCTCCTGCTAGAGTAAAAACATAACCACTTGTGTATTTTGATTCCTCTGAATCGGCAATCCAGTTTGCATCACTATATCCTTCTAATACAACTGGATATTTTCCATAATGCAAAGAATAATTTGTGGTATACTTTAAGTATCCAAGAACTCTCATTAGTGCATTCCAGTGTTCCTTTCCTGGGTTACTTGTATACCTGCTTAGTCGACTTACTGCATAAGCTATATCTGGTCTCGTGCAGTTCATAAGATACATTAGACATCCTATTACACGAGAATATTCTAGTTGCATTACACTCTCATTAGTGTTTTTATGCAGTACTTCTGACGGATTAAAAGGTGTTCTTTCTCCTTTAATCCCAAGATTTTGAAATCTTTCAATCACTTTGCCTACATAAGGTGACTGAGATAATTCAATTCCATTAAGGGTTCTTATTATTTTGGTTCCTAAAATAGTATCTGCAACTCCTAAATCTTTCATATCGAAATTGTTGATTAGCATTTTCTTTATGGTCTCTATAACTTTTACGTTAAGACCAAAGATTAACATATCGTCCACATATAAGCAAATAAGGACATATGACTGTCCAATTTGTTTATAATAAACACATTTATCACATTTATTTATACGAAAACCAGTTTGCATCATGACACTATCAAAATTTTCATGCCACTGTTTTGGAGCTTGTTTGAGTCTGTATAATGATTTTACCAATTTACAGACTTTATTTTCATTTCCATTGGATATAAAACCTTCGGATTGCTCTATGTAGTTTTCCTCATCGAGATCTCCATTAAAGAACGTTGTCTTTACATCCATCTGATGAATTTCTAGATTATAGATGGATGCAATTGCTATTAACATTCTTATTGAGGTTATTTGTGTAATGGATGAATATGTATCAAAGAAGTCTACCCCTTCCTTTTGACGATATCCTTTGGCTACTAGTCTGGCTTTATACTTATCAACAGAGCCATCTAGTTTCATTTTCTTTTTGAAAATCCATTTACAACCAATAGGTTTTATTCCAGGTGGAATATCAACAATTTCCCAAGTTTTATTACTTAGAATTGAATCAATCTCACTTTGGATTGCTTCTTTCCAACACGAAGATTCAGAAGATGACATGGCCTCTTTAAATGTTCGAGGTTTATGTTCAAGTACGTAAGTGAGGAATTCTGAGCCAAAAGACTTGGAAGTTCTGGCCCTTACGCTTTTTCTTGGTTCAAATTCATCAACTTCATGATGAGTTTCATCTTCATGTGGGCTACTTGATTCTTCTCGTGTACTTTTGGGGACATTATTTCCTTTATTTCTCTTGTATGGAAACACATCTTCAAAGAATGAAGCATCTCTTGATTCCATGATTGTATTTACATGAATATCATTTATATTAGACTTGAATACCAAAAATATATATGCACTACTATTCTAGTCAGGCCCTAGGTAGTAACAATCTACTGTTTTGGTCCAAGTTTGACCTTCTTGGTAAGCGGGATAGGAACTTTTGCTAAGCACCCCCCACACTTTGAGGTATTTGAAGCTTGGTATGTGTCCTCTCCATAATTCATATGAAATTTTCCCCGTTTTACTGTGAGGAACTTGATTTAATATGTGATTAGACATATTCAAGGCTCCCCCCCACAAGTTTGTCAGTAGGCCAGAGGTTATGAGCATAACATTGATCATATCTTTTAATGTTCTGTTCTTCCTCTCAGGAATGCCATTTTGTTGTGGTGAATATGGTGCTGTCATTTGATGAATTATTTCATTTTCTATACAGAATTTTTCAAACGGTGATTCATATTCTCTACCTCGATCAGATCTCAATATCTTGATCTTCTTATTAAGCTGATTTTCCACTTCAGCTTTATATTTTATAAACGATGTGATTGCTTCATCTTTATTGTTTAAAAGGTATACGTAGCAATATCATGTATAATCATCAATAAATGTGATAAAATACTTTTTCCCACCTCATATAGGTAAGTTTTTGAAATCATATAAGTCAGTATGAATCATTTCCAACGGTTTAGCACTTCTGTCAACAGTATGAAATGGTTTCTTAACCATTTTTGCTTCTACGCATGTCTCACATTTGTAGTTTTTATCCACTTGAAATCTAGGAATTAACTCTAACTTTGCAAGTTGTTTCATTTTTCGGAAATTAATAGTTCCTGATCTATCATGCCATAATAAAGTTTCATGCTCAACGATATAAGAAACTTCCTTTTTTCATAGCATTATCAGAATACATATTTTTGCCGATTACGGCTACATTTTCCTTAAATAGGCCATCACATAAGTAACCCCTTCCTATGTAGATTCCTGCCTTGGACAGAACCATCTTGTATGACTCGAAGACCATCTTGAATCTCTTCTTCGAAAGAACGGATCCAGAAATGAGATTCTTGCGGATATCTGGAACATGAAGGACATCATTCAGTTTAATAGTCTTCCCAGAAGTAAACTTGAGGGTGATTGTTCCTTTTCCTTCAATCATGGAAACTGATGAATTGCCCATATAGAGTTTCTCATCCTGATCCAATTTGTTGTAGGTTGAAAATACGGATTTGTCAGAACATATATGCCTAGTGGCAACCGTGTCCAACCACCATTGTGTAGAATTCTGAATTAATTTGCATTCGGACACAACTCCTGAAATGTTTGATTCGTTGATGTCCATGTTATCCACCACATTTGCTTCCGAATTTTTCTGTTTCTTGTGTCTGCACTCTTTTGCTTGATGATCAGTATTGCCACAAACCCAACAATCACCATTGAATTTCTTGGACTTCTTTTGGTTATTCTGCTTATTTACTGGTGCCTTCCTTTTCTTGTTTTTATTTTTGAAGTGTCCTTTCTTCTTTGACCCTTCAACAACAAGCACCTCTTCACTTCTAGGTTGAGTGACTTCGTGATTATCTGCCTCTATCTTTAATCTGACGTTGAGGTCTTGTAAGGATATCTCCTTCTTTTTGTGCTTCAAGTAGTTGCGGTATTCCCTCCAAGATGGTGGCAATTTTCAAGTAATTGCTTCAACCAGGAATGATTCACCAACTTTATGGACTTCTGCTTCCATTTTATGGATAATAATTTGCAACTCTTGCACTTGAGAAGTCACCGACTTTGAGTCCACCATTTTATAGTCCATAAACTTGTCAATGATGAACTTTTTCAAACTCACATTCTGCATCTTGTACTTTGTAGCCAGTGCATTCCAAAGAGCTTTTGCAGTCTTTATGGGCTGGTACACTTTGTACAGGACCTTGTCTAGGCAATTGAGGATGTAGTTTCTGCATAAAAAGTCAGAATGCCTCCACGCATCAATAAAATGACCATCATGCTTACATTGCATCCTTGGCGTTTCCTAGTGTAGGCGGCACTGGTTCATCTTCTTCAAGATACTTCTACAAACCAAGGGTGGTGAGATAGAATAGCATCTGACTCTGCCATGTTAGAAAATCATCACCTTCTCCTTTGAACAAGTCTGGCTTGTTCAAATTGCCAGATTTTGTTGACATTTGCTCTGCTGCCATGTCTGTTTTGTCAAAAACAGTGAAAGTCTTAAGATGTAATAATTCTGTACTCAAAACAGATTGCAACAGAGTATAAGTATTTAGTAGTCAGTATACTAAATTAGTATAACTATTCTTAACCAGGATAAGTTAGTCAACGACACAAACTTCCAGCACAAGTTTGTCTTAATGTCTTACAAAATAGCAAAACACAGTATATGAATACTGTACACGGTATAGTACTGAACTGAAATAAGAATCAGTAAGAAATACCGAGATCGTCTAAGGCCTGAAACGTATCAGTTTCCTTAAGACTTTCAATCGAAGCCTCCCAGGATACAGCAGACGTGAAGACTGCCCGAGATTGTAGCGATTAATGTCAGACGGATTGATTTTTTATAACGACAGCAGTGGAAAAAAGGAGAGAGAAGATGATAGGAGGAAAGGGAATAAAAACTTAATCAATTTGATCAGAATCGTGTAGTTTATATACCCTTTTCGCATATTTTGGGAACAGATGCGTCCATCTGTTTTTCGCCCGATCCGTTACTGTTTGAATTCGAATGGTAACGGGTTGCATCTGTTTTCTCAACGTGGGTCACACTCGTTTGTCTCCTAACGGGTCGCACCCGTTTGCTAATTCCTACCAAAAAATTGCTGAATTTTTTGGTGCAAAAATATAGTTTTATTCAAGGCCCGATTTCAGGTAAAAGCCTAAGCCCAAGCCCGGACCTGAACCCGAACCGGCCTGGTTCGGTCGGACGGGCGGGCAGCGCACGCGTGCGCGTGTGTTCATCAGATATAGGTACTCCCCCTCGCACAAAATTACTTGACCCTAAGGGCCAATTAAGGGAATGAGGAATCTATATATGTACACAATATTAACCCACTATTTTGCCAATGTGGGAATAAATATATTTAATTCAACTCTTTAGGAATTTCAACAAAGACAAGGTATCTTTTTCAAGGAAGAGCTCTTACAGCTAGACATTTCATTGAACAAGTGTTGCACAAGAAATTATATAGTACATTTCATCAAACACATATAAAAATGGCAAATATCAATCGATGCAAGGACCTGGAGATGATTGTAAATAAATCTAAAACATCTATGGAGTATAATGATCAAGAATTAACAGAACAAAACCAAGAAATCATACCTAGGAATGAATAAGTGGGATGTGCGTCTTATGCACATGCATAGTGATACATATGTATTTGTTGCAGTTAAAATGCATGGCAATTATGTAAATTCTGGCAATTGCTAATGTTGAAAAGCATGTATAAATAGACCCCTTAAGCCTTGTAACATGCATTTGAAAATCATTGATAAAATTAACTACACTTGCTCTATATTGCTATGTTCTCCTTCTTTCTTTCTTTGAATTTTTTACAATTCTTCCTCTTTGGATTCTACTTCTTTTCCTTAAGTTGACCACTTGTTTTCTGTGGTTCCACTCATGTTGATCACAGTCTACTATGCCTTCCCCCTGTCCTATTTTTCCCTTCCTAAAACTGCTTCAAATCACCGTGTTGATCACTCCAATTCTTGCGAACACAATATATTGGTCTGAAACACCCCACATCCGTTAAGGTCACTCACAAAGGGAATGCCTTAACTTTGGTGGAGGTTTATAAGTAAAAGGCCACAGATAAACTCAAGACAGATATAAATACACATATTTTAAACAGTGGAAACCAAAAAGACTTTTATTTCATCAATATGTGTTCCAACAAAACATTTCCATATTTGTCTCAAAATACTTCCATCATTACAACCTCATACTATCTTGATTATTAAAGAAGCATAAAACATAAATAAAGTGACAAAAATCCCCATAGTTATATCCAAAGCCATAATCCGAGCAAAAGAGATCCAAATCATACATCTACGGTCTTGGAGCTTGTAAAGAGCCTGACTGAGCTAAGCTGTTTCCTCCCTGTGGATCTTGGGGGGGGGGACGAAAGAAAAGAAGACGGAAAGAAAACAGAGTCAGACATAAAGCCTGAGTAAATCTAGTAACTCTTCTGCATGTGAATAAGAAAAGGGCATGATAGGTATAAACTGGAAATAGGAAAGTGGCACCAGCTAAGGAAGTGTCGCATAGAACCGAATATACTATCGCACCCACACTATATCTCTGCACCTATTTGAGCTTATTTTAATTGGCACCCCACGGTGAGGGTGAAGTGATCTCCATTCTTATTAAAAGATCGGCCCCTACTCGCGTTAACATGTGTCATACGGCAGCCAAGAATTGTAGATACCTATGCTGGTCCCACCATGGGGTGTATCAAGACCCATGGTGGCGGCCCCGACACAAATTCTAGAAGG